>QXTE01000058.1:1265832-1400570 GCA_003942145.1 Platysternon megacephalum | reverse complement strand
CCCCGGGGGCCCCCCCCCCCCCCCCCCCCCCCCCCCCCCCCCCCCCCCCCCCGCCTGCTGCTGGCTTGCTGTGTCCCTGTCTGCCTGCCTGCTGCTCACGTCCTCACTCCCCTGCCACGCCATCCACCCCCCTTCCTCCCGCAAGGAGACAATACAAGTGATTAATGATGATAATCCCTTGAATGGGTTTTGGGGCAGGCCCATAGAGTGTCCTGGCTTTCCCTTAATACACCCTTCCCTTCCCCTCCCCCTTAGCCATGTCCCCTCTTGGTGTCCTTGAGCTCTGCATGGATTTGAGCAGGCTATATTGCTGGGGTGGCCAAACTTACTGACCTCAGAGCCTCATATGACAATCTTCAGAAACTTGAGAGATGGGGCGTGCCTGTCGGGGTTTCAGCAGGTGCGCCCCATGGGGTAGAAGCCCCAAGACCCCCCTCCCTGATGGGCAGAAGCCCCTACCCCACCACCCTGCTGCAAGACTGAGGTCCTGAGCACCACCCCCAGTCTGGTAGGTGGAGAATGGGGGAGGGGAGCTGTTGGGGGCTCTGTGAGCTACACTTTAATGTTAAAAGAGCCACAGGTGGCTCGCGAGCCACAGTTTGGCCACCTCTGCTATATTGTTTCCAAATCACAGTATACTCTGGGAACCTAATCATGGTGGCAGGTTACTACCCAAGGGAAGATTGTGTATCAGGATTTGGCCCTAAATATCTTGAGTCAGTTGCACAAGCCAAACCCACAGAGCAAATCTCTACTGCCGACAGTCACACCCCAGCCTGTGCCCAGAGGTCCGGGCAGTGTGTTAGAAATATTTACCTTCACTGGGGAGGACTTTCTAGGAGTCGGTAAGGACCTCTCCACTTGTAACTTCTGAGCTCACCTCTTCAGTGTGGTGATTTGTCTTTCATCACAAACCCCGCGTTCCGCCTAGGCTGGGGAATCAACTAAAGGCTGAGGTAGCATCCACCCCTGAAACTTCAGATTCTACCCTCGTTTACACCAGTGTACAACTGAGTGACTCCACTGAGGCCAGGGCAGTAACTGAAGCACCCTTGGAGCCCTCCCTCTGGAATGGAGCATTCAGAAGGAGACAGCAGGAGTTTGCTTGTCAGTCGTGAGTATGGAGTCCCCTGTTGCAGTAAAATAATTCTAGGGACGGGGCTGATTTCTGAAAACTCTGGCTCCCTTTAGAGCAGCCGAGTGTGCCCAGAGAGGCAGCGTCTGGATCCCCATTGGAGGAGTCGAGGCCATGCGATTTGTGCGCCTTAGCCCCAACTCCAGCCATTCCTAACAGCAAGGCTGCTGTATGCGCGGTGCTCGCACTGTGCTGAGTCAGGTGCACACCCCCTCAGTTGCAGCCTCTGCTCGCTAGTGTGGGTAAGTGACCTGGGCAGCAGCTTAGCCCCAGCCTGCCCTGGGTGGAATCAGCACATGCAGGGCTGTAGCAGCAGCCTCTGCAGCCCTGCTCCTGGTGTGGTTGGGTGCCTCTTCTCCTGGGCTCCGTAGTGAGTTAGGTGGGCCGGTCTGCGCACCCTGCCGGTAGGGATGCAGCTATTACCTCTGTGGGGCACCTTCCTCCTCTTTTCTCTCTCTCTTCTCCTCCTTCCCCCCCCCCTCAAGTGCAAAAACAGTGGAGAAAGAAAACCTTGGAAACAGCTTCTGGCAGCCTCCCCCATTGAACACGGAGCCACGTCTCATTTCAGAGCCAGCGTTTCTAGCCCTTCCACGGAGCCAGCCCCTGCCTGGCTCTGGGTGTGGGCTGCTGCCCAGCCCTTCTTAGGGGCACCACGAGCGCAGAGGGGTCCCACTCCAGGGCTGTCACTCAGCCCTGAGTGGCGAGAGCCATTGGAACGCTCCAGCCTGGGGGCTGGGCCAAGGGTCAGCAGCCCTCCGGGCTCAATTGGCTGGGGTGGGTTTTCCTCTCTATTGTCGCCACAGAGTGAGTCTTCCTGATGGCAGAGCTTTCTGGGGGTGCTGCCCCTACCCCTTAAAATAAATGGGGGACTTCAGTTCACTTTGGATCGGATCCCAAAGCTTGTTCGCCAAGAGCTGGTTTGAATCTGGTGCAGCGCTAAGCCTGGTCACAAAGAGCTGGCAGGTGACAGCTGAATTGAAGTTCGACTTTTGTTACCAGCCTCAAGGAAAGGCATGCCTTTCCCGTGTCTCCAGCTCTGCTCAGCGATAGCCAGGAGTCGGGACTCTGGGGGTATGCTGGGTGGGGGGGAGGGAGACCCCCGCCAGCCTCCTCATCCGCACATTTGCCTGCTGCTTGCCTCCTCACTCCTTTGCCAGACCTCCCCACCCCACACCTGCCGTGAGACCCCCCACGCCCCACCCGCCTCCTCCCCCCTCCCCCGCCTCCTCCCCCCTGCACCTGCCGCTGGCTTGCCGCTTGCCTCCTCACTCCCCCGCTTGCCTCCTCACCTGACTATCGGGACAAACGGCATCCTGATCATACATTGATCGGGACGCTGGACAAAGGGTTAAATTTTGGGACGTCTGGTCACCCTAAATGTAGTAGCTGAATCTACTAATTTTTGTCTAAGTAGCTTTCAAATGATAGTGTCCCTTAAAACTTCTCATCTGATTCTGTTATTTGGTGAGTAACCAGTTTTCATTTTATAACCTGTTAAATTTTCTTCTGGTCTCCTCTTCCTCTCATTTTCTCTCACTTCCTGGCTGATGGCCTGATGTGTTTGCCCTTGCCTCTTGCTTCAGGTCCTGGTATCATTTGTCTGATTGTCACTTTAATAGTGTTTAGTACCTCAGTTTTGATCAGATTGCTTCAGTGATAAAATGACTGTTTTATGGGATATCAGTAGACATTGGGCCTCCATTGCTTTGCTCTTGTGTAGTTACTTACACCCGAGAAAAGTGAATATAAAATAACCAGTTCAGAATGGTAAGATTGCAGATTTTTTTTTAAAGTCCTGATCTGAAGTCCATTGAAGTAATTGGGAGACAGTTATTCTATTGATTTCCTGGGGCTTTGTATCTGGCCATTAACACATTGCCATAAAAATAACATTTATGTAGTTCCTTTCCTACAGGGATCCAAAGTGCTCAGCAAAATTTACAAAATAGTGAATTATATCGGAAACTTGGACCTATGACTATATATTTTGGGGGAAAAAAAGGAAAAAATAATTCCCAAGGCATATTGGATGGCAACCTAACAAAGTACTTACAAACCTTTTATTGTTTTATAATCTGACCCTAACTCTCATCCCAGAACTGTGCATTGTTTTATAATAATAATAATAATAATATTAATAATAATAATAATTGGAGATATACCAATCTCCTAGAACTGGAAGGGACCTCGAAAGGTCATCGAGTCCAGCCCCCTGCCTTCACTAGCAGGACCAATTTTTGCCCCAGATCCCTAAGTGGCCCCCTCAAGGATTGAACTCACAACCCTGGGTTTAGCAGGCCAATGCTCAAACCAGTTTTCTCTGGAAGCTTTCTACAAATCAACAAAACAGAGTTTTTAACATTGCTTTATCTGTCTGTTTGTTTTGAGGATAATGAATGCTGTAATAAAGTAGAAATGAGTAGTTTAAATTTCAGAAATAATCTAAAGCTCTTTTGATGGCTGTTTAAACTGGCAGAAGAAAGTGTTGCTCTGATGCCAGTGAAATAAAACCATTCTCTTGAGAAAGCAGATCGAAACTTTTTCCAGCAGTACAGTACGTGGAATGTTACTTGTAGATGGAAAATATCATGACCTGCACAACAAAATGTCTCAGAGCAGGAAATCATCAGGTTTATTTTCTTAAAATGAGAAATAAAACATCCAAGTGGAAAAAATCAGATGGTATATGTCCCAAACCTCCTAAATGTAATATAGCACAATGAAGATCTTTTTATCCTCTCCAACAAAACTGCTCCAATCCCACAGCAGAGACAGAAAAGTTGCTTGTGGTCTATTTATCAAAATCCATGTCAGGATATGTGATATTGGTATTTCAGTCTCTGCACATTTTATAGATCTCTGTGAATCTCTATGTGTGTTTGGTAGCCACTAATATGAAGAGGAATGCAATTCTTGGGTGATGCACACATAGCTCAAGCCTTTAACTGTGGACACAAAATAGAATACTTGTTCTCCTTTCTATAAGACATTTGGCAAGGTTGTAGGAAACTTTTATCAGTGCATCAAACTAACGACAACAGATTCCTGAGGGAAAGAAATCCTTGGACTTTTGGAATATGAACTTCCCTACCCTCTTCCTTTCCCCATGGTCACAAATCTGGCACCTTAGGTTCTGCCGTTTAGCACTTGGGCAGGGGTAGACTCTGTAGTAGCCCAACCATTTACACACACATCAGCAGGTACTTGCTTTTATACTGAGGGCTTGGGGCTTCCTCCAAATAGTCACGCTTCCATTGGCCCCTCATGGTCAGGTGACTCGTGCACCTTAATTGCCATGACCCCATCACCTATCCCTTGATCCAATCCCAAATTAAGTTGGCTTGCATGCTGGTATTCATGAGAGAGGTAATTTGTGATGGCTCAGCTGCTCCCATGGCACACCACATTGTGTGGGAGTACCCAAGAAATTCCAGCTTCTCCTTTCTCCCATTCTGCCATCCCAGGCCAGGTTTAAAGATTGGGGTTGAACTGTAGGATATCTACATCACCTGAAAAGCATATGCGAATAGTGTGAGTAAGTGCTGTTCTTACCATGCTTGGAAGGGTATTGTTACATTTATTAAATAGTGATATGTAATGTTCCTGCACATTATCTCATAATTACTCTGTTTGGAATTATAGTCTTTCAGTTGCATTGCTCTCTCTATCCTAGACTTGTGTGTACATATACACTCTGTACACGCTTTTTTATAGATTGTGACAGTAATTGACTGGTAACCCTTCTGCCAGAAAAGTTTATTGCATTAATTTAATGTCAGAAACCTTGGATGGTTGCTACTTTATTCTTTAAAAAAAAAAGAACATTGAGCGGTGTCAGTTACATGAGCATCCTTACCATTTTTGTTCAGATGGTTTCAGTTAAAACTGGGGGCTGCACTTTGATTCCAGTTATGCTGATGTAAATGAGATCACAATGTGGTTCAGTGACTGAAATAGCTTAACTTTGATTCTATATTAATTCTTTTAATAGTATCAGACATTTCTGGCAGCTGTTGCTCTAACTAAGGTTTTAAGTTTTGAAACCAAAAGGTAGCTTTGAAACAATAAACATTATTAAAAAAAATTGGCTGCATTGGGTCGCATGGAAATAATCCCATTTTGCAATTGTGTTGACATTACCAAATGTGAGTTCTGCTTTTTCTGGTTTAATATATTAGCAGAACTCTGCAATTCTTGTCTCTTTATAAAACTGTCATTAGGGAAAGAGGAGCCAAGATAGTGAAGGTTGTAATAGCACAACTACTTGACATAACTGTGTAAATTGACCACTTTTGCTTTCTGAAAAAGTGGCATGTAATTAAGGGGATAGTGTAGTGAAATTCTGAAATGCTATGGACATTAGGAACCTTTTGGAATTATTTTGTTCTCCAGTCTGGCACTCAACTGCGTATCACACAGCCAGTAGATGAATGTAACCCACTAATCTGGCTACTGGCTGCCTGTGTTTTTTCCAGTCCCATTTCCATAGAATCTGTGATTGGTTCCATGGATAATAAGACTAAAGGAAGTATAGGAAAGGATTGATATTACCATGCTGCTACGTAACTTACTCCAATTATGTGCCCATTTCAATAGAAATGGTTACTGGGAGTCTGTAGTTGAGCTTGGGCAATTCTGTTCCTGTACTTTTTCCCATGAAAATGAATACATGGCTGGGGAAAATAAGGGAGCAGTTTCAAAATATTAATGGAAATCTCAATTTCTGCATGTTCTAGTCCACTAATCTGGACAGAAGTGTTGTTGTTCCTTCCTAAGGACTCAATTCAAAGCCCATTGAAGACAACAGTAAGACTCCCAGTGACTTCAGTGAACTTTGGATCAGCCCCAGAATGAAAAGCAACACCACCAAGAGAATTTAGCCAAGAATCTTGTTGAGAATCTGTTTCCCTCTCTCCTTCAATGTGTCCATAATCTTGGTTCTGCCGTAGGTATAGCCAGAACAGAACATTCCTTCTCAAAGAAATCTCCAAAAGTATAGCATGTGGTTTGTTCCCCCTCCCCCCCCCCCCGGATGTTGAAGCACCTACATTAAAGTTAGGAGGAGCTGGAGATGCTCAGAGAGTATTGATATTAGGCTGTTGATTTACAGTGAAGGAGAAAGCAAAAAGGTAAGGAAAGAATATTCATCTGTGGAGGATGGTCCACAATTGTGGGACTCCTCTTTTTTCCTTTATTACAATAACCATGAATTGAAAATATGATGCAAAATTAAAATTTCTCTAATTTTAAAGAGGCTTTTGTTGCTGATATAAACCCTCATTTTGTTTCCATTTTATTTTTTTCCTGTAGAGTCGGAAGCCACCAATTAAGGATATGTTCACAGAGCTCAAGGATGGAAGGAAGCTCTTGGATCTTCTAGAAGGGCTCACAGGAAATCCATTGGTAAGAAAAGTATTAATTAGTGATTGTGAAGGAAGCTAATCATCTGACCTCTGCCTCCTAAATACAAACATCCCACTATGTAGTGTATGTAACTTTGGGCCTGATCTAAAGCCCATTGAAGTTGTAAGCCATCACAAAAGAGAGAGGCTTTGATACCCATTTGTGGCACTCCACGTTAAGCTTTATGATCCTGCAATTGGATCCTCGCACCAATAGGGCAATTAGGGCTTCACACAGGCCTGCTGCATGAGTCAGATTGTGATAGGTCAGGGGAAATGGAGTGGCCGGTGTTGTCAAGGATTGCTTTGAATTTTAAGTTCTCTCTGCCCTACCCAAAGTAGGGCGTGAAAAAAGAGGAAGTGCGGCCTATCCCTGGTGCTCAAGGCCTCAATTGTTTTCTAGGTGCCAAAACAACAAATTGCCTCGTGTTCCTTTCCAGGAGGCAATAACCCCAGCTGCTCTGTCAAACTTCCAAAAGCTTCACCTTTCCCCTTAGGAACTTCCACAAGGCAGTTACGTTGCCTCTACAAAATTCTGCAGCACACACAAACTTCACAATTTTTAAATTTTCAGTAAGATAAATTTGAAACATTCTGAAACTGAGGTTTGTTTCAACATATAAGAAATATTGTATTGAGTGTTACTCTTTTACATAGTTAATTCAGTAAAAAAAACCCTCTTTAATTTCTGTAGTTTTCCTTATTTTTCTGTTTTTCTTTATAAAAATAACACTATAAAATGACACATTTCCTGTTTTTCTGTTTATTATGTTTTCAACTGTCGTCAAGTGTTTTGACATGAACAAAATGTAACTTTGTATTTTTATTTTTAGCCCAAAGAACGTGGTTCCACAAGAGTACATGCCCTAAATAATGTCAACAGAGTACTGCAAGTTTTACATCAGAACAGTGTAAGCGTATATTGTTACTTAAAATATTTTTTTTTTGTCAGTTTGGTTTACTAAGTCTTCTAAGATAAGTGGCTTGGAATTGCAGATCATAAACCTACTGCACAGAGCAAATAAAAATGCCAGCAGACAGTGAAAACTACGAGCAATTCATGTGGTCAGTGTTTTCAGCTGTCTAATGTTTTTGTGAAATAATTAAATGCAAGCAATATGTTACCAAAATGATATAGTTTTGGATGAGATTTTGATGAATGCTCTGGCTATAGGCATTTGTTCTCTGTGTGGGTTAATCTGTTTTGCATTTTCACCTCTCATTATTTGCCACTTGTAAGTCACTATCACTTCTAGTCGATGTATGTTATTAAATCAATATTATTTAATCTAATCTAGTTTCTTAGATGCACTCATGATAGTAGTATTTGAGCACTACTTTACCAAACCTTTGGCATATAAGCATATATGGCACATATGGCTTCTTTAGAAATCTCTATGATTCAGCCAGTAGAAGTGTTCTAAAGAGTAGTTTGATCAGTTCTCAATTGGTCTAATGCCATCAGGCCTTAGGAAGAACACATGGTAGATATTATTTAAAATTAAAAAATACAATATATTGAATTTAAGTATATGCTTGAATGTTCGTGGGATTGGAGCCTTTGATTGTTAATTCTTTGGAGCAGGGAGTATGTTTCTATAATTTGTGCAGTTCCTAGCACAGTTCGGCTCTACTCTTTTCATTGCTGCAATACATACAATACTTTTAGATAGTAATTTTAGAAAACATCTGTTAAAACATTTGTTGCAAAAATTCCTAACTCAACAAACCAAAGGATAAATAGAAGGTTCCTCAGATGAAGATGCAGCAGGAATCTATATATATTCCTTTAGGGCAGATATTCTCAGGGTTGAGGGGGTGTCAAACTTTTTGGGAGGAAGGGGAGCACAGCAAGCCTTCCAGTAAATCAGTACTTACAGTAAAAGGGGTAGAGGAGGGCAAGTGCCAAGTTGCAATGCCACTCATGACGAAGGGGCATACAGGCCAAATTTGAGTGAGTGGCATTGTGACCTTATGCGTGGGGTTGCAGTACCACTCACTGGCATTTGGCCTGGAGGGTCAAATTTTAGTGGCATTGTGACCCTGTGCATCAGGTTGCAATGACACCCACTCAGATTTTTTGGGGTGGGGCCTTCAAGTCTACAAAACCCCAAAAACCTCCTCAGTGGGGCTTGATTTGGAAAAGGTTGAGAACCCCTGCTTTAAGGCCTGACCCAAAGTGCCCATAGGAGTCTTTCCATTGACTACATGAACTTTTGGTTCAGGTCCTTAATGAGTTGTCCCAGGCTTATAAATCTTCAGTAGCTGATCAAAAATGAACAGTACAGCTTTAAGGAAAACAAGATTGTTTTAAATTTTTGACAACTGTTTCCATTATATTGTAATCTTTTAGTGAAGCAATTGTATTTTTTTTCTTCACAGAACAGTTTCATAAGCATACATTTTTTTTCTAATCAGAATTGCTGTTTTGCATGTGGCAGGATTGAAATAATTCAGGAATAACAGTCAGCTTCAGTGTGTTTCACTACAGTGTGTCTGAGTTTATTGTAATTAGGTTCCAATGTATTTATATACTGCTGATCAAACGATGTTGTGAAACTGCTGTATATTACTGAGCACTTTCCCCTTTTGTATTGCTGGACTAAAATCCTATTACTAGGAAGTGACTTGAAGCAAGCAAGAATTTATTCTTCTCTGACATACTGTGCACACACTTATTTGCTTTTCTAAGGATAAGTAATGAGCCTTTCTAGCCTGAAATTAATTTGGTTTATTTTATGAAAGTAATGGGATTGAGTTAAACTACTGAGTGATTTATTGGTTCTTCCTTGACCTGCCAAGATCTGTAGTTTTGGAAATGTGCGGATAGCATTAGTCTGCTGACTGCTATGAAGATTCTGCACATAGTTTACACCAGGTGCTCAGAAATATTAAGAGTTTTTTTTAAGATAAAGGACGAAGGAGTGCTATTCAATGTGATGACTTCCTTTTTACCTGGGAGCTTAGGGGCTGTAAAATATCAATAACTTTTGAAAGAATTAGTATTGAGCATTTAAAAAATATGTTCTAAGGAACAAGTGAGTACTAGGTGTCAAAATTTACAGTGATTGCTGTGACTTCAGTTCACTTGTGTGAGTAGAATAGTTTAGATTAAGATCATAGAATATAGAATCATAGAATATCAGGGTTGGAAGGGACCTCAGGAGGTCATCTAGTCCAACCCCCTGCTCAAAGCAGGACCTAATCCCAACTAAATCATCACAGCCACAGGGCTTTGTCAAGCCTGACCTTAAAAACCTCTAAGGAAGGAGATTTGAAGCTATTTGAAGATCAGAACATGGAGTGATTTTCATAAAGTGTAGTTACAGGGTTGGATGTAGGATTTAGTACAGATATAGAGAGGATATAGAAAGAGTTGTCTATAATCACACAGGTTCCAAAACCATAAGCATTTCTGTTACGTGTTCTCAGGGCCTTTCCTTTGCCACTCAGATTAAATCACACCTTTTGCAAAATAATTTTCAGCAGACTGCACTTGGAGTACTTCCATTATAATGTGTTTGCATCCTACTTTTCTTTCCAGTGTTATGGTTAAATGATCTGTGTTGGTGACTATCTTTTCTCTCTCCCTTCCTCCCTCCCTGTGTAACTTTTGTGAGTCTTGAGAGAGCATATGCCCAGCATTTACAGACTGGGCTATAATAAGATTCTGTATGTTTTACTGTAGAGATTGGAAGAGGCTCCTTTCCCATCCCATTGCCTTCCTCACTGTCTCTCCAAAAGCATAAGTTTCTGTTGCTTTAAAATGTGTGCCTACCTGAAAAGTGACTCTGGATTGTGGGGTTCCATGTCTGTCCCAGTGATCCCATCTCAGTTTCATTCTTCTAACAAATAACAAGATCAGTTGAAAAGGTGACACTCGGCACTAGTTGAATTCAGTGGAATTACACGGGCAGACTTCAGAATCTTTATTATTGGTGATTATTCAGAGATTGCAAGGGCAGAAGGGACTATTCTGATAATTTAGTCTGACCTCCTGTGTAACATAGGCCATAGAGCTTCTCCAAAATAATTCCTAGAACATATCTTTTAGGAAAACATCCATTCTTGATTTAAAAATTGCCAGTGATGGAGAATCTGTCATGGCCCTTAGTAAATTGTTCCAATGATTAATTACCCCCACCTTTAAAAATGTACACCTTATTTCCATCCTGAATTTGTCTAGCTTTAACTTCCAGCCATTGGTTTGGGTTATACCTTTCTTTGGTAGATTGAAGAGCCCATTATTAAATTTGTTTCCCAAATAGGTAGTTATACACTGAAATCAAATCACCCCTTTAACCTTCTCTTTATTAAGATAAATAGATTGAGCTCCTTGAGTCTGTCACTATAAATCATGTTTTCTAATCCTTTAATCATTGGCATAAATTATATTACCCTCCAGCATGTGTCACTTAACTTGAAGTCCTGTCCCACATGTTCACGCAGCTTTTTATTCCCTACACATTATAGATAGGAGCATAAGGAGCTGGTTCCCTAGTGTGATTTATAGCAGACACCAACTAATACCCCATCTTATCATAGAAGATTAGGGTTGGAAGAGACCTCAGGAGGTCATCTAGAACAACCACCTGCTCAAATCAGGACAAAACACCAACTAAATCATCCCAGCCAGGGCTTTGTCAAGCCGGGCCTTAAAAACCTCTAAGGATGGAGATTCCACCACCTCCCTAGGTAACCCATTCCAGTGCTTCACCACCCTCCTAGTGAAATAGTGTTTCCTAATATCAAACCTAGACCTCCCCCACTGCAACTTGAGATCATTACTTCTTGTTCTGTCCTCTGCCACCACTGAGAACAGCTGAACTCCATCCTCTTTGGAACCCCCTTTCAGGTAGTTGAAGACTGCTGTCAAATCCCCCCTCACTCTTCTGCAGACTAAACAAGCCCAGTTCCCTCAGCCTCTCCTCGTAAGTCATGTGCCCCAGCCCCCTGATCATGTTTGTTTGCCCTCCGCTGGGCTCTCTCCAGTTTGTCCACATCCTTTCTGTAGTGGGGGCCCCAAAACTGGATGCAATATTCCAGATGTGGCCTATAATGATCACTTCCCTCGATCTGCTGGCAATGCTCCTACTAATGCAGCCCAATATGCCGTTAGCCTTCTTGGCAACAAGGGCACACTGCTGACTCATACCCAGCTTCTTATCCACTGTAATCCTCAGGTCCTTTTCTGCAGAACTGCTGCTTAGCCAGTCGGTCCCTAGCCTGTAGTGGTGCATGGGATTCTTCCATCCTAAGTGCAGGACTCTGCACTTGTCCTTGTTGAACCTCATCAGAGTTCTTTTGGCCCAATCCTCCAATTTGTGTAGGTCACTCTGGACCCTATCCCTACCCTCCAGTGTATCTACCTCTTCCCCCCCCCAGCTTAGTGTCATCTGCGAACTTGCTGAGGGTGCAATCCATCCCATCATCCAGATCATTAATAAAGATGTTGAACAAAACATGCTTTATCTGATGAGATAGTAGGAAAGAGATTCACTGTTGTATCAGAATAACCATGTAAGGCAGAATGGAATTTGTTTTCCTTCTCTGTTCACATTCATTCTGCCAGCTTAATGACCCCCATTCTGCATTGAGGAAAAAAATTGCTGCTGCACCTGACATATATGTATATGTGCTTTATGAAGTGCCTCAACCCAGGCGTAATCTGAGTTCTTCCACCGAGTGCTTGATATTGCAGTGGATGTGGTGGTGCCTTTGGGAATAGCACGATGGTCATCTTAATTGCCTTTCTTCTATAGCCTCTAGCTTTGCTGCTGTAGGTATGGCTATCCCATTGTCCATTTTGGATTTGGAGAGCTCGTAACCCAAAACAAAAATTTCCAGTCTCTCTAGTTCTGGCTTTCCCACATTAAAGTTATCAATTCAGATTTCTTCCCATTAAGACATCTTACAGACATCGTTTATGGACTGCTTAACTTTAAAAGATAACGTTACCTTGGCATTACACACAGCTTTCTAGGTCTGAGGCAGTTGGCTCTTTTCATTGCTCCATCCCTTTTTTCAACCCTCTGAGGAAAAACTGTGGAATCTGACTCACTTTTTTACTCTCTTGTGAAAAAAGGAGTAAGAGCTGAGTTTGTTTCAAAAGCTTTATGTTTCACAGTGTAAAATAGAAATGAAGATGAGTTCAAAAGCTTCCATAAGTGATGACGTCAAGTTAAAATAAGGGGGGAAATTTCAAGAAAAAGCAGAGCTCATTAGTGAATAAGGAAATTTAAAAAGGAAGATAAAACCAACGTCATCTTCCCCCTAGCAAGCCCCTCCTGAAAAATTAAATAAACCCCACCAACACTCCATACATATAATTTTTGTTGAGTTGAGCCCTCATTAAACTTCTTCAGTTAAAACTAATCCAAACTGATTCTCCCCGGACTCTGTTACCACATACAAAGCTTGTCATGTGTGGCTCCTGGGTCAATCTGAAAACTAAAGTTGTTTGTAATTATGACACTTCCATGGCTCTATAATGCCCTATAGTATTTAGGATTACCTCTTATCTTGCAAAACAGACCAGTTACTGCATGTTGCCTGTGTATTGGTTGATTTTTGTATCCCCCTATATTGCTGGTCGGGATTAAACCCTTACTCTGTTGCCTATGTATTTTGCTTCTAATTGCCTTCATGACAAATTTGGGTAAGTTGCTCTTTGCAGAAATCTCTGCTTGGAAATTTCCACAAAATTAAATGTATCTGTTCATTTGCTAGTGGCTAGTTGGTAGATAAGAAAATGGGAGGACACTCAAATCCTTGGTGAGAAATGTTGATTGACTTAGTTGATTTAATGTCTGCAGGTGGAATTGGTGAATATAGGAGGGACTGACATTGTTGATGGAAATCACAAACTGACGCTGGGATTACTGTGGAGTATCATCTTGCACTGGCAGGTGAGGAAGCTTTGGGGAGGTGGGTCTCTTTCCAGGAATTTCCACATTGATCTTTTTGAATTCTTACAAACCTTTCTTTGTCCTCTAGTGTGGAAAACATCGCTTCTCTTTTGAGTTTGTAATTGGTGTAGGTCAGCGTTTAGTTTCTGACCTCTTCTGTTGGCTGAATCCTACAATGCACTTTCTAATTGTGTGTCCAGTTGTGCTCAGTCAATTGGTTCTGTTCCTAGTGTTGTTACCACACAGAAACATTTTAAATGAAGATAAAATAATTACATTTTTTATTCTTTTCACAAGCTTTCTGTACAGATCTACTTGCAAGGTATTTTTAAAGTGTTCTAGCAGAATGGCCTTGATACTGTAATTGTGGCCTGGTTTCAGTGTCTCACCAAAGTACCTCCACTGACTTTAATGCAGTTACTCATGATTTACACCAACATGAGTGAGAGGAGAATTGGATACTTTGGGAGGGACTTTGGCCCCTGCTTAGGCATCCTATAAAACAGTGGTCCCCAACCTTTTTCGTCTGGCGGGCGCCAAAAAAAACCAACAAAAAACCGAGCGCTGCCGGCGGGCGCCAAAAAAACAAAACAACAACCCCGAGGGCTACACGGGCGCACTTACACCGCGTTGGGGACCCCTGCTATAAAAGCAGCAAATGGCGTGTAAGAGGCTCAGGAGAATTCCCCATGTGGAATGATTGCCCCCCTACAAGGCCCAGTATAGGGGGATATGCTTGGGGTAGAACCAAGGACAGGAGGAGGCAGAGCCATAGTGTATGCCATGTCATGCAACCCTGGGCAGCACTGGGGATGCTGTTGTAACTTAGAGCAGTCCTGGACTGTTACACTAGGGTCCCATTCTGCCCACGCAGCTGCCCTTGATCAGGAGGGTGCAAAGTGTCTTAAAGGCTCCCTTCCTCAGCTGCACCGTCTGCAGCTGACCTGTTGTGTTTAGTGAAAACAGTGTTTTGAACTCCGATACTAGTTGGTGCAACAACTCAGCTTAAATGCTGGTTTGGCAGATCAGCAGTTAACACATATGTAAAATTGTAGTTGTTACTGATTATTTGCTTTTTGCAGGTGAAAGATGTCATGAAGGACATAATGTCAAACTTGCAGCAGACAAACAGTGAGAAAATCCTACTGAGCTGGGTTCGGCAGTCCACAAGGCCTTACAGTCAGGTCAATGTTCTGAACTTTACCACAAGCTGGACCGATGGACTTGCCTTTAATGCTGTGATCCACAGACACAAGTAAGGGACATATTAGATCGTTAGCTGCACAAATAAGCAGCTTTTGCCTCTTCATCTTGGAGTGTTGAACAGCTTTTAAACGATTCACNTTTTGGGTTTTTTTTTTTTTTTTTTTTTTTTTTTTTTTTTGGTGGTGTGGTTACATTAACAATGGAGGGAAATTTGCCAATCCAGCACTTACTTGCAGAGGGCAAAGCCAGGGCTACATTGTAACTCCCACTATTCCTTTGCTCTCTTTTCAATGACCAAAAAATAAAAATACTTGAGATTGTTTTAAATTGCAGTTGACATGCATTAACTACAAAGTAAGCTGAATACGTCTTTACAGCGAGGATATCTTGGCTGTTAGACCATCTTACTCCTTTTTCCCCCCCAAACTGAAAACACTTGAAAAAAAGGCTCCAGTCCAGCTTGTTTTTTGTAGCATCTCTAGTGAGTAGATAAAGGAACACTTTGAAACAAATCAACAAGTAATACAGGCACCATGGCTCCCTCTTAGTTTTGAGTAAGTGTGATTTGAGACACAAAGTAATTATTCTCACAGAGTTGGCATACAGTACTTAACAAGAATCAAAGGATAATACAGTTCTTTGTTTTTATAGTGTGGTGTTTTACTCTCCCTTGGCCCTTTTTCTAAGAGGTATTGTTTAAGCTGCTCTGGGCAAAGATCACATATTCTTTGTTTTGGGAGGTGTGTTTGGTAGTCTGTAGATATAATCATTACTAATTTAAAAAAAAAAAGACTTTAGTCAGATATTTCTGCTTTTGGTCAGTCCAGTGTAATTTTAAATTTCACAAATGTTTCAGGATCCATCATTTCCCAGAATGGGCTATTCCACAGTATAATTTATAATTACTCATTTAAAATTTATAGTTTATAGCTCCACTGTGCCAGGTGCTGTACAGACCTATAGAAAACGATAGTCCCTGCCTCAGCGATCTTCTAATCCAAAACAAGACAAAACATTTGGATGTGATGAACAAACAGGTTGGGATGTGGTTCAGGGGAGACAGGGTAACAAAAATAATAGGTGGTGTGAAATTCTTATCAGCAAAAATTGCAGCTTCCTAGCTGCTTAATGGATAGTGTGTGGGTGGGTGGGTGTTTTTTTTTTGTTTTTTTTTTAAACCCACACACACTATCCATTAGGCAGCTAGGAATATTTTATTTTAAATATTCCTTCTCTTTACTTTATCCCATTACACGTAGGGGTATCATTTTGTAAATCCTTTCTAACCCTCCTTGTTTAAACCCTTCAAATATTTGTAGTCAATTATTAAAATCCTATTAGTTGCAACTTATCCTATTTATGTTAATGTTAGAACTTTTAAACTCATTCCTACATGTCAGAACCTTTAACTCCCTATTCAGTCTTGTTCCCCAGCTCTATATTCATTCCAGTTGCATGCAAGTACCCACCCCATCCCTCCCCCACCAAGTTTTAGAAATCTTACAAATAGCCATTTTTTTCATGACTTCTGTATTTAAAAAAAATGGAAAATGATTATTCATGTCCCTGTGATGTTTGCAGTTCAAACACTGCAGCACTGTGCTAATCATAGTGCTCTGAACTTGGAAGCAAAATGACTAGAAAGAAAAGTGAAACTATTTTTTCCCCCCCTTCATTATCCAAACTGAGTGCAATACAAAAAGTAAATACTCAGCAGTAATGTTGAAAAATAAATATTTTAATAATAGATTTGTACATTTTTAAAGTTGACTATATCTCTTCAAATGTTACTACAAAAATAGTAGCTGTAGCATATATTATGTGGCATGGGATGAGAATATAACTGCAGTCATATAGATATAAAGTTAGAGAGTCAAATATGTTCAGAATTTTGTTAGTATTAGCGTGCACATACTATAGTTTTCTGCTTGGAATCTGTTACACTTTTTGGAATCTGTAATTGCGTTGTAACACTATCTGATGTGTTTGAGGTATTTTATTTCTCCTCCACTCCCCTACCCCCTTGGTTGATTTTGTTTTCCTTATTGTTTCAGACCTGAGTTCTTCAGTTGGGATAAAGTTACGAAGTTGACCCCAACTGAGAGACTAGAACATGCTTTCACCATAGCCAAAAACCACCTGGGAATAGAAAAATTGTTAGATCCTGAAGGTAAAATGTTTGTTTTGCTCTTGATTATAAATTCATTTTTGAGATAAGTGTTCAGAATTTACTTCCATTTACTTTTAATGTAAATACAGTCAAGTTGTTTTCCAGTTGTAACTTCTTGTTGTCTTCAGCTATTGACTTTGAAGAGAGATCTACTTATAAGGGGTAGGAGTGTGTGTGTGTATATAAAAGTGACATCTGTCTTCACTGATTTTTTTAAATTTAAAATTGTGATGCAACAAATGATGATCCTTGGTTAAAGAAGAGAGAAGCAAAAACTGGTTTGCAATCTTTTTTTTTTTTAATGAAGTATGAGTTGATTATAATTGTACATGTCAAAAAGTGTAGGAGTTAAAACTATAAATAACTAAGCGCTTTTCAGACTCATGTAAAGCATTAAATACCATATACTGGGTAGTTCTTCTCATACTCAAACCCACTTTGCTTTCTATGCCCACTGAACAGCAGTAGTCACTTATTAACTGCTTAAGTGCTTCATCTGTGGGAGCACTTGCCAGCAAGCGTCTATTACTTCTGTTGAGCCTCCTCCCCTCTGAGTGGACTCTGGGCTTCCCAAAGGTATGTCCTGCATAATAGATCAGCAGATGGCCTCTACAGCATTAGGTGATCAGTCCTAGAGGTGCATGTTCAGCGGTAAGATTCAGTCTAGAGAAAGCTCTTTAAACCCATCACCCAGTGTATCTGTCACAAGTGAGGATAATGGGGCCTGACTCTCCATTGGGAAAGGACTGGACTGTACAGTTTTGGTGCAGCTCTGAGGAAACTGGTATGTTCATTTACAGGATTTGGTAGCTTCTGCTGCACTGTCTATGCTGCATAGGGACTGACAGAACGTGGACTTTCCGTTTTTGTTCTCTGCTCAGCTTTTGTAAACACTGAGTTTCCCAAGACTTTCCAAATTAAAATCCTTGATTTCAGGAGCCTCTTTGCTCTGAAAAGTTAAGGATCAACTTTAAAACATGAAGTTAAAAGTTGGGGCAGAATCTCCCCAACCTTTTACCAAAAACATTCTAGCATTCCAAGAAGTAAAGGGGGAAGGGGGGGTTTCCATTATTATTTATTATTTGCATTTTCCATTGCTGGTGCTGCTCTGATCTATTAACCAGTCAAGATGCATTGGGGAAGGAAGGCCTGACCTTTTGGCATAAAACTTTTTGATAATATTTGAGACCCTGACACTTTCTGGTATACAGCCCACACTGTAGCTATCTAGGAGGTTTTCTAGAAAAGCAGTCTCACTTCATTTCTTTTAAATTTCCTGTGTAGATGTTGCTGTACAGCTGCCTGACAAGAAATCTATCATCATGTATTTGACCTCTTTGTTTGAGGTCCTTCCTCAGCAAGTCACCATGGAAGACATCCGTGAGGTGGAGACTCTTCCAAGGAGATACAAAAAGGAATGTGAAGAAGGAGCGTTTAATATACAGCAAGTACGTTTCTGTCCATCCAGGTCTGGAAGCCTCTTGGCTATAATTTTCACCTGTTTAAGTATACTGGTAGCCCTCCCTACCCCCTGCAAAATCCATGGGAGGATACTAAAATCACACCCTGACAATTCTCCTCCTGGTTCTGTCTCTCATCTTCACTCTAGCATTGCCTTTCCTTCTCCCCCCCGACCCATTTTCCTACACTGACAATTGTCTACTTGTCCGGGAAAGTTTCAGACTCTTTGAGCTTCCTGCTTCTGCCCATCTTTCTCATTCATCTTGGTGTGCTGGACAGGATGGCTTCTGATCCTGAATTGAATTTGCGTTGGGAGAGTTTTTGTCCTTCTGTGGTACTCCTCCGCTCTACTTCAGTGTCACCTGCTGAATTAATTTAATAAACACTACTGAGGGTGATTTTATTTCTTAGCGATGACCTCTAGATTCTATATTCGCCGGGGAGGGTGGGGTGTGGGGTGTGGGGTGTGGAGGGGGAAGGAAAATAATCAGATCTGACAGTTGTCCCCTCTAGTCTACAAAGTAACCAACTATCATATTTTAATATGTTAAGTTGGCATAACATACACATTGTCACATCACTGAAGTACTCAAGGGATCTTAAACAATCTGTGTTTGGTGCCAATTTTGGAAAAAAAATCTCGGCGTTTCTAAGAAATGTTACGTTCCTCTTTGCTATGTAGAGTGCAACACCTGAAGAGGAGCATGAAGGTTCTAGAGCAGAAACCCCTAGCACTGTGACTGAGGTAGATATGGACTTGGACAGCTACCAAGAAGCTCTGGAAGAGGTCCTCACGTGGTTGCTTTCAGCTGAAGATACATATCAGCAGGATAACATATCTGGTGATGTTGAAGAAGTCAAGGAGCAGTTTGCTACCCATGAAGTAAGTTTGTGTTGGCAGATCTTTTTCCAGCCCGTTCTTAAAATTGTTAGTTCTTGATACTATAAAAACATCATTCTGTTTCATTTGTGTTGCTTTTGCTAAATGTATACTGAAAGTTTGTAGGATATTTTAAGGCTTGTGACATTTGCATCATGCTTCGTTTTGCGCATTAGATTTTGAGTTTTAACCGTTTGGGGTTTTTTTGTTTTTGTTTTTTAATAATAGAAATAATTGATTATTAGAATGTTACTTTTAGTGCACAATTTGTCCTCATTCCTCAACTTCTACATTGTTTGATGGGAATTTTATAGACTTTGTCATGATTTATGGGCCAGATCCAATGGTGCTATGCTGATGTACACCAGTGGAGGAGCTGGCCCTGCTGTTTGCCAATTTATTAGTGGGAGGTTTCTGGTTGTAAGTGTAATGTTGCTAAAAGCTGTAGGTGCTAGAGTTGGAAAAATTCTGTTTGATACTTTAATCTGTCTTTCTGTCAATGTAAAATATACAATCACATCTAATCAGAAAATAGAGCTACCTTTACAATAGGAGCTGTATGACCATAGATAGAGAAGAGAAAAGATCCCTCCCATGTGCACATTTTTGGACCTTTTGTTAAAAAAAACAAATAATTTTTATTTCCATAGTTGAAAACGTATCTGCTTTCTTTGCAGTATGTTTTGTTTTTGGTTTTCAATATTTCCAATTAATATGTTTCTTAGTGCACTTATTTGTAAAGGTTGTCTCCTAACCAGCAACCTCTTCTCTTAGGAAAGGTCTGTTTTTATTCCTTTGCCACTTCTTTTATTTTACCAAAACAAATACTTACAGTTCTTTTGAAATGTTCTGATGTAGAGACCAATGGGTTAAAGTCTGCTGTGCTTGTGCTTTTGATGATGCCAGCTTTATTCTGCAGCACTGTGGTTTGAACATTATCAGTTTACTAAGCTTGTTACAAATTCATAAACTCCTGATGGCAGCTCACACATCAAGATGGTTCGTTGTACCTTTTCCAGGCTTTTATGATGGAGCTGACTGCGCACCAGAGTAGTGTGGGTAGTGTACTGCAGGCTGGGAACCAATTGATAGCACAGGGCAATCTATCAGAGGAAGAGGAGAATGAGATCCAGGAACAAATGAAACTGCTAAACTCTCGATGGGAAGCTCTCAGAGTGGACAGCATGGACAGGCAAGCTCGGTGAGTTGTGCTCTAAAACTTCTTGTATAGCTGGAGAACTAGTTAATGGAAATCCGTGTGTCTTTAGCCTGATTTTTGAGGCCTAATATCAGATTTTTCAGAATGAACGTGTCATTTTGTAGCATTAAATCCATCCTGTTTGTGGATCAGTAACCCATCTGGAGCAAAGCAAGAAGGAGGGAAAAAAATCTGTGTTCTTGGCTACTTGAATGCAAATATTTATATGTATATAATATAGAAGGTGCCAGAGTAAAAATGCAGTGTGCTGCTTCTACTAATAGCAAATAGTCTTAAAATTGTTGTAATAATTTAAGTTCTTAAACAAATAAAAGCCTTCAATCATTGTAAAGAGTGGTATTTATATAAAACAAAGGACTATCTGAAGGATTTTTTCCTGCTATGTTTTATTACAGTCCTTAAGGGAGAAACTGCATTTCATTGCTGCTCTTGACATTGTCGTTGTTAAGAAGGAACATCTGATGCAAGAAACAATTAAGCTGTTAGAAATTGTGAGCGTATTTCTATGTATGCTGGTGGCATATTTCACTAACTTTTGAGGAGTAAACAGATATTTAACTGTTTTCTTTAGTTTAGAATTAAATGCTGAACAATTTATTTAGACCATAAATGGCTTAGATATGGCTATATGGCTTTCCTCTTATTTATAACTAGATCTTATGCTTTTTACTTGCAAACGCCTTTCTGGAATTATTCTGCTTTTGTGTTCTCCCATGTGCAGCCTGCATGATGTGTTGATGGAACTGCAGAAGAAGCAATTGCAGCAGTTGTCTGACTGGCTGACTGTCACAGAAGAGCGCATTCAAAAGATGGAATTTCAGGCCTTAGCTGAAGATTTAGAGTCACTTCAAAAACAGATGGAAGTACATAAAGTAAATGCCTTTTGCTTGTTCCGTAATACACATGATATGGGAAAAAGTACTCAGACGCTCTAATAACTTAGTTACTGCTACAATGGAGAAACTCAATTGTGGCAGCCACTTCACGGTCCCCTCTTTTTCTTTCTTTCTTTTTTTTAGGCAAGATTCAGATATGGTTGTACGCTGAGGGGACATGCTTGATAGTTTTGATGTGGAAGGGGATGGTAACGGAAAGGAAGAGACAGGACAGTTTTGAAAGCACTTTGTTTACTAACTGAGTAAAGCACCTTTAGTGGAAGTTGCATTGTGACGGGTTGGATCACAGAAACCCCATTGGGAACTGCCAACTGATGTGCCAAGACTACTACTGCCCCTGCTTTCCTGCTCTGGCAGCTTAGGACTCCAGCACTCTGTCTGGTTGAGCCAGACACACCAGTCCCAGGGTCTGAACCATGTGCCCCAAAGCTGCAGACTTAACCTGAAAGCCGTTTACAGAAGTGTTCTTGTCTTTAACACTCAGATGCCCAACTCCCAATAGGGTCTAAACCCCAAATAAATCTGTTTTACCCTGTATAAAGCTTATACTGGGTAAATTCATAAATTGTTCGCCCTCTATAACACTGATAGAGAGATTCAGAGCTGTTTACCCCCTCAGGTATTAATGCATACTCTGGGTTAATTAATAAGTAAAAAGTGATTTTATTAAATACAGAAAGTAGGATTTAAGTGGTTCCAAGTAGTAACAGACAGAACAAAGTGAATTATCAAGTAAAATAAAATAAAACACGCAAATCTAAGCTTACTACAGTAATAAAACTGAATACAGAGAAAACTTCACCAGTTCCAGTAAGCTTCCTTTTACAGACTAGTCTCCTGCTAGTCTGGGTCCAGCAATTACTCTCACCCCCTGTAGTTACTGTCGTTTGTTCCAGTTTCTTTCAGGTATCCTTGGGGGTGGAGAGGCTATCCCTTTAGCCAGCTGAAGACAAAATGGAGGGGTCTCCCAGGGGTTTAAATAGACTTTCTCTTGTGGGTGGAGACCCCCTCCTCTCTCCTATGCAAAGTCCAGCTCCAAGATGGAGTCTTGGAGTCACATGGGCAAGCCACATGTCCATGCATGACTCAGTTTTTACCAGCCAAGCCACATTCCTGGGAAAGCTCCAGTGTGGATTGGCGTCTTCGAGTTCATTGTTGGCTTTAGTGGTTCTTGATTGGGCATTTAATTTGCACATTCCTTTCTCAATAGAAATCAAGCAAGTATACAGCCAATATTCCTAACTTCAAGAACAAAAATGATACATGCATACAAATAGGATTAATAGATTCAGTAGATCATAACCTTTACAGAGATATGTTACATAGCATATGTAGCATAAAACATATTCTAGTTATGTCATATACACATTCATAAGCATATTCCATAAAGCCTTATGGGGGGGCACCGTCACATGCACATCTTGCCTTGTTTGCTGCATAAAATATTCTTCATTAAGTTGCCTATGTAGGGGAGGGGCTGAAAAATAACACATAATGTACACATAATGAAGAGAAGAGTGCGCTCAAGTGCCACTTACAAAACAAACAACCTCCCCCCCAAAACAAAAAGAAACCAACAACAAACCACTAAGCCAAGAAGAAATTGCTCTTTTATTTGCGCAGCACTCCCCTAGTGGTGTGGCTCTAAGCCAAGTTTCTGGAGCTGAGTCTTGCCTTCTGCCCCAGGTGCTTTTAGAGGGGAGAGGGCTTTTGGATGCTCATCACTCTTACAGCATTCTGTGGTAAGTGTTAAAAAGAACATTCATTCTGATGTGGAGGCAACTTATTGACCACCTTCCTGTTTCCCAGTAAGGTACGTATCTTAAGGGAAAAGGGCATTAGAGATCCTATAAAAACTGCCACAAGAGTAGGCTTTGCCCTTGACTCATTGGTCAAAATTACCCTTCCCCTCACAGTTTTGTGAGTTGAGTGCAGTGTTCGTTTCCTTCCTCCATCTTGAGCAGGGGCTACATTTCAGTGAGGTATATAGATTTTGAATAATAATGCGTAGCTCTTATATAGTGTTCTTCATTAGTGGATCTCAGAGTGCGTTGCAGAGGACAGTATCATCCTCATTTTGAAGATTTGGTAAGTGAGGCACAGAGAGATGAAGTGACTAGCTCAAGGTCACCCAGCAGGCCAATGGCAGAGCTGGGAATAGAACCGAGGTCTCCCAAGTCCTACTCTGATGTTGTATCTACTGGTCCAGGGATCCTTTGGGATAAAAGATGCTATAGAAAATGTAAAACTATATTTCTGGGGCAGAGGTACTCTGGTGATAAGTGTTGTTATGTAATACCTAGATATTTACAATAACTACACTTCTATATTGCTAAATAACAGGAGTATCTCTCCTCTCCTACATGTTCTTTGTAGTTGTTGTGTAGTCTTTTGTCAGTATTGTCTCTGAACAGAGTGTACAATATATATCATCAAAACTGTACAGTTCGTTGTCATTATTGTTCCATCAAAACCTATTAAGACGTGTGCATAGTAAGTAATTTAATCTGCTGTTATACTCGCAATGCGGTACTTTATTATGTATAGCAACACATTTTATAGAAACTCTTAGCTTTCTTACATGCATTATTAGAGATTCAGAATGTCATTTGCTGTTCAGAGCCAAACATTTGAATTTTCAGACATCCCTTTTTATTTGTTAAAGAGCACAAAGTACATTTTTTTTTTTTTTGTAAATGAAAACAGAAAGCTGGTAAAATCTAAATAAATAACTTTTCTTATTGCCTGGTATCTTCCATCATCTGAAATAATGTATTTTAGGTTCATTACACTTTCTAGTTGCCTTTTCCTAGTACTTAGTTACATTATAGATATGTCTCCCCTTAATAAAACATTTGCGTAATTGTTGAGTCTTTAGCACTTTGTAACAGCAACATTTTTAACTGCTATGGCCAAAAAGCTGGCTCTTTACCCATATCTAGTTTTTGTAACCATTGATTTGTTCTTCCAGGGGCTGCAGAATGATCTTGAAATAGAGCAGGTTAAGGTAAACTCACTGACCCACATGGTGGTGATTGTCGATGAAAACAGTGGTGAGAGTGCCACAGCTGTACTGGAGGAACAACTGCAGGTAAATGTTTTGTACTGTTGTTTATTGTACTACATTACATATAAACTATGTAGGATGGCTTGGTTTTCATACATTTGTTATCTGATAGTTAATTGTGAAGCTGCTGTAAATATAGTACCTCTTAATTGTAAACTAGCTTAATGCACAATTTTTCTCCAAGTTTAGTCACTAGTGTAGTTTGACACCTATGCTTTGTTGTCATATGTTTTATTCCTCTGAAATAAAATATTAGAATTGAAGTATAGAAAGGTGTTTGCTGAAAAACCTGGCTCACAGGCCCAAAAATAAGAAGTTAATTTGTCATTGCCTGAATACAGATAATACCACACACATCAGTTTTAATGGAATTTTTAAAATGGACACATTTTTGAGCTGTAAACAAATTATTATTAAATCATTATCTCTGAGAGATTGCTCTTGGTTTCTTATAACATAAAGAATTAATTTTACCTTAAGCAATTTTATTTTCTAAAGTCCTAATTCCCATTTTTAAGAGTACTGAAGTCACTTTGGAGGACAAATCCAGTTACAGAGAATAATAGATAGTTTTGTGGACTTGTACTCTTAAGAGACATAGACACTTTTTTGGAAATTTTACCCTTAATGCAATTTCATTTGTGGAACTATACAAAAGTAATGGGATGATTTACAGTAGAGTTTTTTTTTTTTGTACCTTCTCTTTTGTATAAATAATTTTGATTGAGATGTACATGTGAAATTTGGTTGTAAAGTATATTGCTGTTTGAAGAGTTGACCTTTTTATGTTCTGCCTAAATAACTTCTTGTAGTTTAAAAGTATTTCCCCCAAAATGTTCTACATTAAAAAGACTACTACTTGGCTTAAAACAAGAGATGATCAAGCGTGGGATTTTCAAAAGCAAATTGGAATTAGGCCACCTGTTGAGGACTCTTAAAAGTTTCCTCCTTTGACTTTCTGCAAAACAATAATTGCAATTCTAGATTTGGATAATTTTTATTTTAGAAAGAGGTTATAGTGATTTAGAGAAAATAATCATGTGTTTGAATATCTGGCTTTTTATGCATTTCAAAGTGTGACTGTGAATGTTCTTTAACGTTTCTTGCTGTTGTAGAGACTTGGTGAGCGTTGGACAGCAGTTTGTCATTGGACTGAGGAACGTTGGATGAAGCTGCAAGACATTCAGATACTGTGGCAGGAGTTGGTGGAAGAGCAGGTAGGAAGCTGTGCAACTATCCAAAAATTCCGATTCTACCTCCTTACAATTGTAACTACCAAAAACATTTGTCAAACTGTAAAATTTTCATCCGTAAAATTATTTGCCACAAGATGGAAAATTAATCTCTTCTCCGTGGGACCTGGCAACCTGTACATGAAAGTAATATAGGAATAACTGTAGCGGATCAGACCAATCTTGTCCAGTACCCTGTCTCTACCATGCTCCTGAGGAAACTTTAAAACCCTTATAATGAACAATTATGCAATAATGTGATGTGGTAAGATGCAATACCCTGTTGGCAGCTGAATCATGAGGTAATTAAATCTCTTTGCTCTGTTGAGATCAAAAGTCCAAGTAGTAGGAACTACCTGAGGTTTCAGAACTAAATAAAGGGGCCTGGGAACTAATAAGAAGTTGAAGATTGGAGGAAAGAGCTGTGCCTTATGAAAGAGAAGCCATTAAGTATCTCAGGTTTTCAATGAGTCAGGGTGGAGAGGGGTTGCTAGTGAGAGATGAGCGGAGCTTCATCTCCAATGCAGAGGATTGGACTGGGGCCTGGTGAAAGGGACCAGGTTGCTCTTCTTCCTCCACTTCATACAAAGGAGGATTTGGGCTATGTGGCAACCCTGCAGCAGCTTGTTTTTTTCTTCTTGTTTTGTTTTTCTGATGACCGACTTCTGTGAGAGACTAACTGCTCTCAGGGAGAAAACAGCCCTGTGGAGCTGAATTTTGTCATTCTGGTTTGTCATTTTGTCATTCTGAATAGAATGACATTCTGGAATAGAATTTTGTCATTCTGGTTTGGGTTCCTGAGCATAGTGACCCTTTTATTCAAGCCCCCGAGGAAGAAGTTTCTTAAGCCTAGGCATGAGAGCTTGCACATTTTTATCCTGTCCAATGTAGTGGTATTCATAACTGTAAAAATACCGTATATACTCGTTCATAAGCCGAATATTTTGGGTAAAAAAGTGACGCATCAAAGAGCGGGGGTTGGCTTATAAATGGGTCTGCACCAAAATTTGATGATTTTAAACTCTATGGAATCATTGAATTGAATATCTAATACATGGTTGTTTTGTTTACCTGGAGTGTCTGCAGGCACGGAGCCCCCCAGCTCCATGCCTGCAGATGCTCCAAGTAAACAAAACGTCCTGACCTGCCAGCTGCTTACCCTGACGGCCGGGAGCCAAAGTTTGCCAACCCCTGAAATATAGGGTCGGCTTATGAAAGGGTCATACAGTTTTTGTTGTTTTTACCTAACCATCTTGGGGGGGTCAGCTTATAAACGAACGGGCTAATGAACAAGTATATACGGTATATAATCCTTTAAAAAATCCTAATTGTTTTTCCTTAGTAATATATTGTGCCAGTGTGTTCCATGGATGAAGTGTTGTAGAAAATAAAATTTTTATCAATTGCACGTTTTTGCATTCGTTTAATTTTTCTTGCATTATTAAAATAAATAATCCTTACTCCTTATTCATAATAATATCAGTGTGCATTCCCAGTGACTTTAATATAGAAGTAATTGCATCATAATGCAGTTCTGAGCATCTCATCTTGCAGGATCAATATCTGTGGAGTGTTGAGGATAATTTATCAACTTTGGACCCCATGGTCATTGGACTCTTCTGTCTTGTTAGTTAACCATGTATGCATGGGCAGCACGTGAAATCCCCTTCGGGGAGGCTAGCCACACCCCTTCTGCCACTCCTCCCCCCAATTACGGCTGGAGGAGCCGAGCTGAGCCACGGTCCACCCGCACCAGCTGTCCTCGGTCGCTGGCTGGCCCGAGGACTCGGGCAAACCAGTGATACCCTGGGTCAGCCTGAGCCTGCCGCTGGCCAGCCAAGCCCCAAGCTCCAGGCCACCGGCCTGAGCTGAGCCCCCACCAGCTTTGGGGGAGCAGGGGAGCAAGGGAGAGGCTTCAGGGTGGAGCATGGCCGTGGCCTGGGTTTGGGCAGGCTTACCCTCCCCTTGCCTATTATACCCGCTGCCCATGAGTGGATGTTTGTCTGTGTAATGGTGAGACAGTTAAAGGATTTTTATCTGATCTATATTCAAACTGTAAAACAGTATTTAAATAACAGATGGTTTTATTTGGGTTAAGACCAGTAAAGAATGGAGTAAAATGGAAACTGTTGGTCATTGACCCTGAGAGCGAAGTAACAGTGAATCACTAAGTAATTGGCAGCCTGGTAATTCTAGAATCTTTCCCAAATGTGCTGTACGTGCTGCCAACATGAGCAAACACACATGGTTTTCCAGCCAACTAATCAATCCTATGACTAATATTTTTACAATTATGGATATAAAATAAAACAGGCAGTTTAATAGAATGAGGCACGTGCCCTATCTCAATATTTGCTGATTTAGACATAATTTTGAGATACAAAGATGGCAATATGAGTTTAAGCTTACTTGATGTGACAGTACACTTTGTTAGGTTTATTTGCACAGCAAGTTAAAAATATTTAGATCTTAGCACCCAGTGTGGCTGTTTATGCTTTCTTCCGCTGTGATAGTCAGAGCTGTTGTTTGAGAGCTAGTGCTTATTCTGTAGTTCTGTTTAATAGCAATAGTTGGGCAGTACTTTGGCAGCTTGGCATTCTTAAATAGTGGCATGAAATGCTATAAACAATAAACATATACTTATTCGCGTATATGAAAAATAAAATCTGTTTGGGTCCTATGGATGCTGGGTGTAGAACAGTGGTACCTATCCCGTTGTAGCTATCAGGGTTCCAGCCTGGCTTCCGTGACCGAGAGCAAATCTACACAAATCTGTGAGCCCTGCCCGGGGCTGACGGCCACCAGGTGATGTAAGTAACACAGTGCCTACACAGACACTGCATTGCCCTAACTACATCAACCATAATGCAATGCCTCTCACAGAGGTGGAGTTAAGTTGAGATAGTGGGCAACCATTGGTAGGAACTACACTCTAGTGTAGATGCTTACAGAGCTAGGTTGACATAAACTGCCTTACGTTGACCTAACCTCTATAGTGTATACCAGGCCTGAGGTTTTTCATCTGAGAACCATGTTATAGTAATGTTTTCTATAGACTACCAGTAATCCTGGTTGTAGTTAGCATGGCTCTTGCTGCTAGTGTGGACCAGGTTTTAGAAACTGGTCTCTCAAATGTCATACATATATTCTTGTATAATCAGAGAAATGTACAGCAAAATTTTATGGCAGTTTTTGTGTGGTGTAGGATTATATCTGAGTCAAGGAGATGAACAGAGGAGCCACTAATCCCACTCTAGGTCAGGGTACAGGCCCTCAACTACTCCCATGTCAAAGTAGCTTATGTGAACGTGCTTCTGGTCCTTGCTGAACTGCAAGTGCAGTTCTTATCAGATGTGCATTCAGGAGGACTGCTTGCTAACCAGGAAATGGGGACAGCTTAATCAATGGAAATGAGTGCGTCTTACACAGGAGTCTCTTCATGTGCACGTATTTTACATAATGTACATGAACTGTGTGACTCTGAAAATAAAAAATCCTTGAAGGCTTTTTACTGTGTATTTAAAATATAGTGAGTGTGATGATGTGGAAATGTCAGTGTTTTACCGAAATGTCCTTTAATCTGAAGAAATAATTAAATGGTTTAAAGCAACCATTGTTTCAGTTTGAGGTACTGGCTCAGGATCAATCATCTATACTACCAAGCTTAATTGATCAGTCCCTATGTTCCAGGAAAACTAAGTTAACTAGAAATTCTGAAGTTAGAACTAATTTCAAGTTCTAGGAAAATATTTGTCATTGAGAAAAATACTTTAGATCATTCAGCTGCTGTCACTTCTGCCATTTCACCAGTCAACTGGAAGAATGAGCAGAGATGCATCAATCTTTTTATGACTGCCTAAAGAATCTTTGGAAGCCTAACTGCCTAGTCAGCATAATTCTTACCACTCAGGAAACAAATTAGTCAGTCATTGCCATTTATTTCTTAGCACTGTAGTAATTATACTGTTTCAGTTTCATGGGGAGGGTTATCATTGTCAGCTAAGTTAGCAGAGATTAATCATTCACGTTGAAGAGCTTCTTAACTCAGCTATATAAAATGTGTTGGCTGGAACATCAGCTTAATTTTTCCAATGAATATGTGGTGTTGTGGCCTTGTTCTTTCATACTTTATGGCATTTTCATCACCCTTATATTTTCCTGTCTATACGTTTTATGTACTCAGGTTATATGGGAAGGGAAAACTAAAGTAGTCTTAGGTCCAGGAGTTGCTAATCAGTCCTGGGCCAATGCCAAAACTGCACAGCTAGACTGAGGATCTAGTGACAGTTTTATAGTCTAATGTCCAGTGAACTACTAGGGCTGCTTTCAAACAAACAAACAAAACCCCTATGTCCCTGTGGTTCTTAAACTGTGGTCCATGGAGTGTTGGATGGGACATGGGCAGCTTCTCATTGCTTCCAGCTGTTAAATTATATTAAAAGAAGCTAATATACATTCCTAACATTTTTTCACATAAGGCATTGTTGTGGTTGCCACAACAATGGTATTTGACCACTAATGAGGAAGGACAGTGGTCTTCACAATTCCAGATGAGATGGGTGGAGAAGCCATGAGACAGTTTCTCCACATTATGAAAAAGTTAGAGCACTCCTCATTTGTGTTGTTCGACAGTAGTGTATCCTTACAGTGTCAGTGTCTGGGTACGTCTTCCAGTGGGTAATGATCGATCTATTGGGGATCGATTTATCACGTCTAGTGTAGACGCGGATAAATCGATCCCCGATCGCTCTGCTGTCGACTCCGGAACTCCACTGCGGCGAGAGGCGGAAGCGGAGTCGACGGGGGAGCCGCGGCAGTCGATCCCGCGCCGTGAGGACGCGAGGGAAGTCGAACTAAGATACGTCGACTTCAGCTATGCTATTCTCGTAGCTGAAGTTGAGTATCTTAGGTCGATTTCCCCCCCCCCCCATCGCCTCCCCCAGGGTAGACCAGGGCTCTGTCTCTAGCAGTTTGTGGGGCATTGCCTGCTAAAGCTGTGTTGCAGTTGAAGTTGAGAAAGATTCAAGGATGGTAATTAGAATGTCGTGATTTGAAAGTTGGTTGTGACAAACTGCCAAGGCTAGAAACACTGACAGGTCCTGAGAGCAAGATTTTTGGAGCACTAGGCCTGCTAGTGATGAGAAGGAAAATTGATTATTCTAAATATTTCACTGCATTTAACTCTGGTATAATATTTTGTAAATTTAGGCTGAATTTCTGGCAGATATCTAATCTGGTATTCTTTTATCCCTGCATGTGTGCTACTCTCATTAATGCCAATTGGAGTTTGATGCATGTAAGGATTGCAGAACAGTGGTGGTGTGATCTAACAGGAAGATCTGAAAGGAGGAATTTGTCATTAGTTGTTTGACACTGTAGTATGTTTCAGAAGTGCTGTATTCTTTTTCCTCTGCAGTGCTTGTTGAAAGCTTGGTTAACTGACAAAGAGGAGGCTTTAAATAAAGTCCAAACAAGGAACTTCAAAGATCAAACAGAGCTGAGTGTGAATGTTCGAAAACTGGCTGTGAGTATTGCTATCCTGGTCTTCCCTGTCAATTTAAAAAACATGAGTAAGTAACATGTTATTGGCCTGACTTCATTTGACATCAGTAGGAGCTGTGAACATTCGGCACCCTTGAAAATCAGGCCACACATTCCTTCCTTATGTTTGTCAAAGTCCTTCATGGAGTTCGTTCTTTGTAAAATGACATCTGTTTTGAGTATTTAACTTATTGTGGCAAACCCTGGTTCTCTGTGCTGCATTATGACCAGTTGCCTCTGTGGTCAACAGTTCCCATTGTTTCACTGAAGACGGTCAATAAAAGACACTTTCTATAGTTCCCAGTGCTAGCTAAGACCTATGCTAAATTTTGTAGTAAATGTACTCTTGAATACTCTACAATATAATAGCTGATTCTGGGGCTGATTCTTTTACAAAATTTCTTTCTCTCTTGTTGCATGATAAAGAATTGTGTTTTTAAAACGCATAGTTCGTCTAGATCATGGGATAAGTTTGTCTATGGAATTAAAAGAGAAAATTTGAGTAAAATCTGGGAAGTGGTGGGGAAATATTTGGGATCTTTGAAAACAGTTAATGGATTTTTATTTTTTTTAAATGACAGATTTTGAAGGAAGATATGGGAATGAAGCGTCAAATGCTAGATCAGCTAAGTGAGGTTGGTCAGGATGTGGCACAGCTCCTTGGGAATAACAGGGCTTCAAAGAAAATTGACAGTGATCTGGAGGAACTAACTCAGAGGTGGGACAACTTAGTTCAGAAGCTTGAGGACTTCTCTAATCAGGTAAGCAAACAATATTAAATTCTTTCAATCCTTGAGATGTGTCCTTTGGCACCAGCTTTAGTAAAGGAAGGTTCATGCAATTACTTATGCCTAAATTAATCCCTTGGTCTGACAGAACCCAAATTTGTTAACCTTTTGGACACAGCTGTGTGAGGCCCAATTTTTTCCACTCAGGTTGAGAGAGGGGGGCCTTATTAATATATTTATCTTTATCTTTTACTGGTGGGCAAAATAGTTTATTTTATATTGTTTAGCATTTTATTGATTATGTGAATTTTTAAATGTTGTTGTAAGGGTGCTGAGATTGGCTGAATTGGTGATACTTTAGAAGTCAGAATAAATAAGTACATGGAGTCATACCAAGGTTGAATTTAGACCAGTGTGATTTTTCTCAATATGGTACAGATTTACCATGATATATTGAAATTATAGACACAAACATTTATTTTGGCATGCGAGAATAAGAGCAAAGCTTGTGTGTTTACACCATATCTTGCTATTTAGGGCTCTAGTTAGTATTTCTTACTTGGACAAAACTCCCATTCAGTAAGGAGTGCTGAGTAAGCTAGGCCACATTTCTGAAAAAGACTTAATCATGTGCTTGACTTTGACTGTCTAGAGCACTCCCATGAGTCCAGTTCAAAGCCCTGTAAAGTCAATAGACTCCCATTGACTGTAATGGGCTTTTGGATTGCGTGTCAATTTTTGCATAGTTGGAGTCTAGGTGTGATGAACTGGCAGCATAAGCGTTTATAAAGTTTTGTGTTATATTTAAAAAAAAACAAAACAAACAACTCCTTCAACTCTCTCCCTTTCCCTCCCCCAAGTGTTGGTTTTTACTGGTGAATGAAAATCTGTCATTGGCTTTGTTGATTATATTTACTCAATCTGCTACTAACTTTCAGTCAATTTGAGAATTTTGATGCTTAGTCTGGAAAAATTAGGATAATGTTACTTAACTCTTTTTTGTTGAAGGGCTTTGAGATCTACAGATGAGAAGGGCTAAATGAGTGTGGAGTTGTTTTTATTATTAAATCGGTTTGAATGACATGTATGATTGAAAAAAAGCACACAGAATTTGTCCCGTAAAGAATAAACTCTTTGCTAAATCGTTTTGTGTAGGTAACACAGGCTGTGGGAAATATAGGAGTGTCCCAAGTTTCACAGAAGACAGATACAGAAATGATTTCTGTAAAGGAGCAGGTAATGGTAAAACAGTCCAGACAAGAACTACCACCACCTCCACCACCAAAGAAAAGGCAGATACCCGTGGATATTGCAGCAAAAAAAAGGTAAGAATACATTATTGGTATTTGTTACTCACTAGATAATTATTTTAAACTTATTTTCCTTAGTCATTATATATGAAATTGTCTTTATGCAAGTAAGAAATATCTATAACCTCTAGTGCTGGGTGAAATTTTTCAGCCAAAACTTTTTTTTAAACAAAAAGTGCAAGTTTGGGTTGACCAAAACATTTTGCATACTTGTAGAATTGTTTTTCGGGGGGGAGGGAGGGGGAATGGGGACCTTAAAAACTAAAACAAAATGTGTTTTGAGTTTTTGATTCAGAATGACTTAGTTTTGAAATTCACTTTACATTTTTTTAAGAAGTCTTAAAAAATCCTGAGATTTAAAAATCATCCGTTTTGTCTTTTTTCCCCCCAACTCTTATTTTCACATATTGTCTCCTAATTGTCACATAACTGGGGGCCCCAATTATGCTTGGTTGGTCCCCTCCTCTGACAGTGACATGTGCTCTGCATTGCGCCTCTATTTGTGCAAAGGTTTAAAGATGTTACACAAAACCTTCTGGAAATTGGTGTGCAACAAATAATCATGAATTTTTCCACCAGTCAAAAAGTGAAGGAGGAGAGGCTAAGTGAACTGGGGTTACTTAGTCTGCAGAAGAGAAGAGTGAGGGGGGATTTGATAGCAGCCTTCAACTACCTGAAGGGGGGTTCCAAAGAGGATGTTAGGAAAGACTATTTCACTAGGAGGGTGGTGAAGCACTGGAATGGGTTACCTAGGAAGGTGGTGGAATCTACATCCTTCAAGGTTTTTAAGGCCCGGCTTGACAAAGCCCTGGCTGGGATGATTTAGTTGGTGTTGGTCCTGCTTTGAGCAAGGGATTGGACTAGATGACCTCCTGAGGTCCCTCCCAACCCTGATATTCTATGATTCTATGTATCTCCATATTGTTATTATTACGAAGGCATTTTCTCATAGACCTGAGTTCTGTTTGTAGCTCTGTCACTGCTTCACTGTGTGGTTTTTGTGGAAGTCATTTTCAGAGCTACAGAACACCTGCAGATCCCATTAACTTCAAATGGAGTTCTGGGTGCTCAAGACTGCTGAAAAATGTGGTGCTCAGCCCCTCTGTGCCTCAGTTTCCCCCACCGAAAAATGGAGAGAATTTCCTTTGTAAAGCACTTTTAGATCTTTAGGTGAAAAGCCCCATCCAAGTGCCAAGTAATATTTATTTATTTTTTTAGTAATATATAACACATTAATTTATTATTTACTTCTAATTGTGTTAAAATACATTGTTGCATATCTGGACAGAACAACTGGTGGTCTGCCCCCAGCCTTCCTATATATTTAATAGCAGAGACCACAATGTATTGAGGTCTCATTGCTAGGAACTCACCCGGGGTGTTTGCTTTAAAAAAAAAAAAAAAAAAAAAAAAAAGTACGTTAGTGTCCTTTATAAAATATTGTAACTAAAACTAAATTACTATGGTCAAGATAAATGAACAGAGTAAATGCTGGGCATGCATTTGTCTTACCCTTGCCATTTTCCGTTTACTCTCCATTTGGAAAAATTCAATAATTTGACCAGCGGTTTGGCTTCTGTACTTTATTAATACTAGAGGCCTGAGCCAAGAGCAGGGCTTTACTGTGCTAGGTGCTGTTCATTCACATAGTAAGAAATAGCTGTATCTTTTATAGCTTAAAATATCCACATTTTAAAGATGGAGAACTAAAGCACAGAGAGATAAAGGAACTTGCGTGAAGTCACCTGAGAAGTCTGTAGCACAGTGTCTGATTGAACCCAGAGCACCTTAGTCCCAGTCTGATGCCATAACCATAATATCATCATTCTGTTTACAGTTCTTGAATTAGAGGTTCATGATGCTGTATAAACTTTCTTTTTGCTTTTTAAGAAAGCGATTGATCCTGCCTCATTTTACCATCTCCCTTTACTAGTGTTAAAGCTGTATCAGAGCATGAAGTTGGAAAAAACAGGTTAAACTTCCAGTTGCTGTTTTTGCCACTTCCCTATAACACAAGTTTGAGCCAATAAATGAACAATGGCAGGAAACCTGCAAATTCTCCCACAAACAGTTTGACTGACTTAACAGTAACGTGCTGGAATTAGTTTCTCACTGGGTTAATTACAGGCTGTTGTTCTCATTAGGGTTTGTCTGCATGGGAAAGTAATATGTGTGACTTTAAACCAATATAGTCAAACTGGTATAGTCCTCATACATAGCCTTATAAGAGTGTTTGTTTTATTTTATTTTTTCTTGTTTAATTTGTCACTTTGGAAATGGTTTAAACTAAAAAAGCCACTCTCATGGTGAGCTATTCCGGTATAAATATGTTGGTTTAAATTCACACCTTAGGTGATACTGGCTTAACTTTCCTGTGTAGACCAGCCCTTAGTGTAGCCGAAGAGCCTGATTATAAGCTATTTCTCAATCAGCTGATCATTTCTAATGCCTTTGCCAGCTGCTATGAGTTATTGTTATATAATTCTTTAGCAGCTGGTTCTTCATTTAAGCGAATATGTGTTTTTTACATATATTTTTTAGAGTTTGGAACAAAAATATAGTCCTTAGTTGTCTGTCATTCATATTTTTAATTTTTTGTTTTTTTAGGGAAACCTATTCTTATGCTTATAGCATTGTAAAATGCATCCTATAGGACCGTATGTTAATAGAAATAGTAATCATGTGTTGTAAGGTATCTGTAAAATGAGAAAACAAAAGGTACCATTGCATCAAAGTTCATGCAAGGGAAGTTGATGATAATGAAATGGTTTTCACTGTGGCAGTTTAATGAAGAGTCTGTAAGCAGTGAGATTCGTTGCTACTCACTTGTGGTAGGGCAGTAATGTGAAAATACATGAATGCATGTGTGCCACCTTGCTTTCTCAGTATTGATGGAGGAACGTGCGGAACTTAATAAAAGACACACTGACTGAATGGGGAGAAAAAAAATGATGAAAAATTTTATCATCCGACCTTTTAAACCAGGTTTGATGCTGAAAATGCTGAGCTGTTGAACTGGATTTTGAAATCAAAAGCTGCCATTCAGGCCATAGAGATCAAAGAATACAAGAAGATGAGAGAGACTGCAAACATGAAAGAAAAGTTGAAGGTAAACTAAGAAGATGGAAGGATGTTCCAGTGAATAGTTTATTGTGTCAGTTTTGGCTTGCTATCCGCTAGAGGTACAGTCTGATCTGAGAGCTCTCGGTGGATTAAGTCCCATTGTTAAATGGCTCTGGAATGCTGGACAAACGTGGAACTCTCTGATTGGTTGTAAGCAGTTGTGGCTGCCAGGTCATGCTCACTGATTTACTGGGAGGAGTGTTTTTGTTTTTGTTTTGCTAATACCTGTCTTCAGTGTAGTAATAGGAAGTGCATTTCTTGAGGATTATTGTGATTTCTAGCTAGCTACTTATTTTAGCCTCATGGCTGACAACTGGAGATGGGGACCGATTGAAAACAGTCAAGTAACGCTGGGAAAGTATAGAGCTGTGGGCAGTCTCTACACACAATCCCCTGGAGGCATAGATTGACCCTCGGCCCACCCTGTCCCTCAGAAGAGCCTGAAGTGTTTTATTGCTAAAGTAATTGGAATCTTACTACTTAGAATCTTAGCATAGGTCAGAGTCCCTGTAATTATACCCTTTATACAATACTGTTGCTATAAAACTGTCACCAACCTGTGAGACAGTGTAGAATTTACAAGACCCTGTGGGAGCTATGCCTACTCTGTCTTGGATTCATGCCACTGGAGGAGTGAATCCTTGTGACCTTTTTTTTTTTTTTTTTTTAAAGCTTACTGGAATATTAGCAGTACTTGAATCTGCTTGTGGAATCTTAATGTGCATATTTAAGTCTCCAGAAGGAGGCTTACTTCTGAGTAGGCTCTAGTGCAAAAAGATGACATTGAGGCTATATGGAAGGATGTTGTAGCTGCTATTATTATTATTAATCATTATTTATAAAGCTCCATAAATGTGCAAGGCTCTTCACAAAACAGAGTCCCTGCCCAGAAGAGTTTACAGTCTGATCCCAATTCTGCAATTTACAACACACAGACAGCTCTGTGGAGCCCCATTTAAGTAATTAAGGGTTCCAGGGAAGTATAGCAGTTCACCTGTCTGTTGTCAATTGTAGGCTTGGAGCCTGTGTTAAGAGTGTGACAAACATGGAGAAGAGGGTGACAAACATGGAGAAGAGGGTGACAAACATGGAGAAGAGTTGATGGAGAAAAGGATGAGTGTGCAAACAATAAGTTCATGAGGTCACTGGCATGTATCAAGAGGGCTTATAGTTAAAAAAATCATTTAACTTTAGACTGTGGCTTGTAAATCTCCTTGAAGAGATGCATTTTGAGGGGGAACTGGAAGGAGGGGTAAATGCATGGCAGAAGAGGGAGTAGCCAGGGGGTTCCTGGCGTGTGTGTGATTTAAAAAAAACCAGGGAAACGTGTGTAAAGGATGTGAAGGGTTATTCAGCGGAGCTGCTTGACCTGAGCAAAATGGACATGTTGGGGAATGAAAAGGAGAGAAGAGCTAAGAAGGAAGATGGAGCCACTCCAGTTTCAAAATGACGGCCCTATATTTACCAATAAGTTAAAGAAGCCAATCTGAACCAATAATTTCCCCCCGGACCCCAAATAAAAAGGAAGGAAGAAGGGAAATGATTTTGACAGTTTTGATTAAGAAATTAAATTCAAGGTTGTGGTGTTAGTATTCAAGGCTCTCCACAGGGCTGGCACAGATTATCGGAGGAACCATCTCCCTCTATACAATCACACTGGAGCAATACACCCATTAGTACAGAGGACAGGTTTCTAGGCCTCCAGCCCACTGTTACATTCTGGGAGTGAAGTCTGCATCAAAATGACTGTGAATCTCACTGCCTTCACACCACATTTGAAAGCTCGTTAATTCGACTCAGATTTCCCTCATTAGTCTATTATTTTTTTTAAAAAGCTTTTTTTGGGGAAATGGTAGGAGGGAAAAGAAACTTCAGTTATTTGAAAGAATTAACACTTCCACTTCTCGTGATGAGTGTAGTATGAAGGAAAAAAAAAAATGCCCGGAGCCCTGATCTTGCAAGCATCAGAGCATTCCCAAAAGAACAAATTAAAAACATATAGGCAGGGCAAGCTGGAGAAACTTGCATCTGCAATATCTGCTTTCTAGGCAAATTAGAAGCTTCAGATTTCACAGGATTCGATGCATTCTTTAACAGAATTACATACACCTGCAGGGCCAGCTTCTGCAGCTCACAATGTAAATTACTGCAGTTAGCTCTACTCAGCGGATAACACTGTCCACTTACTGTTAATTTGGGGCCCAATCCTAGTCCTGTGAATTTATGAAAGTTTGCCAGTGACATTTAGGAGACCAAAATGAGGCCCTTTAAGACACACACAATTAACTGGAAAGAACATGGGAGTCAAGCATTCAAGAATAAAAGGCCAGGAAATTTTACCCATTGGCTGAAGTTGACTTGGACTAAACATAATAAACATGGATCAAACAAAAAACCAAGAGTGCTACAATAACACTAGGAACAAAATTGCAGTGTTTTATCAACTTCTTGCAACCGGCACTGGGAGAAAATGCTTGTGTTGGCTTTTAATGCAGGGAACAAAATATTCCATGGGGAGCCAATATAGAGAGTGTAGTGTGGTGTGCCCTTGCTGGCCCGTGTTGCTGAGTAAGTGGGATGTTACCTTCACCCCATTGTTCTCTTCTGAGATTTCCAATGAAGGTGGTTATTTTTACTGTATTTTTAATACTAATTTAACTGAAAAGTCACTTTCCCATGGGACACTGAATGACTGCCGAATAGTTAGTCACATGCAGCATGTTTCAGGTTTGAATTGGAATTTATATATGAAAGGTTCCACATGTCATCATCACTGGCCAACCAGACTGTTTTGGTCACCTTTTATTTTTGGTATCATGATACTATGATTAACCTTTTTTTGTGACCAGTAAGTATTACTGTGTAATACAGTTTGACATTAGTTTTTGAAGCAAACATGACTAACAAACACTCAAAGATGTGTTGCTGTTTGCAACTGGAATCTCCTGCAAGAAATCCTGAATTATCTGGGGAGTGGTAGAGAAGTATCTATTATGTGCTGTTCTGAAAAAGGTTCTATGTCAATTGAAATGCCCATCTTTGAAACAATGTTCTTTGTTGGGATTTGATTTGCAGGCCCTAGAAAATGAAATGGCCGAGAAAAGCCAGAGGTTAGATGACCTGAGCCAAAGTGGACAGAATCTGTTGGATCAAATGGGAAACGGTAAGAGATCTTTAAAGTTCTTTCATTTTGTTTTGGTGGAGGCAAGTGATTTAAGCACTTGACTAAGTGGAAGCAGAGGCATTTATTGAAGATACTTTTCCAGATTAAGCCTTTCTTCAACTCTTATCTTCTAGAGAGAGCTGAATGGGTCTTAATTGGTGTTGATGAACGCAATGCATGTGAATGTTAACCAAACTTATGAAAGATCAGCTCTGAAAACATTTCTCTAAAGTAGCATGTGTCCATTCACTTCCTCTTAGGGTTTCTGTTTTATTTCCATTGATCTGAAGATGTTGAAAAAGGCAACATTAAAATTACGTATTGTTCTTTTGGAATCTTACACAAAGAATTTGTCTTCAAGACTTTCATATGTTACTGGCCTGCTGTTTTAGAGCAAAGTTTGAACTGGACAAATATCAGTGTATCTATCTCTGAATATTTGTCTGCTTTATGCATGTTTGTGATTCTGTGTAAAAATTCTTGTCAATGTGTTTTGGTAATACAGTCACTACCCATGGTACAAAGGCAAAAGAGATGATCATAGCTTGAGATGTAATCTGAGTGAATGATTGTTAAAACCCTAACTTCCAAAAACTTACAATTAACACCAGTGAAAACTGAATCTTTCAGCCATGCCAAAGGATTGCTAGATAATAATTCCAATAAATACAATGAAATGCTGTCAGTAAAGCATGTCTCATTCTCCTGTAAAGCAGCTCTTCACATACTCTGGAGACCGAATGTTGGTTGCTCTGAGGTCTAGTCCACAATCGCACCCTGGTACCATAGTTATGATTAGCAGAGTCCTCAGCTGGTCAAAGGGGTGATGCATACCACCATCAGTGTGTTGACAGTGGTGTCTGTGTATGCCACACGTGCATTGCATGCCCCAGGATTGGCTGTGCCTGCAGGATGATTCTGTCTTGTCCCTGAACACTAATGGAGGACATCATTTTGTAGAACCAGATGGCATCCTCCACACCATGTGACCTCACACACGAGAGGTCATGCCACATGTTCTACAAAATGGGATCCTTCGCACATGCAAGGTCATGACCTCGCATACAAGTGTAGAGTTGCATGCCTTACTAAAAGTGTCACAGTACACACCGCTGGTGCTGACCATTTTTTCTGAGAGACTTTGTAAAACTCCTTCCAGGCTACCCAACAGTTGGGCTTTTCCCACTCAGAAAGCCCTCATTTGCTAGGAGTCTCTAGCCAGACGATTCTTTTCCTGCTGGGGTGAAATCTCTAATTTTGTCAGTGACCTGGTGTCATGTTCTGGGGTGCAGTCCAGACCAATGAGGGGTTGTCATTGTCTGTCCCCATACCTTAAGTGTCTCACAATGCTTTGCTGTTGTAGCTCCCAACCTGGGCCGTTCACAACTAGCCTGCCAGCATGCAGGTTGCACCCTGAATGTCTGTGTGCTAGACAGCCCTGGTTCAGCAGCACTGACCCCAGCAGCCGGTCCACGTTCCAACTCTAGCTTCCACTAGCCATGGTTGCTACTTGCAGGGTGACTCCAACACACTCCCAGTCCCAAATTTTCCCAAAACCATGTGTTCTGCAATGTCCAACCCTCTCCTGGGTAGTTCAGAGAAATAATATGGTTCATTTAAAGACACACAAACACATCACAGCTTATTAATTGGGGTGAATACACCTTTTTCTTTAAACACAGCACTGAGTTGGTTTACAGTAAAGTGAAATACATTTTTAAACAAAATTAGGATTAATAGAAACAAGGTGGGTGGGGTAATATCTTTTATTGGATCAACTTCTGATAGTGAGAGAGACAAGCTTTGAAACCACACAGAGCTCTTCTTCAGGTCTAGGAAAGGTACTCCGAGCATCACGGCTAAATGCAAGATGGAACAGATTGTTTAGCGTAAGTAGTTAGCGCACGTTCTAAGGGACCATTCAAGGTTGAGTAGCTCATTAATGTCTCTGCAGTCACAGGACAAAAAGAGGGGTCCACGATTTTTAGTATCTAGCAGAGCTATGAATTTAAGCTGCCAGGCTCATCTTTTGGAAAGCGTTGTGTAGCTTTCTTTGAGGATGAGGATTGATAAGTCAGAAATAGGTTGATCACTTTATGAAAAGTGTTCATCCACATGTGATAGGGTGTTTTTGTCTTATCATTTTCCCTGTGTGAGTTAATTCAAGAGCATAGTGCTTGTCTGGTTTCATCCACATAGTTGTTGGGGCATTTAGCACTGACTGAGGTACACCACATCTTGTGATAGGCATGCGTAGGATCTGTGGATCTTGAAAAGTGTGTTATGGGGAGTTTTGATCTTTGTGGTGGTGAAGATATGTCTGCAAATTTTGCGTCTGGTGCCACTTTGAGTTAGTGTGTCCTGGTCTGTGGGGAGCTTGCTTCTGATGAGGAGCTTGGAGAGGCTGGGGGTGGTGTTTGAAGGCCAGAAGTGGAGTTCAGGAAAGATTTTCTTCGGGATGGGGTCCTCATTGAGTATGGGTTGTTGTTTGATACCCCATATTGGTTCAGGTGTGGGGTGGCAGGTGATAACTAGGGGTGTGCGGTTGGATGGTTCTTCCGGGGTATTTGGGTGGCTTTTTCCATGATTTGATATACTTCTCTGGTGGAGTGTCCTTGTTTGAAGAAAGCGGCTTTAAGTGTATTAAGGTGTGTATCCTGGACTTGAAGTGAGTTTAAATATAAGGAATGAAGCTAGAAAGAGTTATAAGTAAAACAAAATAAAATACGCTTCTAAAAGTCTAAATCTTAATCTAGCAAGGGCACAGGCTTTGTTCAAGATGATTTCTCTCGCCAGCCATTCTTCTTCCCAGCCATGGCTGACTTTCCCTCAGTAAGGAGCTTCCACAAAAGTACAAGGTGCTAGCTTCCCTTGTCGTCTTAGGTGAAAGATCTTTGCCTAAGCAGGTTACTCACCTATATTTGATTCCAGAGATTCCAACCGCCTCTTGGTGCTTAAGTGAAGATGCTCGTATGCCAATGGGAGAGCTTCTCCTGTCGGTGTAGTTAATCCACCTACCTGAGAGGCGGTAGCTATGTTGATGGCATAGGGGGTTAGCTCAGTATAACCATGTTGCGCACGGGTGTGAAAAATCCACACCTCTGAGCAATGTAATTACACCGATATAGGTCTGTAAGTTAGATGTGGTCTTTGTTTCAAGAGGCAGGATGACTTCATGCTCTTCTTCCCTTCTTGTGGGCTTCGCATCCCCAGTATAATTTCTGTGTAATGGAGCTTCCGTTGTTTCTGATTCCACCATGCTTAATTTACATAGGAGACGGGTAGATAGCTGTGACATCCTCTCCTGTCTCAGCAGACAGTACAGCCTAATATAAATGAGTATCTGTAATTCCTTATATAGTGTTAATACATACATCTTACAATTATGTTAGTCACCAGTGTGTCATTAGCTTTCAGAGAAGACCTCACTTTATACACTTGTTTTATAATACAGTAATATTGTATACAATCAGTTGATTCAGTTGAGTTGTTAGTTTTCAAATGATACCTCACAAGACACATTTTGTACAAAGATTATTACAATAGTGTATAGTGTGAGAATACAGGGGTGCTTAATGTCGCACCTGGGTCTCTGTTACAATGGTTCATAATCTCTCACAAGCTGATGAGCCAACTAATTCAGTGTAAAGCTAGACAGTAAAAACTTATGCTGCTTTGTAATTGTTTCTAGGTTTCAAACCTCTTTTGGGGAGGAATCTATTCTTCTCTAAATTATGAAGGTCTTTGGCCTTAACAAGCACTACATACTGATTATAATGCAAAACACATGTTTCAAAATTTGGCTAGTGCCACTTAACAATAGGATATTATAGAAGTATTGTTTAACTTTTCTGTCAAGAGGAAAATATATACAGGTCTGTCTCATCTTACGCTGGGGTTACGTTCCGCAGTCAGCGCCTAAAACGAAAATCGCGTATAGTCAAAATTACATTGAGTGTAATGGCGGGCGGAATCGCCCGCACTACAGAAACAGTATTTAAATTATTTTTCTCTTTTTTTGGTGTTTTGTTTTTGCCGACCGCGTAAAGCTGAAATCGCGCATGTTAAATACGCCTAAGATGCGACAGACCTGTAATGTCAAGCAAGACAAAATATGTAGATTTCTCTTTTTAAATTTTTGACTTCTTCACCCAGTGAATATACTTCATAAGGCCTCGTCCAAATACACCTTGTATAAAGAATTGGCAACTTGAAACAGAAATAGCAACACAAACCTGCAACTGCAAGATATAAAGAGTACTTTTAAGAATCTGAATTATTGATTACTTTAGGCTGTAATTCAGTGTGCCTCAATCATTATACTAGAGTATTAGATATTTATAGCCTTGCTAATTAAAGTTACAAATGCTTCATATACCTGAATATCCAGATACCTTATTAATAATGGTGCTGCAGGGATGAAGGTTATGAATCTGGAAAGTATCTATAAAATCACTGTATTACGTTATGTTGCCACAAGCCACAGTTTCTACTACAAATTGTGGTGTTACCAGCACTGAAAGAGATTGCAAGTTTCAAGACAGTGTGATGAAGACAAGCATATATAGAACTTCTTAGTGTAGACAAAATCCCCAATTATTTACCCACCACAAGGGAAAAAAAAAATACAAACACAGAAAAGTGTGTGGGTGAAGTCTGTTAGTGTTACAATGTTACATCTTCAAGGCATGTATTGTACTGGTTATTCAAATTTATTCAGTCTCTTTTTTAAGAAAGTGTGTGTGAGCTAGTATAGAAAGAAAAATGCTTCATGCAATCTCTGGGGGCTGGCAATGTTGTGTTTTGCAGCTATTATTCATATTACTATCTAGTTGTTAATCACATCTGTCTGCAATGTAACATTGTTTGGTATTGGTCCTCCTCTTTCCCAGCCTGACATCCACCCTTTCGACAAATTTACTGAGCCCAGTGTGCAGTTAGGGACTGATGCTTGGTAGTTTGCTGCTTGTCTTTTTCAACAGTAACTCTAGAGCGCTGCAGGGAAAACTTCATAGAAAAGCCTATTGTTTAATGAAGTTAATTTTATTTAATGATTTAAGATGTTTAAATGTTGACTTCCAAAATATAATTCAGTATTTAAAATAAAAAACGGGTGACCGCTCATCATTATAAACTGAATTTGTTTGTCAGAGGGAGTGAAAAGAATGAGGAGTACTTGTGGCACCTTAGAGACAAATAAATTTATTTGGGCATAAGCTTTCGTGGGCTAAAACCCACTTCGTCGGATGCATGCAGTGGAAAATACAGTAGACACACACACACTCTCTCTCTCTCTCTCTCTCTCTCTCTCTCAAAAAAAAAATGGGTGTTGCCATACCAACTCTAACCAGACTAATCAATGAAAGTGGGCTATTAGCAGCAGCAGGAAAAAAAAAACTTTTGTAGTGATAATCAGGATGGCCCATTTCAAACAGTTGACAGGAAGGCGTGAGTAACGGTAGGAGAAAAATTAGCATGGGGAAATAGTTGTTACTTTGTATAATGACCCATCCATTCCCAGTCTTTATTCAAGCCTAATTTAATGGTATCCAATTTGCAAATTAATTCCAGTTCTGCAGTTTCTCATTGGAGTCTGTTTTTGAAGCTTTTGTTGTTGAAGAATTGCGACTTTTAGGTCTGTAATTGAGTGACCAGGGAGGTTGAAGTGTGGCACTCACAGCTGTGGTTGGCCTGGGTCAACTGATTGTGGGGCTCAGGCTGCAGGGCTAAAAATTGCTGTGTAGACATTCGGGGTGTGACTGGTTCGATCACAGAACCCCCCTTGGGAGCTGCCATCTGATGTGCCAAGAGTACTTCTGCCCCTGCTTTCCCTTCCAGTTCAGGACCCCAGCACCCTGTCTTGCTGAGCCAGACATGCCCGTCTGCTCCAACACAGACCCAGGGTCTGAATTACTTGCCCCCAAAGCTGGAGACTTGACTGAAAGCAGCTAAAAGAAGTGTTCTTGTCTTTAACACTCAGATGCCCAACTCCCAATAGGGTCTAAAACCCAAATATGGTAAATCCGTTTTACCCTGTATAAGACTTATACAAGGTAAACTCATAAATTGTTCGCCCTCTATAACACTGATAGAGAGGTATGCACAGCTGTTTGCCCCCCTCCCCAGGTATTAATGCATACTCTGGGTTAATTAATAAGTAAAAAGTGATTTTATTAAATACAGAAAGTAGGATTTAAGTGGTTCCAAGTAGTAATACAGAACAAGTGAATTACCAAGCAAAATAAAATAAAACATGCAGTCTATGTCTAATACAGTAAGAAACTGAATACAGATAAGATCTCACCCTCAGAGATGTTTCAATGTGTTTCTTTCACAGACTGGATGCCTTCCTAGTCTGGGCACAATCCTTTCCCCTGGTACAGCCCTTTGTTCCAGCTCAGGTGGTAGCTAGGGGATTTCTCATGATGGCTCCTCCCTTTGTTCTGTTCCATCTGTTTATATATCTTTTGCATAAGGCGGGAATCCTTTGTCCCTCTCTGGGTTCCCACCCCCTCCTTCTCAATGGAAAGACACCAGGTTAAAGATGGATTCCAGTTCAGGTGACATGATCACATGTCACTGTAAGACTTCATTACCCACTTGCCAGCAAACAGGTATACAGGAAGACTTACAGGTAAAACAGAGCCATCTGCAGTCAATTGTCCTGGTTAATGGGAGTCATCAAGATTACAAACCACCATTAATAGCCCACCCTTTGCATAATTACAATAGGTCCTCAGAGTTATATTTTATATTTCTAGTGTCAGATACAAGAGTGGTACATTTATACAAATAGGATGATCACACTCAGTAGATTATAAGCTTTGTAATGATACCTTACAAGAGACCTTTTGCATAAAGCATATTTCAGTTACATTAGTATATTTTCATAAAATCATAGAGTGCAACATCACACGGGGGACCATGCGAGGGTGGAGGATCCTGGAGCTTGGGTTGGAGTGTACACAGTGATTTTTGGACTCCGTGAGCCCGAATCAGCTGACTTAGTCCAGTCATGTTTTTTTTATCCCTGTGTAGACATACCCTAAGTTTTACTTATAATATAAGCTTGAAATTAAAAGCCAAAATGCTTGTTACCACTATTAGACATAGTTTCAAGGAAGGCTGACTTGGAAGTAAAAAAACCACCTGTGTGATTATAGATGAAACATATATATGTTTGCATTAGTATATCTGAAGAATGGAATGATTAGATATTTGTAAATCAAGGTGTGTTGCAGTTTCTGTAACCACAGTGGCTTATTTCCTTCATTGACTCAGAGGGACTTTTTACTGAGGATGTGCACAATGCCCTGGAGAAGATATTGACAGAGTGGAAAGAGGTGATCAGGCACCTGGAGGAACTGGCAAGAAAGATACAATACCAGGATGAAATAAACACATACCTTAGGGAAATGGGTGAACTTGAGAAGATTGTAAATGAGAAGGAGGTGTGGCTAAAAAATGCCACTTCAGCATCGCAACAGCCACCTTTAACAGCCCTAAAAGAGTCATGTCAGGTAAGGTTGGCAACCTTGTTTACTTTGATATTAAACTTGTAGAAGAATAGAATACCCCAGATTAGTTTAGCCTGTGTCAACAGTGTAAGGGTAATCGTCTCAAAAGCACTCAAGTCTTATTTAAAATTAATGGGATTTAGATGCTTTTGAAAACTTTATCCTAAATCTGTTGAATAGTCATAGTACAAGGGCTGGTCCACACTAGGGGCGGGGATCGAAATAAGATACGCGACTTCAGCTACGAGAATAGCGTAGCTGAAGTCGAAGTATCCTATTTCGAATTACCCGCGCTTACCTCGCGTCCTCGCAGCGCGGGATCGACATCCGCGGCTCCCCCGTCGACTCCGCTAACTCCGCTCGCCCTGCTGGAGTTACTGAGTCGATGGCAGCGCGTTCGGGGATCGATGTATCGCGTCCAGACGAGACGCGATAAATCGATCCCTGCTATATCGATTTCTACCCGCTGATCCCGGCGGGTAGTGTAGACGTAGCCCAAGTATTTATACAAATGGTTTAAATGTATATCTTGTTTTGTTTTTGTTGTTAATTTTTCACAGCGGGAGCTCACTCATCTGTTAAATCTGTGCCCTCAAATTGAACATCAGACTGCTACCTGTAAGGTGCTCACATCCCAACTTGCTGCTCCAAATTTCATCCAAGACAGCTTGAGCAGTATTACTGATCGCTTCAGATCTGTCCGACACAAATTGGAAGCACGACATCAGCAGCTGAAGAAAGGTAAATATTGCATTTCTTCTATTTAAATCACCTTGATGCCTCTTTTGATTCTGTTCTTCTTAAAAATCAGATTTTGATACATACTCTTTTGGTGCATAGTCTGATGATCTCAGAGCCTGCAAAGAACTGCTGCTGCACTGTATAATATGCATGATTGTCTTGTGTCTTAATTGACACACTGCAAGTGCCACGTAGAGTTTGTAGCTGTGTAGAAATATAAAAGTAGCTTTTCCATTTTCCCCTTTTATCCACAATATGACAGTCTGTTCTAAAAAAGTTTCCAGTTCTTTGTGTAGGTTACATTATAAGTCAGTGATATCCAGAGAGAGTTTCAGAAAGTGCTGAAAGGAATGATTAGAATGTCTGAAAGGTAATATAAGGACAGATTATTTCTCTTGATATATTTATAATAGTGCTCAGTATAATATGTAACATTTAAAGAAACCTCTTGCAACTATTCTTGTCAAGGACAGTTCACCCCTTATGAAGATGCATAGTACACTGTTGGAACGATATGTAATAAATTAAAAAAAGTGATACATTTATCAGTCTGGTTCTGTAATCCTTCACTCTGGCACTATTCCTATTGACTACAGTGGGAATTTTTCTGACATACAGATTGTAGGACCAGGCCCAGCACCAGCCAATTATAGTCTAAGAAAGGAAAAAAATTATGCTTTTATGAATTGTATGTTAAAATTATGGGATAAATTGCTGTGCTGCCAAGAAACGTAGTTCTCTTATGATTGTTGGCTGGTTGGTTAGGCCAGAGTTCTCAAACTTTCCTATTTTGTGAACCATGTCTAAAATACATTTCTATTCTAAAAGTCTGTAAAGTGCCTTCGTAAGGTTATCTATGTCTCAGTATTACCTTGTATTTCTGTTGTCTGTTTTTTTATCTACCTGTTGTCTCTTGTCTTTTACTTAGATTGTCAGCTCTCTGGGACAGGAACCATCTCACATGATTCTTGGGTGCCTAGCATAATGGAGCCCTGATTGCTGCCCTTTGGCACTACAGCAATCAAAATAATTAATAATACATATAATAATAGTAAGGTTCCATATTTATTGTGTCTCTGATTTCCTTATCAAATGTGTTCAATTTACAAGTTTAAAAAACAAGTCCTAATTGCTAGCTCTGCTAGCCTTTGATCTATTATTAATCATGTTTAGATGTTAGTTGTGACTAAGGACCAACCTACTGTGGAAGCCCCATTGTGCTAGGCACCGAACAAACACATGGACCCTGCTCTGAAGAGCTTATAAGTAAGGCTATGATTTGGTCACAGAAGTCACGGAATCACAGACCTCCGTGACTTCACCCTGCAGCTGCTGGGAGCTGCAGGGTACCCCCACCTCCCCTGGTGTCCAGGAGCTATTGACAGTTGTGCGGGGGGGAGGGGAATCCACAGCAGGGTAGGGTGCTGGACCATCCTCCCTCCCCATTTTGTCATGGATATTTTTAGTAAAAGTCAGGGATAGGTCACAGCTTCCATGAATTTTTGTTAATTGCCTGTGATCTGTCCCTGACTTTTACTAAAAATGTCTGACAAAATTGTAGCCTTACTTACAAGCCAAATAGATGAGACAGACACAGGGTCTTAACAAACAAAGAAAACTGTGTGATGACAGCAAACGACATATTAGTACCACTTTTTTTGTGGGTGGATTTTGTTAGGAAGGGGATAAGTTAAATAGAAAGTGAAGGGGGCAGGGCAGAGGAGGAGTGGGTAAGAGGAGCAGGTTTGGAGTGAAGCTTAAGGGGAAGAGGCTGTGAGGGAAGGGGCTGAATGGAGTGAACAGCCAATCAGCACCAGTTAAAACTGTAAAAAGTTCTGATTGTCCAGAGGTCCCTGCTTTGGCTACTTCTGCCCCTACCAGCTGCAGTCTCTGGCTGGCTCCTCTCTGTAGTTTCCCCCCAGTGCCCCATGAAAGTCAAGATAGCTGCTTATATATTTATAGTAATTAGGCCTGCAGTGTCATCTGTGCTCACTGCCCTCCATGCGGGTGTAACTGATGGAAAATTAACAAGCATTTCTCTTGGTGCACAAGAAGCTGTGTTGGTTCTCTGGTGCCAATTGGAGTAAAAAATAGTGAAAACTGATTTAGTTGCTGAGCTTATAGGCTTCTAAATAGACACAAATAACTGATCTGCTGTGTCCTATTTATACATAGGCACTTTTCAGAATAGAACCACACTTGAAGTAAGTCTTGAGGAAACTTCCATTTTGAATTCCCAATCTGATCTCCCACATTTCCTGCAACAACTATATGGCTGTATATGTTAAAAATTAATCTCAGGATTGTATTAAGAAGATACAGACAAGATGAAAATAACATAGTGACATAGCGGTGCAACTGGTTAGGTACATCATCTCATCTCGTGCCTGCTATTTATTTATTTCTTCCTCGGTGTACAACTTTTTTTAACATTGTCTCCTCCTCTTGTTGCCTGCAGACTTGACTGCTCTCACCTTTTGCTGGTTACTTTGCAGATAGGTTCTGTTCTATATGTTGTTTACCTCTATGATTTTGGTGGTATCTGCAAATTTGGTTGAAATTACACAGGAGAAACGTTAAGCAAAGAAAGAGTTTCTAACAGACTTCAGTTCCGGTATACCAGTGTTTCTCAATGACTGGTCCGTGGACCAGTGCCAGTCACTGAGGTCTCCCTGACACAATTTAGGAAGGCAACAAGCCTGTCCATGGTAACAAAAAGGTTGAGAAACACTGCTGTATAGCAGATATACGAGGGAACTCTGGAGGAATGGCTGGTAAGGGAACATGATTAAAATTAATTTTGAGGGAAAGAATAATATTTGACAAAAAAAGGAGATGGGGAAACCTGTAAAATACATAAAAATGACTTTAAAGATAGGATTGAAACCTGCTTTGTAACCTATCTGCTGCTGTGTTGTATATGATCCATGAGAGATTTGGTATTGCAGAAAGGCTATGATTGTAAGACCTCATTAGTTGTGACTGTCTAGAGAGTTTCTAGAGTAGGGGTTCTCAAATTTCATTGCACTGCAACCCCTTTCTGACGACAACAAATTACTACAGTACCCCGGGGGGGGGGGAAGGGACCGAAGCCTGAGCCTGGCCAGCCCCGTCGCCCCTGGCGAGGGGTGGGCTGAAACCAAAGCCTGAGCCTGGCTGTGGGTGGGGGCAAACCTGAAGCCCCATCAGCCAGGGCTGATAGCCTTGGTCTGAAGGCTTTTGCCCCGGGCGATGGGGCTCAGCCTTAGGCTTTTGCCCTGGGCCCCAGCAAGTCTAATGCCAGCCCGGGTGACCCCAGTTTGAGAACCACTGTTCTAGAGGATTCATCTGACCAACTAAATCTCACAAAATCCCAATATCTTTTTGCACCCTTCATGACTACTTAAATCGAGGTGTGGTGTGTAGCAGGATGATGTGAAATCACATACCCTTTTTTTATGTGGGTGCATGGAACAGTACTTGAATATTGGCTTCTATATAGGGCTGAAATGGCCTTTTAGTTCACCTATGCAACTACTGTAATAGAAGTAGTTCTGGGTACCACAAGTAGCCTCTGTGCTGTTAAATGTATCTTCTGAATCTCAGTAACTGGTTCTGTCAAGCAGAAAAAATAGGTGATTGTAACAGTTATCGTTTAGGCCACAGATGTAGGGGGATCTTATCCGGCTATGGGCTTTATCTTGCAAGGCTGTGAGTGCCCTCAGCTGCCATTGTGAAGTGAAGGGGAGTTGAAGGTACTCCACGTATTGCAGTCCGACAGTACACTATTGAATATATGCAAGGTTTCAGTGAAATATGATATTTGTTTCATGGAGTCAATCAGTAACTTCATGTACTACCATAACCTCTTAATGGAACTATTTTTGTAATTAACTGCAGCCAAATATATAAATGGTAAACGCACAAACACATATATGGTAATGATCTCTTAGGGAATCTCATGTAAGTCTTTTATTAACATCTTTCATATACTTCTAGCATTTCCGCTGATGCAGAGTTTTTGAATGGACTCCTGCCAGACTGACCTATATCTGTATTACCATATATGCCTGTAAACCAAAGATGTCCCACTACTTTTCCATTAAGCGAAACTATTAAAATTTCTAATATATTTTTAATTTTTAGCCAATTTTAAACTTAGTAAATGATAATATGGGGATATATGTACCTTTATTTACAAAAAAGTAGCATTCTTCTGCATGAAATAAATCATCAGTAATGTGAACTATGTTTCAGTATCTATGCTTGAACTATATTTAAATGTAGTGTGATCTATGTGCTGTTTGATATTTCGTAGTCTGTTGGATCATGGACCTTCAGTGCTATGAGTTTAGGCTACATTGAAACATATTGAACATCTACCTCATTTTCTGTGCACAAACCATTTTGTGAGTTGAACAAGGCAGTGATCCTGTGGAGAAAAACGGGATGTGACCATATCATTCAAGACTATAACATAATACAGCCAAAGTTGGTATTGGTAGCAAAGAGTTAAGATTCCACAGACATCCTTAACTTTGCGATTTTTTGACTGCTAAATGCTTCACTTTACAACGTTTTAAACCTCATGCAGTGCACATCATCCTCACTGAATGAGGTAAGGGGCCTCTAGTCTCATTCACCATTCACTCTGACATGAAATAAGGCAGGGGCCCTTCAGAATAAATAATATTACTCTTGGGGGGATTGTGCGCCACTGCGAAATGCAGAATTTTGCAGAAATTAATATTGTGCATGCAGAATTTCCTTCCCCCACCCACAGAAATGGGCTGCAGAGATGTTGGCTGCACTAGGGGCTGCTGGACCCAGTAGAGCCTAGCTCACAAATAGAAGACAAGGCAGGGGGGAGTTCCCAGCATGCCCTGAAGGAAGGAGGAAGTGTGCAGGAAACTCTGTGCAAGCCTGGGACCCAGCATCAGGATGTTTCTCCTTCTGGATCCCTGGGCTGTAGGAGAGTAGAGGGTGAGAGTGTCTGGTCTGGAGGGGCCCCGCAGCTGGCCTCGGGGGGTGGGGGAGGGGGGGAGGGGTGAGAGTGTCTGGGCTGGGGAGGTCACAGCTGGGCTTTTTTTTGCGGGGGGGGGGAGGAACCACAGCTGGCCTCTGGGGGGGTAGAGGGTGTCAGGTTTTTGGGCTGGGGGGGCCCCATGGCTGGGCTCTGTGGCGGAGGGGATGTCTGGCCCCCCAGCTGTGCTCTGTAGGGGAGGGGGCAGAGAAACAGGAACTGAGTTGTCATAGAGGTTTCTTTAACTCTCTACTTCTGGGGGATATTTTTTGTGTGTGCCTGTATTGTTACAGACATACTTGCTCACAGGTATTTTGAAATAAATTACCAAACTATTTGAAACTGGTGTGATTATATAGTGTTGTTTTGACAAATAAAATTCACAGAATTTTTAAGTTTTTGGTGCAGAATTTTTGGCGCAGAATTCCCCCCAGGAGTGTAATATGTAACTGCATAGACTAAAGTGTAAGGTGTACACGCAAAGCCTTAACTTTGACATTTCTGGGCAGGGCCCTGATTCAAAGTCCACTCATGTTAATGGAAACGCTTGCATTGCCTTCAGTGGGCTTTGGATCAGGCCCTCAAGCATTAATTAAAAAAAAAAATTTTTTTTCATCAGTGTAGCTGCCTAAAACTCATACATGAAAGAACAACTTTTAAAAATACTGACAGGTCATGGTGTGTAATTACTTTAGCAGATTAAATTGGTGGGCTTCTACTATCATTACCCAGGGCTGCCCAGAGGATTCAGGGGGTCTGGGGCAAAGCAATTTTGGGGGCCCCTTCCATAAAAAAAAGTTGCAATACTATATTCTCGTGGGGCCCCGGGCAAATTGCCCCACTTGCCTCCCCCACCCCACCCCCCCGGGCGGCCCTGGGAAAAATAAACATCTAAAAACCTTCCGCATCTCGGCACAAACCCAGGTTTGAGAAAACTTCTTTTCAAGTCACCTTTACAAGGTATCACTGGTTCTCAGCATCAGCTAGTGCTAAAAGGCACTAAAGCTCATTAAAAGGGTTGGACAAATATTTTCCGTCCAAAACTTTTTTTGGATCGAAAACTAGGGGTTTTTAAAAAGCCGAAAAAATCACGGACAATGTCTGCTTTCCTTCAATATTTGTTGTGGTTTTTTTAATTGAAAAGCTGAAATTAGTCTGCCAAAACCTGAACATGGTTTGGGGTTTCAGAAGTGTGTGGCCAAATATTTGCTGCTTGCTATGTTTGATTGTTTAAAGAAACAATAAAAAAATTCTGCCTTAAAAAAAAAATCCAAAACTTTTGAACCACTTCAGCTTGTGACCAAACGCCTCAGCCCATCCAGTCAGAGATTTTTCCAGGTTTCTGATACTCTGCTGGCTTCCTTGACTCATATCTGTCTCCATAACTTTGGGTTCATTTAGGTTAGAACATAAGAATGGCCATACTGGGTCAGATCAAAGGTCCATCTAGCCCAGTATCCTGTCTACCGACAGTGGCCAATGCCAAGTGCCCCAGAGGGAGTGAACCTAACAGGTAATGATCAAGTGATCTCTCTCCTGCCATCCATCTCCACCCTCTGACAAACAGAGGCTAGGGACACCATTCCTTACCCATCCTGGCTAATATCCATTAATGGACTTAACCTCCATGAATTTATCTGTTTCCTAGAGACTGGCTCCATGGGGTCCCTCACAAACTGGAGACGGTGGGTTTGTCTTTAGTATAGCTTATGTACATACTCCACGAACTGAGCATTTGAGCTTGTTCCAGAATCTGGGATGAGCCTGAAATGCTCAAAATAGCACATGCATGTGAATGGACACAGGATGCTAAAATTAAATTAACCCAGGGGTTCTCAAACTGGGGGGTCAGGACCCCTCAGGGGGTCACGAGCTTATTACTGGGGGTCGCGAGCTGTCAGCCTCCACCTCAAATCCTGCTTTGTCTCCAGCATTTATAATAGTGTTAAATATATAAAAAAGTGTTTTTAATTTATAAGGGGGGGTCGCACTCAGAGGTTTGCTATGTGAAAGGGGTCACCAGTACAAAAGTTTGAGAACTACTGAATTAACCCCTCTGGAGCCTCGGGGAATGCAGGGGAGGGGGGTCTCCCTTGGCAGGGTTGGGAAGGAGGTAGGTGGTGTAGGATATTGCTCTTCTCATGTGATACCTCCCACATGGCTCTCTTGGCTCTATCACTGTTAATCTAAAGTGTCTAATTTTAAATGAAGCTACCCTCCCCTGACATGAATCTCCCTATGGCACTGAAATTAAATGTAGACTATAATTTGGCATTTGAGAAGTGAAAGGGATGGCAGCCCTAAGGGAAAAGTTAACAGCTTGGCTCTTTGTGTTAAATAGCTGTCTGTAAGCCTCAAACTGCTGAATGAGCTTTAGGGTAGGGAAGGCTGTGCCTCCCCAAACAGCCTGGCCCTGCCCCCTATCCGACCCCCACCCACTTCCTGCCCCCCGACTGCCCCCCTCAGAATCCCTGACCCATCCTGCTCCTTGTCCCCTCCCCGCCCCCCCCCCCCAACCACCACCCCAGGACCCCACCAACCCCCCCGCTCCCTGTCCCCTGACTGCCCCGACTCCTATCCACGCCCCCGCCAAGTCCTGACAGACCCCCGGAACGCCCACGATCCAACCCCCCCGCCCCCTGACCGCCCCACCCCCCCAGCAGTGCTGTCCAGAGCCGCTCCTGGGTTACCCCCCCCCCCCCCCCCCCCCAGCAGTGCTGTCCAGAGCCGCTCCTGGGTTACCCCCCCCCCCTCTCTCGGAGCCTCAGCGCACCGAGTCCAGGAGCTGCCCTGGTCCCTGGACAGCGCTGCAGCGGGGTGTCTCCAGCGGGGCCTGAGCTCGCAGCTCCGCCCCCTTACCACGCAGCTCTGAATCAGCGGGAGGAGCTCAGGCCCCGCCGGAGCCACGCCGCTACAGCGCTGTCCAGGGCCGCTCCTGACGCGGCGCGATGGGGGAAGGCGGGGTCGGGGGAGCCTCAGACATTCTCATGGGGCTGGGGGCCGCTGCGGGGCCTGGGGCAAATTGCCCCACTTGCCCCACCCCTCTGGGCGGCCCTGTCAGTACTATGTCTAAAATGGGAGCTCAGAACCCCTTGAAACAGCTACTTACTGTTACTTGGTAGAAAGGTGCAAACAGGATAGTTCATAATTGGATTAAATAATTGCTTTTCTATGTACTGATGATTAAATTTAAATAGTTATTTGTATAGGGTCTGATTCAGAGCCTACTGAATTTCCCAGGAGTCTTTCCATTGACATCAATGGGTTTTAGATCAGGCCTGTAGAATGTAACAGAAAATTGGAGTGCCAGATTACCTCCTCCATGCACCTTGCTAAATATGTTCTTCCCTAATGTGAAAAGTGATTATGGAAGGATGCTGCATTCCTGAAATTAAATTTAATTAATTAGCAAAACATATTTGAAGTATATGATACAGGATAAAGAACTAGGTATGCCTATGGCACTATAGAAATAAATAATACTTTGTGCAGGGTAAATTAGCCAACCACATGCCACTGAAGAATGGAAGATAGAGAGCTCTGTGAAATTGAAATGTGCATAAGAAATTTATTTTCTCTTTCAGCTTTGTCGAGCATATTAGTCATACATAATTCTTTTTGGAAATACTTGTCTGAAGACAAATTCCATCTTTGAAGCTTTTAGGAGTTTGACCTGCTTCTCAGGAACATTCTCTGTGCCTCTCTGTATCATTAAAGCTTCACTATTAACATTCAAGCCAGGCATACTGGCTTCTGAGAGATTTTAAATGTAATGCACAAATATGTGGCTTTTAATATTTTACAGCCCAATATCAAGTGCACTGATCTATAAGTAGATTCCTCACCCCATAGTCTTTTGTTTTATGCATCGAGGAGGTTGGATGAAGTGTTTTATGCTGGCTCCAGTTGGGGGAGGAGAAAAGCTGTCTTTATAGTGCAATAAAAATAAGATTAAAATGCTATGCTATTAGGGCAACTATTTAATGCATCACATAAGGAACAAGCTCTTCATTGGACAACTCACATTGTCAGAAAACTTTCCCACGGATCATGCTTAAATTATGGGTTTTATCATGCTCATTATGACAAAGAATTATTTTGTAATTGTTATGATTTAGTTCACGTGCATATGAACAGATATATGGGTAATGTGCATCGCAGTAGATCATTGCAAGATGTGACTGGAATATGCTTGAGATTTTTTAATATCTAGAAAATCATTTGAAGTAAGCTTGTTTATGAATGACAATATATGTTAACCATTTATTACCTAGTAAACACATCTTAATTAAAGGGGTCAGATAACATATTCAATGTAGATTATAGTTTTTGAAAGTGTAGTTTGTCTGCAGATTGGAGCGCATGGTATTTGCCCCCAAGGTACTCTCCAAACTTTTATAAAAGAACCTATTGTTTGTTTGAGACTTTCTTATATAGTGGAAACTGCATATAGTGTGTTTTTTGTCATTTAACATAAATTGAATTGCTTGCAAATAGAAGGAACCTTCAGCATTTATAGGCTCTTACAATGGTGAGAAGTACTGGTGCTGGGAGTCTGCAGAGTTTATAAGCTTGTACAGCTCCATAGGAATGTTGTTGAGAATTGCAACTTGAATTTTATTTCAAATAGGGGTGGAATTTCATTGCAAGTTCCTTATCAGCAGGTTTCACTGATTAAAACTGTGCTCCTACTTGCTATACCATGAAAACTTTCCTCTTAAAACTGATATGGCTTCCTTTGAGAAATGGTGCTGCTGGATAGGTCTAATTGTCTCCAGAAGTGTTCACTCATTATTCAATTAGAAATGGTATGAAGTAGCACTGATCATTTTAACAATCCATTGTTGAAAGTGTGCCTTTTGATTAATTTTTGGTGGTGGCAGTGAAGAATTTGCATATGTATCCAAGGCCAGAGAATACACATACTGCAGTACTATTTTGATAGCCACCATCGTGTTCAGTGCTGATTTTGTTGATAGTTTCTGAAACACACAAACTAATGTGCCAAACAAATCCTTTGAGATTCCAAAGAAGTCAGAAGCAGGAAACCTAATTAAAAATAAATAGGCTTGCAAGGATTAGATTTTTATCGGTAAATGTTAATAAACATTGATTTCAGCTCACACACACAAACTGATGAAAAAATATTTCCTTTGATGATTGAAATTTCGAGACAGGGAAATTAAGAAAAATGCTACTTTGAGAGCTTATTAGAGTTTGACTTAAGACTATATACTTTGTTTATTTTGATATACAAATTATCCACATAATGTTTTAACCATTATAAAACTTTTACTTTTTTGAATCTCAACATCTACTGTCCTTTAAATAATTGTCTGATGCCCCCTGATTTCCCACAACTGAAAATTTAAATCAATAAAAATGGGGGAAAAAAATTGCTTAAAATAACCGATATTATCCATCAAAATTATATAAAAAAGAATTCTGCCAAGCCTAAAAACAAATGAAGATGTGCAAACAGTCCACAACACATACTAACCTGCTGATTCATAGGTCCCAAGGTCCCTAGTTTTAGGCTGCTCCTCAGTGTTTCCAAATAGCATTTGATGTATTGCCAGAATGAATTCACTCCCTGTCATTACTTCAGGAATATTAGATGTAGGCTAAATTTTTCAGAACTAAGTTCCATGTTCAAAAAGGGTCTTAAGTGTCTAAGTCCTTTTGGCTTTCAATGAGACTCAGGCTCCTAAGTGCCTTAAGTCACTTTTGAAACTGGGATTTCAACTCTTGAGTCACTTAGGCATTTTTGGAAATGTTACCTATAATCCTTTTAAGGCTCTACTGTATGCTATAGATATTAAAGATGCCCTATAATTAAAAACAGCAGCAAGAAAGAGGCGGCCTCCTCCCTACTGATTCTTCATTATGTAAATTTTTTTCATTATGTCTCCATGCATCTGAAGAAGTGGGTTTTTTACCCACGAAAGCTTATGCCCAAATAAATCTGTTAGTCTTTAAGGTGCCACCAGACTCCTCGTTGTTTTTGTGGACACAGACTAACACGGCTACCCCTTTGATACTTCATTATGTAAAAACACCAACAACTACACCTACAGAAACACTACCACCACCATGGAGTCCTAGCACTTTGCATATTTTGGCCTGTATTGCTAGCACGATACTCAGTAGTATGGCTCCAGGAGGTTATGTTCTAGAATTCATTCAAATATATGAAATATAGCTTAATTCCTTTTAGAAATAAAAGCACTGTGTGCCCATTTCCTCCCTCTTTTAAAAATAGCAACCTTTTTATCAAAAACAGAGCTAGAATGCCAGCCTAGCCAGGATTACTTGGACACTTTGAAGAGACTGAAGGATACATTGAATGAATTGGAGACTAAAGTACAATCCATCATGAGTGCTGTGAGTGACCCGAGTAAGGTTGAGAGAGCCTTGCAGCAGACAAAGGTAAGTTTATTTTCACTTTTGCATCTAGAAACTTGGCTGTCTTGATAATTTACTTACCCAAAAGAAGCATTAATGCAGCTGGCAGCTGCTTTTTCCTATCCTACATCCCAGTGTTTTAGCCAGATTATCTTTGACTAGAGGTGCTTGGTATACCCTAGCCAAATCCAGTGGGATAATTTAAACTTTTTCCCTGCATCACCTTGGAATTTCAGTTGAGTAAGGGATATATCTTTTTTTTTTTTTTATCCTAAACCGTGAAGAAGTATAGCTGTGAGCTATTGAAAGACCTGCCTTTCAGGCTGCTTTTCAGAAGCAAAGAGTACTGGCCCTTCGGTACCATGGAGAGAATTGCTTTAAAACATCTGTAGCTAGAGAGAAGTGAGACTTCACTTACTTTATATACGTGCAATAGTAAGTAGATATCTTTGTCAAAAGCTGTTATATAAATGTACGAACCTCCCACTTCATTTATCTGTGTGTGTATGTACACACACACATCTCCAAATAGTTAAATATATACACACATCTCCAAATAGTTAAATTAAAAAAAAAAATCCCCATAAATTAACTGTTCTCCCCTCCTCACCCCTTTTTGTAACCACGCTGTGTAATGGAGAAACCTTCTTCTATGCATTAGTGTAGGAGTGCGGTGATGAAGCTGGAGGAACTCTGCTGAAGACTAATCCCTGATTTATTTATTTATTTTTTTATTTTTTGAGGGGGAGTTAGTTGGGGGTGTTAAAGTCCTAGTAAGTGAGGATATCAGTGCTTTACTTTATAGACAGCCGATTACGATATGGCAGGAATTCTATAGCTTGATCTTCTGATACTGCTGCTGTGTAATTTAAAGTTGGCAGAAGCCTTTAGTACATGAGCTGTTGGAAATCATGAACGTGACATTTTTTTAGTCTCTGGGGATCTGTCTGACTGGACTTCTGTTTAAGAATTCCACTCCACCTCTGACTAATTGACCCGAAGGGACATACTGTGCAGATGTATGATAGTATAAGAATGAGAGACATGAGAGTTATAGTGGAGGGCAACAAAGATCTCAGAATGATGTTGAGTAGGAGGAACCTGAGTCTGTCTGCTCTCTTCCCTCACACTTACAAAGAGCCATAAGTGCCTGTGGCATAGACCTTGCATTAGGATTGAGTTAGGCATCATTATACCACTCAGTGACCCTCTTTACAGAAAGTGCATCTTTTTTCCAGAAACATTAGCCTGAAAAAAGACTTATCAGATGGACACTTTGCAGTTTGTACAGACTGATAAGCAAGTCCCAATCATCAGAGGAAGCACAAAATAAGTAACCCTAAAAGTACTACCCATATGTACATTTTTTTCTGTTTTCTCCCTGCAGACTGTTTGTGAAACAATAGAAGACCAGAAACCCACAATAGATAAACTTGCTGCAGAAACAAAAGCTTTGGAAAAACATGCTTCCTCTGATATAGCAAAGATCTACAAGCAAGAGTTCAAGCGTATACAGGAGCAATGGGACAAGTTTTCTAAAGATGTTCACCTACTGGAGGAAATTGTCTCTAAACTGAGAATATTTGAGGTAAAGTGAAAAATATTTGGGTTTATATCCGTTTACATACCCATTAAGAGTCTGTTTTCTTTTCCCTGTGCAAGCATGAATCCAGCTGATGTTTGACTTTAACATTAAATATGTATTGGCCACAGATTTAAGTAGAATATAAAAATCTTATCACATGGAATGCTGAAGTATAGTGTAGTGTTGTCATGAGTCTCTCCATTTTAAAACCTCTGATGATTTACTTTTTGATCATCTGATAGAATTGTTTTTACTAAAAAAAAAAATTCCTCCTTTTTACTCTGTTGCTGGAATGGCAAGGGTCAAGTGTATCATTAAGAATTTACTCCTGCTAGGTGCTGAGTGCCCTCAACTCTCATTGATGTCAGTGGAAGCTGAGAGCATTCAGCGCCTCTCAGGGATGTTAAGCACCTTACGGGATACAGCTCTAAATGCTTTGCTTTTCTGCGTCTGAAAAGTAAGAATCCCATTTCTGCTCCTGAACCTGAGTCCCTTGAAGTTGAGTTTGTATTAAGTGTAATACTGGATTGGCACAGTGCCTTCAAAGAGTAAGGGAAAAAGGAGGGTGATATATAGGAATGGTTTTCCAGTTCCAAAAATTAGTCTTTGAAATGTCAGGAAGGTGGGTAATGGTTATTAAGAATAATTAGCATTTACAGTATATGGTACTTCATCCTTTCTAAAAACGTTATACAAACAATCCTCACCAAAAGCCCTCTGAGGCAGGAAGGGAAATATCCTCACTTTAGAATGGGAGGGATTACTTGCTCTGTGTCACACAGATTCATTGTGTAAAATGGATTTAAATTATCTTCTGGGTCGCCATCCCATTCTCAGTTTATTAATCTGTGCTATCTCTATGGAGAGGCAAAAACATGTGAAAATTCAGTGCATCATAACTTGCTTTCAAAATGTAGCTCAAAAAATATAGTACTAACCATCATTTGTAATTATGAAGTGGAGAGTGTGTGCCAATCAGAGCAGATTAAAAACCAGTCTGTCCGTTAATATGGAGTCATTCATGTGTCTAATGTGATCAGTGTAGTGCTTAAGCAGACATTTTGAATACATTTCAGATCTGGGCTTCCTCTTCCTTTTTTATTTTAAAATCTAGAAAGTAAAAAATGTGGGTCTGGGAGATCTACTCATCTATCCCTCATTAGACCATTTATGGTAGTTCCAGATTCTGAATATAAAGTTTCCTTTACCACTGTTTTGCACCTAGAAATTGCTGACAAAGGAGATGCTGAGCTCTCAAATTGAACTGCTGTCTGAATTATATTTCCACTTCAAGAATCTGCCTTATTTGGAGATATTTTTTTATATGCATTAAACATCTTTGAATACATTGAATTATCTCTATATTCTCTTCCATTTGAAGAATATATGTTTTATACAGTCCACATACATGCTAATTTTCTTATTGAACCTCATCTTTTGGGGGCATAAGATTCAGAGGAAGGGGAGAGGGGAAACCAGTGTGTTTTTGTTTGTTTGTTTTTCCTCTTCTGATTCCACTACTTTTGGGGTTGGGGCGGGGGGTAGAATGTACATTTTACTTGGAGAACACATACAAGCTTAAAAAGAAATTTTGATCCGGACAAGGATGTAACAGGGTGGTTTGTTCCATGGGCTGCTGAGCCTCTGGCTAAGTCAGCACTGATTACAGGATGAGCTTCACTGTAGTGGGATCAGGAAATTCCCTATAAACGGCAGCAGGTGGCTGCAGTTAGCTGGGGAATGCTCAGGAAACACAAGTCAGAGGAGCTAGCTTGCAGTAGCGAGAAAGATTTGACTCTTGCAGAGACATTGAACTGTGCCCAACTCTGGGAAAAAGGAGTTGTTAGCCCTGTAATGGAGGGGAGAGAGATGCTGAACTGGGGTTGGGGCTTGGAGGGTCCTTGTATACCTGAGGACTGAATAAAATGGACCTCAGGCTAGGAATGTTTTAATTTCTTTTGGACCGTCTTGATTTTGAGGACCCATGTGAAGGAGACTACAGGAGCGGAGTACTGCAGAGGCACCTCTGGGCACAAGGGGGCGCTTGGGTGGTGGCCAACCCTGATACTAAGAACTCGTCAAGTGGAGACCTACATTTGTCTAAGTTGAGGCTGTTAATAGTATGGCTAAGTAACATAGCCCTCGCTTGCAGAGTTTTAGTCAAAGCTGGACAAGCTGATTAAGATTGGTAAATGAAAAAATGGTTGGGATTTGCTACCATAAGCTTGGAAACACATACTTGTGGTGCTAAATCTAGCTCCACTCCTCCGCAGGGACGGAGCATACACCCACATGCTTATGTGAGTATTTTGCTAGGTTATTTACTAATTATTAGTCCTAGATCTGGGGCTGGCTTCCAGTTTACCGCTGAGTAACTGGCAGGGCAAACTCTCTGGGTATTGGAGAGTAGGCATAGTATTGGTATGACAATCACTGAAATATGGCCCTAATTAATAAACTTGTAAATAGAATCCACAGGGAGGTGAAGGGAGTTCTCAGAAAGAAGATATCTGCTGCTTTCTATTTATTACTGGTAGGTCTGTTACCTGTAGTACTGAGATGAGTATGAGCTGTCTATATACTTGATCAGAAATACCTGGTTTGTTTAAAAAATAGTTGCTGCTTAATTATTTATGCAGCCCAGGATCAGGTGGAAATCCATTTCTGCCAAGATATGTTCACTCTGTTTCATCAAAACTCTCACTTTTTTGCTACTTTCATGGCACCGATCTGAGGGATCTTAAAAAGTAGGGAAGGTCTGAGCTCAGGGGGTGGCCTTATCCTACTTCTGTTGAAGTCAATGGCAATCTTTTCCATTGATTTCAGTGAGTTGGATAAGGCCTAAGGTGAGCAAGTCTGTGTTAGAATCTAGAGCTGGAAATGACCCTTTCAGCAGGGGCGGCTCTGTTTTTTGCTGCCCCAAGCATGGCAATCAGGCGGCCTTCGGCGGCATGCCTGTAAGCGGTCCGCTGGTCCTGCGGATTCGGCGGCGTTTCTGCGGGTGATCTGTCGGTCCCGCGCCTTCGGCGTACCCGCCGCTGAAGCCACAGGACTGGCGGACCTCCCACAGGCATGCCGCCAAAGGCGGCGTGACTTCCGCCCTCACGGCAACCGCACGCCGCCCCCCGCGGCATGCCGCCCCCGGCACGCGCTTGCTGCGCTGGTGCCTGGAGCCGCCTCTGCCTTTCAGTCCTCTACTCATTCTCTCTACCTGGGCAGGATTATTCCCTGTGGTAAATTTACCAGGATTTTCCCCAGGCTAGTTTTAAACGTGCCAAGTGATGGAATTTCAGCCAAAACCTTTGGTGATTATTCTTTTAAGAGGTTTATCTTGATGTTAAGCCTACAATTGTCCTTTCTTAATCTCACCCCATTCTTCCTAGTTATATTGCCCTTCATCATGCTAAATAACTCCTCTTCTTCCATGTGTTCACATCGTTCAAATACTAGTAGACTTATAATGGTTCCCTCTTAGTTCTCACTTTGCTGAGTTATATATCCTTAACTTTTTAAATATTGCCTCAGCTCCTCATTCAGTTTTGCAGTTCTTTTCAGAACTCTCTCTAATTTCTTGTAATTGCAATATCTTTCTTGTAACTAGTTGCACATCAAATTCACCATTTACTGCAGTCATTTGAATAATCCCCACGTTCACCCACTTAAACATGCATATCCTGTGCTGGATAGGGCCCTGAAAATGGAAATGCTCCCTTTTGCATATACATGAGAGCGAGAGAACAAGGTAGTGTACTCCGTTATTGTATCAGAATTATCTCAGTGATGTGATGCAGCTACAAGCTGAGGGCAAAATTCTCCTTTCTGATCTTCACAGTAGTACTCAATGTTAGTGTACTGCTCTCCCTGTGTGTTTGGGTCATCCATTGATGTCAAGGCTACTGATATTCCACTGATGTCAATAGGAGTTCCGGAGACACAGGGAGAACAGAATGCTGAAGTTGAGTTCTGCTGTGCAGATCTAAGAACAGAATTTTTTCCCCAGCAGGGAAATAGGTACCAGTACATAGTTTTAGTGGAGGGGAAAAGCTTAAGAAAACTGCCGGAGGAGACCGTACTGAAGTATTCTGAAATTTGCAGTGGTGGTGCCTGAGGAGACTTCAAAGGGCTTAAATGTGGGTGTTTTTTAATACATTGAAATTTTTTCCGGTAGTTTTTCCCAGCATTTCCCGAATGCTTTGTAAAGCTATCAATAAACGAACAAACCTACATAAAGCTGCATATTTGTAGCTTCCGATTTCCTTTGAGGAGCTTTGTTAGTACATACATTGGTGGTGATATCCCGGGATGCTGTAGTTTAAAAACCATCATAGTTTGAACATGAAGATTGAAACAAAAACTTCATGGTTAGGACAGGGCAGATCAGAGTGAAGTTTGCATTGCAGGGGGAGGGAGGATCTAATCTGTAAACTAGTTGTATTTGCATAGATATTCTATACTACTCAGCGGCTGCTGGCTACTGTTGGAGACATGATACCAAACTGGATGGGTCGATTGTATTTTACAGCCATACCCAGACTTAGGAAAACAGATAGATGAGTGGGTAGGCAAGAGACATGGGAAGCAACGTGAGTTGAAGCAAGTGAGATCCCTGATGAAGATGTGATCACACATAGGAAGTTAGTTTGCATTTACGTAAGGATTTTTGTTTAGTTTTTAATCAATTTTCTCATGGTTTTTAAATGTACATTTTGCAGTAATATGGACACTTAGTTCTGAGATCTACACCTGCCAAATATCATTATCCCCATTTTACATATAGGTAACAGAGAGTGAAGTGACTTATCAAAGGTCCTACAGCAGGTTAGTGGCAGAGCCACTTATCGAAATCCTGACTCCCAGTCCAGTGCCCTGTCCACTGGACTGTGATACGAGGGACCATGGAATTTCCCCTTAATTGTGGGAAGCGAATTCTGTGTGTCATCAGTGGCACATGGACTAAAATGTGTTTTTAGATTTCACTTTGGGAAATGAGAGAGGAAACGTATTCATTTTATTCAGCTTTGTTAAATGGTGCACAGCTTTACAAATTTTAGTGGAAAATATTGTGGAAAATACTATTGGGCAAATGATCCCACTCTAAAGAGACCCTCACACTCGCACATCCTCTGGATTGATAGCTGTGGGAGGGAGTGTTGTGTAGAAATATCCAGAAGGATTCCTCCTCAGCATCTTGTCCATGGATGGCAGGGTTTACCTCCCTGTCATGAAGGCACCAAAATCTGACAGATCTCCTCAGCTTCCTTCACCATCTCCACTCCTTTTCTCCACATGGAAAGTGGACAGCAGAGAGGCCCTCGGTAGGGGTGGGGGCAGTGCCAAATAAGTATGTGAGCTCCCGTTTTGTGCAGAATGCTTCATATCTGCATGGAGAGGACCACCCCACATGTGAGAACATAAGTGGTATGATCTGGCCCCGAGTTTTAATATATGTTGTATTATATGTCTTTGTCCCATGAGTTGTTTTAAAAGGAATGCTGATAAGTATCTTCCCTCCTCAAATTCTTTTCTAGATTATCATACCTCCACCATATTGTAATATTTGGTTCTCTTGTTTGCATATTCTTGTTTTCATTTTTCTTTAACCTACTGCAAAGAAATATTGCACATGCTTCTTATAGGGGCTCATGTTGATATTCAGTACATGTAATCTTTGTTTCCAGTTGGGATGAAATTGGGAAATTGTCCTATTATTGAGCTCATCCCAAATGTAGGGTATAATTAAAAAAACCACACCCCCTGCCTTATGCATTTGACTGTCTCATTCTCTCTCTCTGCATGATATGTAAGTATTTACTTCATTAAACCTAGAACATAAGACCCATACTGGGTCAGACCAATGGTCCTTCTAGCTCAGTATCCTGTCTTCCAACAGTGGTCAGTGCCAGATGCTTCAGAGGGAAGGAATAGAACAGGGCAATTATCAAGTGATCCATCCCTTGTCATCCAGTTGCAGCATCTGGCAGTCAGAGGTTTAGGGACCCAGAGCATGGGGTTTTATCTTAATTAAATTTAATCTCAACTGTCTGAGACACAAGGGTAGGTGAAGTAATATCTCCTATTGGACCAACTCCTGTTGGTGAAACACAAGCCTTTGAGCCCACGCAGAGCTCCCAGTCAGGTGTGAGAGAGGTACTCAGCGTCACAGCTACATCTCCAAGACCTGAAGAAGAGCTCTGCTTTAGCTCAAAAGACTGGCTCTCTCACTGACAGGAGTTGGTCCAGTCAAAGACACTACTTCACCCACTGTATCTCTATATTCCGGGACCAACATGTCTATAACAACACTGGAAACAGTCTTAATGTTCTGTTTTTTTCGAATAAGAACATCCGAAAGCAAGGTACTTAAGCATTTGGTTTGACTACTTATGTGCTTAAAGTTAAGCACATGCTTAAGTAAATTGTCAAATCTTAGTCTTAATGAATACATATTTCACACTGAACTGTTGTTTCACTGTTGGAGCTTCCTATGGTCTGTTTAGACTGGTTTGTGAAATCAGTTTTCAAATCAGCTGCAGAAAATTCCAAAAGCTGGAGGAGGAACAAAACAATGTAAAGAATATAACCATAAATCTTTCCAATAGTGGGTTTGGGACAAAAATAAGTACTGTACTGCAGTGCTTTAATGGGCTTCCAATGCAGAGATTTTTTTAGAAATTGGCAGTGTAATATTTGGATCCTGAAAGTATTATTGTTACAAGGTTCCAATGAAGTAAGGTATATGTTTCTTGAGCTTTGGAATGCAATATGGAATATATACGTTGTAGCTTTTAAGGCATGGCTCTGTATTGGGATGGTTGCGTCAGCATAAAGTGAAACTGAAGGACAACAAATTGAAGAATGAGAAAATGAACACTTTTTTTCTGCAAAGTGTAGCTAACCCAAGGACCTCTTTATCCCAAATATAATCGAAGCAGAGAGTATAGCAGGGGTTTTTAAATATTAGGCTTAAATAACAATATTACATATCCACAATTACATTAGACAGGATAAAACTTTTATGTTAGAAGGGATACAAATCTTCATTCTTCAGGGCATAAGGTAACTGATAAGAGTTAAAAGAGACTTCCCTATATCTGGTAATGGCCACTGTCAGAGATAGGCTATTGGATTTAGTGGATCATTGTTGTGATCAAGTATGGCATTTTCTAAACATCTGTGTTCCTCAGAAAGGCAAAATGCCTCCCAGTGGTCCCCAGCAGGCATGGAGGAGGAGCATCCTTGCTACTGCACCTTTTAAAGAGATACAGCGTGCACCCTTCCTACCTGTGTCAGTGCAGTGCAATGGGGAGGGAAAGGATTCGTGGCTCCACCTCCTTCGGCACAGTGCATTCCTGGGGAATATGGTGGGGGCTTTCCCTGCACTCCTGTCTAAAAAGTGGCCTATAGTTGTGCCTCGTCTTCACAGAGGCCTTACACTACGGTGTGGGCAGAAACTCACCCCGCTCCTCCGTGCACCTGTTTAGTGGCCAGGAACAGTGCAGCCTGTATTTCGAAGTTCTGTTACTTGCATGTAATACTTTACAATCATTCATATAAGTCTGAGGGTGGGAAACAAATCTCTCAAACAGAACAGAAATTGAAGCCATGCTAGCAGCTTTTAAAATTGTCCTCCTTGTTACTGATAGCTGTTGAAATGCTGTAGTTATTGGCTGTTCATCATGGAGTTACTGTTTTTCAATTCAGGCTGATTCAAAAATCATTCAGAAGTGGATGGATGGTGTGAAGGACTTCTTAATGAAAGAACAGGCTATCCAAGGAGATTCTGAAGGGCTTCAAAGACAACTTGACCAATGCACAGTGAGTTCTGCTGATATAAGGAATCTTCTGCAATAGTGGTTTTTCTCATCTTTATTATTTTGCTGCTATTATTAAACAGAGTGTGTGACACATACAGTAAAGCATGCCAAAAAATTCTTTCCCTTTGTCTTCATCTTTTTTTGTCCAGGTAGTATTTTTCAATTAGCCCTTCAATCCATTTGACCCTAATAATACATTGCACTTCAGAGAGCTTCTTCCAAACCTCCTAGCTTGCTTACAAATTTCTAGTATAATTTAGCTTCACAACTGCCATGATAGATAGGTAAGTGTTTCCTACATTTTATGGATGAGGGAACTGGGACACAGGAAAAAGTGACTTTCCTTGGTAATAAAGGAAGTCCTGCGCAGAGTCAAGAATCACATTCAAATCTCCCAACTCCCCAGTTCTGAAATCACTCAACCTTTCTTCCCAACCAATGGCTTGTAGTGTTATCCCCCAATGGTTATGAATTTTGGCTGAGAGCATGTGAATAAACCCTGAAATGTAGTCAGTTTGTTTGTGTGGCTTTCCCTGCTTGCTGGAAATTTGGAAATGTCCAAAACACTTGTGCATCCTCTTCAAACCCATGGCATTCCAAGGGGATAATATAGGCATTTGGCATTTTTGGAATATTAATTTGAATGATGTAATGACTGAGTCAGGTGGGCTATAGTTATGTTGTGTCTATTATGCCTTAGGCACATTGGTTTGGTACACACTCTGCTGACTGATGTATGGATAGGATTGATATTTATCTTGGTGTCTCATTGCCTTTAATACAAATGTATTTGGGAAAATTAAAGTGACAAGAATGCATATCATACAAATGTCTTACAAAAATGAACGCATAATTAGTGTACTCCCATAATAGAGATTGTTAACATGTTCTTTCTCTGATACATGTTTAGATGTTTGTTAATGAAATGGAAAAGACTGAGCTGTCTTTGAAAGAGATGAAAGAAGTAGAGTCCACTTTAAGAAGCCAGCCTGTTGTAGAAGTTGATATCTGGATAAAATCTAGGCTATTAGACTGCCAGGCACAATGGGAGAAACTGAGCAAACAGGTCAGTAACAGATAGCATTACTACTTATTTGTTTTATCTTATCTGGTACTGTAATAGTTAATTGCTTTTTCACTCTATGGGTGTTCATGGGCTAGATGGGTAGTAGCGTAACAATAGAATAGTCAAGCCTTTAGATGTAACATCCCATTTATAAAATCTGTTTAAAAAGGAAATTTGTAGTTTTAAGATATTGTAGCCTGCTAGGAAAAAATGGTATGATGGGCTTGTTCAAGGAATCAATGCTTTACTTTGGCACTGTACTTTTTGAGGTAAATGTCTGTTTCTAATTTTTAAATGTTTATAATTTCAAAAAGTTGTTGATACAATGGTAAATCAAAAGAAAAGATGACTGATCAAGAATAGTTTTTTACCAGCGCATGTGTTTAATTTTATTAAGTATTAAATATGTTTAAGTCACATTTTTACGTCTTGTGATGTGCCCTTTTGGTTCTGTTGAGCAGAACAGCCTGCAGCACACATGCTCTATTGTCAGAAGTCTTAGAACACCCTCCCGTTGACTTATTTTGGAGTTGCATTTGTGGCTCCGGGTGATAGATGACCCTTAGTTTACATTTTAAAAGTAATATATTGAGATCCTTTTTAATGAGAATAATGGAAGAAACAGGTATGTGACAGGGTCCCATTGCTCTTGTCCTCTTTTTGTTTTGCACAGACTGCACAGAGACCTTCCCTTCTGTAGATACCACCATGCGGTTTATTTACAGTGTGTCACTCCACCAGCTTTTACATACTAGTGCAGTCTATCTAATGGGTATCGTTGCTTTAGATCTTTTTCCTGTTCACTTTTTAATTGTTTGTAGTTAAAGATTATCTGATTTACCAAGTCAACTTGCCTGTTGCTCATCTTCTCTTTCCCTAACAGGCAGTTGTAGGCCTTTTCTCAAGTTGCCTGTGAGGTCTGGAATGTTATTCCTGACACTGTGTGCCACCCAACTTTTGACCCATCCTTCAAAACCCTCCTGAAAACAATTTTTTTCCCTGTTAGTTTTCCAGTCCTGACCCTCCCTCTCCAGTCTTTGGTCTGCGCATTAATCAGAATGTGTGTTTGTACCTCTTCTGGATAGAAAAAGAACTACACATCCATGTGCCATATGCCCTGTACTGCTTGTTTTCTAGTGACTTTCCTTTAACTAAAGTGGCAGGGGCATGTACTTTTGGAGCAGGAGAATCTGTGTCTTGAGTGGCTATGGTGAGCAACAAAGGGACACCTGTGAAGTTCTTAAGTGACTACTTATTTATTCACCCACAAAAGCTTATGCTCCAATACGTCTGTTAGTCTATAAGGTGCCACAGGACTCTTTGTCGCTTTTTACAGATCCAGACTAACACGGCTACCCCTCTGCTACTTATCTTTTTAGTTTATAAGTATTAATAAATATGATACCGAAGGGCACTTGATACTCTCTAGTATCTCAGGGAGTGTCACCAGCCTATATTAAGAGAGGAAAGACGTACCTTTTGTCCCCTCCAGATCTTGGTCTTCCTCCATGGAAGTAGGTGGCTTGGTCTGCTTAAAATAGCTCAAATGATTAGTTTTGAATTTCTGAATCTTTTTATCTAAAAAGAGAACTGTAAAAAATGTTTTGGTTGAGGGCATTTAATTAGTCGCACTTGACTTTGAGCCTATGTTTAAATGCTTTTCAAATGATGTGAGCAACTTCAAATAGTGAAACCACCTTAACTTTTCTTGTTGGCATTTCTAGATTGTTAGTCAGAAAAATCGGTTGTCTGAAAGTCAGGAAAAAACTGTAAACTTGAAGAAGGATTTGGCAGAGATGCAAGAATGGATGACGCAGGCTGAAGAGGAGTACTTGGAGAGAGATTTTGAGTACAAATCTCCAGAAGAACTAGAGAATGCTGTAGAGGAAATGAAGGTCAGAAATACTAGATCATTACAAAGACCTGGTTACGCACAAACAAACAAAACACAACACTTAACACTTTTTGTCTGGGGGCTTACCTTGAGTTTTATATGATGATTACTTACACGGAAGGGAGTCCTGCTCATGATAAGATTAATGCTATTCTTCAACTACACTTTATGGAATTTTAATTTTTAAAGCAGACTGAATACGCAGATTTTCTCATTGGGCAAAGAGCAGCAAGAGTTCCATAACAAAAGGCTACCCACCCTGACCGACAAGCAGGGTTGGTGTCTGTAGGAAATTGGGTTGAGGGTGGGGGTGAGGAGAAGGAAAGATGTGAAAAGTGAAAATAATAGAAATTTATTGCAGGAGCCGAAAATTGAGGGGAAACGAGAGAATGTGGTATTATACTTAGTAAATTAGCCATTCTAGAAACTGATCCATCCGCTTACAGCAATTGGGTCCCATATGTCCTTGAATAAATATAGTGTCTCCATGTGGGGAAAAAAATTGAAACAAATTTGCTTTGTATTTTGGAACCAAGACAAATTTGTGACTTTAATAGTTCTAAAAGCAGCCCTGTCCCTGCTCCTTTCAACTTTCAGGCCAGTAGTCCCAAATTTAAAATATCTATTCTAGTTGAATATAGATAATTGAGCCAACAGATGGCTATATGATCTAATCTTTTTGGTGGAGGTACAGAACTGACGAGCATTTTTGTCTGGATTAAAACAATTATAGACCCAGGTTATCCAGTGGAATACTAAATATAGGGTCTATTTTTACTTTCTACTATATTGACCAATCTACACTCAGAGTTGTAAATTGCTCTTCTCAAGGGGTCTTCGTGAAGCAGTTTTCAGCAAGGGTTTTTCATAGATGTCAAGGCCACAAGAGACTATTATGATCTTCTAATCTGACATCCTGAATAACACAGGCCAGAGAACCTCCTCACATCTTTTCAGTAGAATAAATGTCTGAGAAATCTGAGTACAGTCTGTCAGTTTAGTCCAGATTCATACCCTATGCTATTAATGTGATAAGGACGTTGTAGTAATCTAGATGGTTAATCATAGTTTCAACAGATACCCTTTATCAAAAACAGAAGAGTTTGGTTAGATATTAAGTACTATTTTGGGATTGAACTTAATATTTGAAAAGAAAAGAAATCTCTATCTTTTCAAGGATTTTCAAAAGCCTAATTCCATTGTCATTGAAATTGATAGTAAAACTCCCATTGCCTTCAGTCAGAGAAGAATTAAACCAATGATAAGCGCTTTGGAAAATCTCATCCTAAAAGAATTCGTGAATAGAACCGTGTGCATATAGTCCAAACTGGGGAGGTGAGGGCCTATAGAGAAAGATGAGAAAAGGACCCCAAGGGCAGCATTTTTTTGTAGTGTGGAACCTACCTCTACCTTTTCTGACCCAGAGGGATAATATCTTTTCTGGTAAGGAGGCTGTCACTTCATGTTGTCATTCTCTTATGGACCAAACTGCCTCAGTCCTTGGCTTGATGTGTGTGCTTCCCTCCTGCCATTTGCTGCCACTTAACTTATATTTAGCAGCTACTCTGCTTGCATTATGTGGTGTCTTCTGAGCCATAATATTGCAGTGTGGTAAATTTCAGCACAAGACGTAATATAAGAAAGCTTGGGCCAACAATCCCTTTCCCACCTGAATCTCCACTGACTTCACTTTGTGCTTCTCTCTCCTATCCCTTATTGCCCATGGGTCTTTTGGGGTCTAAGTTCTGTTGGAATTAAGTTCTGCCAGCCAAGATTCAGATCCACATATCAACAGCATATGTGCTTAATCTTCTACTGCTCAGAAGTCTTGGGAAGCTCCCTACTCTCTCAATAGACCATTCTGTGTGTATTTGTTTACCATCCGTGTGTGTATGTAAAATATGCACAAACACACACAGACACATGGCCTTCAGTCAAAATGTGTACAAGTCAGAATTTGGTCCATTAATACATAAGCATAGCAATATAAGGATGAGCCTTTTAAGCCTATAATTAGAATAATGTTTAATGGTTAGTTATCAGATTAGTAAATTGTTTTGGTTTGTTTTATGTTAACTACTAGTGGGGAACACTGAGTTAAGCAGAGGCTGATCAAGTAATGCATCTTTTTGACTAGAGAGCGAAAGAGGATGTGTTGCAGAAAGAAGTGCGCGTGAAGATTTTGAAAGACAATATCAAGGTGTTAGCTGCAAAAGTGCCATCTGGTGGTCAGCACTTGACATCCGAACTTAACATTGTGTTAGAGAACTACCAACTACTGTGTAATCGGATCCGGGGGAAATGCCACACTTTAGAGGTATGATTCATAGCTCTCAAATTAATAAAACTCAGGAAAAAGGCACAAGAAAAAGATGGTGATGGACACTTAAAATGTGAGGTTTGATCATTAAATCCAATATCCTTTGTCTACACAGAGTTTGCTATCACTTTTTTTCTTCAGGGGTAGGTTACTGGAATCCACACGGAACCACCTAGTTTTGCTTTTATACTCTGTCCAGTAACTAGGCCCACAGATTATTACAATAAAACATTTCTCTAGCCAAGGAGTGCTGTCACATACTCTTCCAAAATGGCAAAAAGAATCTCCAGAGCAACATTATTATTTATCCTTTTTCATGTAACTCTAATAATAAAACTGAAATAAGTATAGGTTCGTGTGGGATAGGAGTAAATGTGGTCATTTTTACAAAGGAAAGATGAGTGGTATGGTGTGATAATCTGAGTGTACATTGTAATTCTGCAGGTAAATTTCATATGTTGCATTATGTGATTTGCAGCTATCTAGATTCTTTACATTATGAAACACTGGGTTTTTTTTTATATTATTATTATTCTTGTGTCAAGGAGCCAATTAAAAAAAAAAAAATCCAACTCCAGATCCTAACCTACAGAACCTGTAATGTGTGTTTGAATTTTGTTGCATTTATGAATAATAGTGCTCATTGTTCTAGTATCGTAGGCAAATCTGTTCACACTTAGAACGCTCATAGGCATCTGAATAAATGCTCTTCAGGCTAATTTCAGTTTTTGTATTACCTTTAGGAGGTATGGTCCTGTTGGGTTGAGCTGCTTCAGTATCTGGACCTAGAAACCGCTTGGCTAAACTCTTTGGAGGAAAGGGTACAAAGCACAGAAAATCTGCCTGATAAATTGAATGCTGTCAATGAAGCTCTTGAGGTATTAGTCATCCTATTGGGCTGGTGACTTTTCATATAGCTCTGTTAAGAAATGTCTAAATAAACCTCAGTTGAAGACAAAAATGTATATTGAACTTTTCATTTCCTATGTCAAATGAATATATCATTTATTTAAATCTACAGGACAGATAATTGTAAAGATAACCAGTGAAAAGATAAACTTTAGCCTTCCTGGTAATTGTATTGTACTTTGATACAGTTGCATGTTATTTTCTGCCCTCTATAAATTGTGAAGTCTTCCCAGTAGCCTTCTTTTTGGGATAGTTGTGAATAAAAAATAAGTGCTGTGACTTACCTGTTGAAAAAATGATTGTTGAACTTGCCCTCTACAGTCACTGCATTAGCAGTACCTAACTCATTCTGTTAGAGGACATTTGGAGTATAAAAGGTGCTGTGCATACAGCCAAAATTTTAATTCTAAAAACAAAGCAGAATTCAGCATCCTAACAGTTGTTGTCTTTCTCCATTGTTTAGTCCCTGGAATCCGTCCTGCGTCATCCAGCTGATAATCGAACCCAGATTCGGGAGCTTGGTCAGACGTTGATTGATGGAGGGATTCTTGATGACATCATCAGTGAAAAATTGGAGGCTTTCAATGCCCGCTATGAAGAATTAAGTCACTTGGTAAGAATTTGGGGGCATGGTGGGAGGAAGCCTTTAAGTGTCACAGTCAGCTTAGTGCACTCAAATGGGTTTGAACAAAAGCTGAAATTATTATGGTTAGTCCATTCAAATCATGGACACAAGACTGAAAGGCAGTAATACAGAAAAGTGTTCACAATGGAGTCAGGAATACGTGATTTAGAAAATCGCCATAAGACTCAGATACACGATCATTTATGTTTCTATTAATTCATTATTATTTGGAAAAGCTACAGTATCTTTTTACCTCATTTTCCAAATAGTTGGGACAAAATGGAAGACATTTCATCCTCAAAACTTAAAATGCTCTTTGAAATGGAGTTCATCCCAGTACTCCAGATTAATTTTCCTCTTCCACTATCCTATATTCGAGCAAAAGAGAGATGCTTCTGGTACTACAATGCACATTTTCCTTAACACTGAAAGAACATGAATGATTGCCAGTTTTTATTCTTGAATATGATTAGCACAAAGTCAAACTGAAATTAAGTATGTGAGGAAGCCATTGCAGGAGGTCAGACTGATCTTAAAGTCTGAGTCTTTCTTTTTCTCCTCCTTGTCTTTTGTGACATTTGGCCAAAAGGGCTAATGCAGTCTTTGGATGCGTAAACAGGTGACTCTTGAGGAGGAGTAGAGAGGTTATTTTACCTCTGTATTTTGCACTAGTGTGACCACTGCTTGAATACTGTGTCCAGTTCTTGTGTCCACAATTCAAAAATGATGTTGGTAAGTTGGAGAAGAGCCATGAGGATAACTAAAGGGTTAGAAAACATGCCTTATAGTATTAGACTTAAGGAGCTCAATCTGTTTATCAAAGAGAAGGTTAAGGGGTGACTTGGTTACCCAAAAGTATCTACATGGGGAACAAATATTTGATGATATTGGCTCTTCAGTCTTACAGAGAAAGGTATAACACAAGCCAATGGCTGAAAGTTGAAGCTAGATACATTCAGACTGGATAAGGTGTAAATTTTTAACAATGAAGGTAATTAACTATTGGAACAATTTGCCGAGTGTTGTGGTAGATTCTCCTTCACTGGCCATTTTTAAATCAAGACTGGATGCTTTTCTAAAATATATGCTTGTAGGAATTATGTTGGTGAAGCTCTGTTATAAAGGCCTGTGTTATAAAGGTGATCAGACTAGATGATTACAATGGTCCCTTCTAGTCTTGAAATATGTGATATAGATATAATGGGCAGTGAAATGGTAGCTGCATCTCAGGTTATTAAATTTACTCCTCATAATCACATAACCCAGTAACCCAGGCTCCTACTTGAAGGGTGAGGAGAGAGAAGCATAGTCTGAGTCCAGTGCATTTGGATAATTGGCTGCTCTATCTTGGAATGGTGTGTGGGGATGTGCTTTTACAAAAAATTTATATGTCAGTATTCTTAGATTTTTTTTTCACTTTGGTAATTGGTTTCCAAATAACCCTCTTTCCTGGTAGTTGCATTGATGATACTTTCTAGTGTGGTCATTTGGAAGTTAGGTAGGTGTTTTTCTTGTGTGCATGTATGCTGGTGGTAGGGGAACTGCCATTCGTTTGTGAGGAGTGATTCTACAGGTAACATTCTCTTTTTGTTCTTGAACAGATGGAAAAAGAATTCGGAAGAGAGTTTATTATTCACAAAGGAAATATATGTTTGTATACTAGTCAAGGAGAAATGTTTTTTGATGCATGTTACAAACTCCCCAAATCCTGTACTATCCAATTTATGAAACACAGCGGTATGAAACTACTTTGCTTCTGTTTACTGAGATGATTAAAAAAAGACTTTCTCAATAACTGAGACATAACATGAGAGTTTCCCTTCTGTGTTACTCTTTTTGTTTATTATCAATTTAGTGGTATAAATCGCACACCAGGTTTCAGAAGGCAGTGCTGTGTAGAGTTCCTTTTCATGACTACTTTGTGTGTGAATTTATTTTTCATATTCTGAGGCAAAGCTTAAAAATATTGGTGCAGAACAACTCCTCCTTATACTTCTCTCCCCTTTAGGCAGTGAGCAGGCAGATTGCCTTGGAACAGCAGCTTCAGACCATGCGGGAAAATGACCACATGCTGCAGGTCTTGCAGGAAAACTTAGCAGAGCTGGATAGACAGTTGGCCTCATACTTGACTGATCGAATAGATGCCTTCCAGATGCCACAAGAGGCCCAGGTATTCTAGCAGAGCTTTTTCACTGCATAAGATTTTCTGATGTATGATGATGGTAGATTACTCCTTGGAGTAGCATATTCTGTTTGTGTGGGAAGGATGCATTAGAATAGCTGCTGAAATGGACATAATGGCATTCAACCTAGCAAGCAGTCATCAGTGTCAGCATAGACTTCATAGTATTTACGATACACTTCTTCAGAGTGGATTTACTGTTTGATATCTGACATACCCTAAGGGTTTTGTATCCTTTATCTCCCCCCTGTTTTTACATATTGGCAGAAAATTCAAGCAGAAATCACAGTTCATGAATCCACCTTGGAGGAGCTCAAGAAAAATGCACGGTCACTACCCGCAGCTTCTGCTGAATGCAGGTCCCCTCGTGGTGGAACTCAGCTAGATGCCCTGCAGGTAAAGAAATCCCAGCATGAATTTAGTCTCAGTCAGCTTCCAGTTGTAAACCACTTTTGTCCACCTGCAAATCACTTTGTGCAATCAACCAGGTTTTAAAAATAAATGGTGGATGCATTTACATGGTCTAAATGGGGAGCTGAAAGTACCAGGGGGAGGAGTTAACAAATAAGTTAATTCCTTAAGTTTCATAGACTGGAATGCGCAGAGCCAGAAGGGATTTTTTTTTCTTTTAATTGGAATGGTTACTTTGGAAGTATGTGTGGTAGAGTCTGAGGCCTGTTGTGCTGCAGAAGAAAGATAATTAAGAATGGATAATGTAATGTTGTTAAATTGTACTCAGAAAATGGCATACTCATGCATTGAATTGTTTAATTATGATAAAAGAAAAATGAAATGGAATCTGAAGGGAGAAGCTTTAAACATTGTTTCAAACCTCAGATATTAATGTAAAATTATCCTTTTTGGTGCTCTTATAAACAGAGGAAACTCCGGGAGGTATCCACAAAGTATCAACTTTTCCAGAAACCAGCCAATTTTGAGCAGCGCATGTTGGACTGTAAGCGGGTACTGGATAGTGTAAAGGCAGAACTCCATGTTTTGGATGTGAAGGATACTGACCCCGATGTAATCCAGGGTCACTTGGACAAGTGTATGGTAAAGCACTTTTATTGGTGGATTTTTTCCAAATCTTTATTTTTAACCCATATATAACATTCTCTTTCTCTAAAATGACGTGCTTAGGATTTTTTGCTTAGTTCTGTATCCTGTTTAAAGTAAATGCTAGTATAACTTGCCACAGTCTACAAACAGAACTGTTACTAGGTAAAGGCTTGGATAAAAGTTGTAATACTTTTGAGTGGAAAATATGTTGTCATAACGGTAATGTACTTTTAATTACAGGATATAAGTGGTACAACACTTATCAAAATTCCCCACCCTGGCTATTGCTCATGTTCTGGAGGCAACATGCACTTTAGAAACAAGTGTTTACTTGGCTCTTCATTTTAGCTTAATTCTAATACCTTATGTAAAAAGGAGCATGGATCATGGGAAATCTCTGCCAACTCCTTTGGTGGTGATATACAGTAAATTATGAAATTGAGTAAATTTTATGAATATTAGGTTTAATATAAAGCAGAAAATGGATCATCTGAAATTTGAGAATTGATCTGTGATCAAACATTTTGCTTCTTAATACTTTACGTGAAGAAGATGATACACAGCATTTATATGCATTGTGATGTCCAAGTTCTTAACAATCCCAGGGAACAGTTACCTACAAAATCTAAAATGTCGCTAAAATGTATTTTTCTCTGGTTTCAGAAACTGTATAAAACTCTAAGTGAAGTGAAGCTTGAGGTGGAGACTGTAATCAAGACAGGAAGGACAATTGTACAGAAACAGCAAACAGACAATCCCAAAGGAATGGATGAACATCTCACAGCGCTAAAATTTCTTTATAATGATCTGGGTGCACAGGTAAGAAGAGTGACAAATATATACCATATAATCTAGAGCATATATCTTCTTCCTTTTCTTAAATACTCATGTAGGAGCAGTGGTAGTTTTGATTTCAGAGTTTCAAATTAAGGTTGTGTTCTTGCAACTGGCTAATGCAATCCTAGGCTGCATCAGGCAAGGTATTTTCAATAGACAGGAAAGTCTTAGTACCATTGTACAAGGCACTGGTGAGACCTCATCTGGAATGCTGTGTCCAGTTCTGGTCTCCCATGTTTAAGAAAGATGAATTCAAACTGCACAAGTGCAGAGAAGGGCTACTAGGATGGTCAGAGAAATGGAAAACCTACCTTCTCAGAGGAGACTCAAAGAGCTTGGCCTGTTTAGCCTAACCAAAAGAAGGCTGAGGGGCGATATGACTGCTCTCTATAAATATATCAGAGGGATAAATACCAGGGAGGGAGAGGAGTTATTGAAGTTGAGCACTATTGTGGACATAAGAACAAACTGATGTAAACTGGACTTCAAGTGTCGGCTTGAAATTAGATGGATTCTAACCATCAGAGGAGTGAAGTTCTGGAGCAGCCTTCCAACGGGAGTGGTGAGGTCAAAAACCTAATTGGCTTCAAGACTGAGCTAGATACGTTTATGAATGGGATGATATGATAAAACTGCTAGTAGCGAATATCCCTAATGGTCAGAGACTGGACACTAGATGGGGAGGGCTCTCAGTTACTAGAGAGAATTCTTTCCCAGGTGGCCATTGGATCTTGCCAAAATGCTCAGGGTCCAACTGACCATCATATTTGGGGTCGGGAAGGAATTTCCCCCCAGGTCAGATTGGCAGACACCTTTTTTTTATTTTTTGCCTTCCTCTGGAGCTCGGGGCATGGGTCACTTGCAGGTTTAAACTAGTGTAAATGACAGATTCTATGTAACTTGAAATCTTTAAAACATGATTTGAGGAATTCAGTAACTCAGCCAGATGTTATGAATCTGATTGGAGTGGGTGGGCAAGGTTTTGTGGCCTGCAATGTGCTGGAGATCAGATTAGATGATCATGATGGTCCCTTCTGGCCTTAAAGTCTATGTGCCTGCACACTGTCAGTTCATAGACTAACTGCTGCGCCCATTCATAATCAGTTGCAGGATCACAAAAGCTTATGCCCAAATAAATTTGTTCGCCTCTAAGGTGCCACAAGGACTCCTTGTTTTTTTTGCTGATACAGACTAACATGGCTACCACTGAAACCTATTACATTGGAGTTCATTTAGCTTTAAGCTTCAGTCTGTTAGTGATCACCTAGTCAGTGGTTACATTTGTCAGTTCGTAGCTATAAAGAAGTGACATGCCCATTTCTTTATTCTGATCTTTTTGTAAGTGTATTATGTAGTTTCAACTGTTGATCAGTTAGCCAGAGGAAATCGGTTATTTTGTTCTTTCTAGTAAGATGTAACAGTTGTAAAGAACTTAATATTCTTTTCAGGGCACTTTGCAATACAAGACAACTTTACAATGCCATGATTTTATGTGTTCAAGTGAGTTTTAATTGCTGGCTTCTTTCTGCAGGTGACTGAAGGGAAACAAGACCTGGAAAGTGCATTGCAGCTGGCATGCAAAATGAAGAAAGAAACTGCCTCTTTGTCAGAATGGCTAGCCCTTACAGAGACTGAATTAGTACAGAAGTCCACTTCAGAGAGTTCGCTTGCTGATCTGGATACAGAAATTGGCTGGGCTAAAGTAAGCAAGCTATATTATAATAGGGCTTTCCAACGATTAAAAAAGTTAATCACAATTAATTGGGACATTAAAAAAAAATCACAATTGCAGTTTTAATCGCACTGTTAATAATAGAATACCATTTATTTTATTATTTTTGGATGTTTTCTACATTTTCAAATATATTGATTCACTTGTATGAGGTGAATTGAAAAATACTATTTCTTTTGTTTATCTTTCTTATAGTGCAAATATTTGTAATAAAAATAATATAAAGTGAGCACTGTACACTTTGTATTCTGTGTTGTAATTTAAATCAATATATTTGAAAATGTAGAAAAACATCCAAAAATGTTTATAATTGTTTAATAGTGCGATTTAAACTCTGATTAATCGTGATTAATTTTTTAATCAAGTTAATTTGTTTTGAGTGAATTGCTTCAGTCAATTGCGATTTGACAGCCATAATTATAATTCCTAGATTAATTATTATTTTTATTGCATTAACACTGTAGTGACTCTACCTGGGAATAACTAAGAATTTGGCGTCCATTTGTTCCCAAGCCTGTTAGATGCTTAGTTCTTACTGGAGTTGACCATTGCGGAATCAGATCTGTGGTATCACAAATGTCTTAAACTGTGAGCGTATTTATTCTGTATAAATGCCAGTACAATATTAAAGATGTTAAGAATGAGCTGTTTAATAATGTCTCCTACATAGTTCTTAATCCTTAATAAATACGGTGTTAATCAATGCACACACTAATATTACTATCATAGCAACAGATCTGTTCAGAAATTTTTCATCAAAACTGTTTTAGGTGGAAAATGGGGTTTTCAATGGAAAGGGGTTTTTTTTGTCTGCTTTCTGTGGAAAATTTTGATTTTTGTTGGAAAAACTCAAGAATTTTAGAATTTTGCAAAAACCTTTTGGGTTTTGGTTTTTCAATGATAAATTGAAATTTTCCACAAAAGGGGAAAAATTTTCTGACAAGCTCAATTTATTCTAAATTAAAGGATTTATAGCATCACACTGACACATGGAAATTTATTTGAGGTTCCCTGATTTGTTCGCAACTGCAATATTGCATTGGCAAGAATACAGTCATATTATATCTGATGCAATAGTTATTCAGCAGTCAGGTTTTCCATTAACTCAACACATTTTTCTAATTTAATTGCTTATTTGTGTTTCATTATTTGTTGCTGTAGTTAGAGAACATAGAGGTTAATCAATAAATTATTCACCTAATGAACTGAAGGAAGGCTGAGTGCCTCAAAGTACTACAGTGTGTGTGTGTGTGTGTGTGTGTGTGTGTGTGCGTGAAGTGCAATAATATTTTATTTATATATTATATATATGGAAATATACTGGTACGCTCAATTTGTAAGTCCCTTGAAGATAATAGTTCGGTTTGGCATGATTTGCCTTCACAAATCCCTGCTGGCTATTTCTTATAACCCTAAGTTCCTTCTTTGACAGTGTTACTGACCTAGTGGATGGGGGAAGCAGTAGATGTGAGATATCTTGATTTTAGTAAGGCTTTTGACACTGTCCCACGTGACATTCTCAGAAGCAAACTAGGGAAATATGTTCTAGATGAAATTACTATAAGATGGGTGCACAACTGGCTAAAAGACGATAGTCAGAGTAGTCATCAATGATTCACTGTCAAACTGGGAGAGTGTATCTAGTGGGATCGCACAAGGGTCAGTCTGAGGTTCAGTACTGTTTAATAGTTTTATTAGTGACTTGGTAATGGAATGGAGAGTATCTTATAAAATTTGCAGATGACACCAACTGGGATGGGTTGCAAGCAATTTGGAGAACAGGATTAGCATTCAAAATGTCCTTGACAAATTGGAGAATTGGTCTGAATTCAACCAGATGAAATCTTTATAAGGATGAGCGCCAAGTACTTTGGAAGGAAAAAATCAAATGCACAAATATAGTATGTGTAATAGCTTGCTAGGGAGTAGTACTGCTGAAAAGGATCTGGGTGTTAGTTAGAATAAGAGCCCAAAATGTGATGAATTTGCGAAAAAGGCTAATATTATTCTGGGGTGTATTAACAGGAGTGTTGTATGTAAGATGTGGGAGGTAATGCCCACTCTACTTGGCACTGGAGTACGGAATCAAGTTCTGGGTCCCACACTTAAAGAAAGATGTGGAAAACTTGAAGAGAATCCGGAGGACAACAACAGAAATGAGGGAAGGTTTAGAAAATCTGACCTATGAGGACCTGGGCGTGTTTAGTCTCAGAAAAGAAGACTGGGGGAACCTGACACCAGTCTTCCAATATGTTATCAAGACGATGATGCTCAGTTGTTCTCCATGCCCACTGAAGGTAGGACAAGAAGAAAATGGGCTTAATCTGCAGCAAGGTAGATTTAGGTTAGATATTAAGAAAAACTTTCTAACTAGGATAGTAGTTAAGCTCTGGAACTGGCCTCCAGAATGTGCATCCTTTCTTAGGTGAAAAGCAATAAACCATTAAAAAAAAAAATTAACTGCCATCTTGCTTTTGTGATCCACCGGAGGTGGTGGTGTGCTATTAAGTGTTTCTCTTGTTTCAGAATGTACTGAGAGAGCTGGAAAGAAGGAAAGCTGATCTGAACACCATCACAGAGAGCAGTGCAGCGCTCCAGGCCTTGGTGGAAGGCAGTGAGATTTCCCTGGAGGAGAAGCTCTGTGTTCTTAATGCAGGCTGGAGTCGAGTTCGGACCTGGACTGAAGACTGGTGCAACACCTTGTTGGTAAATCAGTTTAGAGTCCTCTTTCTACTTTGACAGTAAAGCTTCCACCATGCAAATTGTCTTAAAGGAAGTGGGGGATAGATTTTTGGCAGCCCACTTGCTGTGCAGAGAGCGCGAAGTTATGAAGATCTATGAAATGAGGAAGCTGGGAAATTCTTTTGAGGTGGTATGTGTTCCAGACTAGCTGACAGACGTCGGCCCCCACAAGGTCTTTGGGAATGGAATGCACATTGCTAGTCCCTACTTGCTACAGTGATGGAGCTACATGAATTCCTGAGGCAGACAGACAAGTTGTCATTTTTAACTCACTACATTGGAAGTGATGCTTAGTCATAATGAATAAAAACAGGGATATATCTTTATTTCAACATTCAGGCTTTTCTTTCTGGCTGCACTGGTAGAATTCTTGTCCAGGTCCTCATCTTTTTCCAGTCTGACTTACTGCAACTTCTTTCTTGCTAGTCACCCTATCACACATGCCACTCCACTCCAATACATTCAAAATGCATCTTGCCAGCATCATCATGTTTGCTTATTGCGCGGATCTCATTACTTCCCTTTTAAAACCCTACACTGGCATCCTCTATTTCACCACTTAAGTTCTAGCTTCTTGTCTTTACTTTCATGGTCTACTGTAGCTCTGCTCTGACCTTGTCCTCTCTAGTCCCTTATTGTGACACCTCACTGCCTCTTCTGATCCACCAGTGATGCCAGTCTTGTCCACCCATTTGTTAGCTTATCCCATAACTGTCTCCATACCGTCCTCTACAGCCCTCCTTATACATGCAGTGCTCTCCCCTGAATTAATCTGGATGGAAGGTCACTACCCTCTTCTCATCAAAATGTCACCTCAAGACCCATCTCTATTGTGACACCTATAAGAAATGATGTATCCTGTAATAGTTTAGTCATTAGTTGGGGATAGTTGATTTTATGGAATAGAATAAAATAAACCAAAATAACAAAGCAATCCCTGCCCCCTTCTCTCCCCCCCCCCCTCCCCCAACTAGTTTTGGTACTTTCAGATACCTTCCCTCATCCCTTTTTTATCCTCATTATGATCATACTCATCTGTGACCACCTCAGATTAGTCTGCAAGCCTTTTGGGACAAAGACTTTGTCTTATGCTTTTCTACAGCTCTTGCCACAATGTGCTCCCAATTCTGATTGGGGCCCTCTCGGTGCTATCACAATACAAATAAATAGCAAGATAGTTAATGAATCATTGATTTGATGACTTCCTGGGTGGTATATAGTTCCATGTAACCTTTTCTAAGTAAGTTGCTATATTGCTTGTGGTTAGCATCATTGCATTGTAAAGAAAAGAAACAAGCAAAGATTTGATTGCTCGCCCTATGAAGTCTGCCAGTGCTGCTTCTTAATAGCTTGCAAGAATCTTTGTTGAGCAATACAAAATACTGCTTTCTCCGCACCCTATAGGAGGCTGAATGCAATGTGTGGGTGGCACCCCCAGCTCCTGGTGGCTTAGCTTGTGATTGTGTAATATATTGATGCTTTGAGGGTGGTTTCTGTTTCCAGTTCAGGAAAGCACATAGGAACCTGCCTAAGTCCATCTCTACTCAGGACAGCTCTTAAACACATGCCTAAATTTAAGTGCTGTCCTGAATAGAGATGCTTTCTTGAATTGGGGCCAATATCTGTATCTTAAATTAAAAAAAAAAATCCCTTTTGGCCCCCTCTCCTGCTTATCTGTCCCCTTTCCTCACCTGTTCTTTCTTTATAATGTACAAGCCTCTTCCCTGAAAATAACTATCCTATGTTTCTCCAATGGGAATTTTGGAGATCAGACAGAGGGAGTGCGGAGATGCATGTGTCTCTGTTGCTAGCACACAGTTTAAAAATTCTGAATATGTGAGCCAATCAGAGGAGAAGGATTAGTATATTCATTGTATGACTATTTCTCTGTGAAGTGAGAAATGCATATGAGATGTGATGAATCAGAGTACAGGAATTGAATAAATGGCAACAAAATATCAAAACCACACCAAACACTGAAAGCTATACACAAAGGTATTTCTTCAACTTCAGACTAAATTGTGATTTTTTTTGTTTTGTTTGTAATTGTTTTTACCTAGTATTGTTATATGAAACATCTAGGATTACTATAATTGATAGAGATTAGAGGAAATATTCTGTTTTTGTCATGTGTTTTCTTTGTGAATCTGACAGTCCATTTCAGTATTTCTCCTGTAGAATCAGTCACTTTTTTGTTTGTGTAGCTCTCTTACACAGCTACAGGGGGAGAAAAATATCCTTTTAAAAAGAGAAAATGCACCACTTTCCAATAGTCATGGTGGACTAGTGATGAAATTGTGATGTAAAACAGGAATTCTTGAATTCTAATCCTGTTTATGCTACAGAATTGTGTGGCCTTGTGGAAAACACCTTACTTACCTTTGTCCGTTTCCTTGTCTGTAAAACTGGGATACTAACTCTTACCTACATCATCAGAGTGTAGAGTCACTGGTTAATGTTTATAAAGTTGATTGAACATGAAAAGTGCTATAAAATGATCAATGTTTTTCTTCCTAAAGTATGTGTAGCATTTTTATATTTCATTAGGCTTTCCCTACCTGGGACATTTACAAATATTTTTGTGTTTCTTACTTGAATATATTTTTTGTTTCCCTTTCCAGAATCATCAGAGCCAGCTGGAGATCTTTGATGAGAATGTTGCCCACATAAGTACTTGGCTCTATCAAGCTGAAGCCCTGCTGGATGAGACTGAGAAAAAGCCAGCGAGCAAAAAGGAAGAAACAGTGAAGGTTGCAAACTTAATCTTTTAAAGCAGGGAGTTATAAAAGAATAGCACTTTTTGATTCCATGTGAGATTGAGTTAGTTTTCTGGTTGATTTTTCTTTACACTGCAGTAACTTTCTGCTGCTTTTGCTTCTCAGCGTTTGACATCAGAATTGGATGGTGTGAGTCTCCGAGTGGATAACGTGCGGGACCAAGCCGTTATCTTAATGAACAGTCGTGGCGTGTCATGCCGTGAACTCGTAGAACCGAAGCTGTCTGAACTGAACCGGAACTTTGAGAAGGTATCACAGCACATCAAAAGTGCTAAGGTGAGCAAGAAAGAGTCACAAACCCAGGAAGTTAATTTATATTACACACACATTATTCAAATGGTTTTTTATGTGTATACTACTAATAATGGCTTCATAGGGATAACTTCATTTTAATATACAAAGATAGTTTTTTTTCTATGTAAATCATTTCTCTATATGCGAAAATTAATGGATTCAGTAAGTAGCCAGTCACACCTACTGATCAGCAGGGTATGAATCCTGAATTGGATCATAGGTGAAAGGGTGTAGTGGCACTAGGGTGACCAGATGTCACAATTTTATAGGGACAGTCCCAATATTTGGGGCTTTTTCTTATTTAGGTGCCTATTACCTCTTACCCTCTGTCCTGATTTTTCACACTTTCTATCTGGTCACCCTAAGTGGCACCAATCTATTATCAAATAGTCATTTATGTAGACCATAAGGTATATCCATATCTTGGCATGATTGTCAGTCTCTGTTAGAGAGAGGCCACAGGACTAGGCTAGTCAGAGGCCTGCAGGCTGAAATTCATTGGCAGAAACTCTCTGGCGTGTACCAATATTCTACCTAGCTATCTCTAGTTATTGTAGCGAGGCAACTCCTACGATTTCATTACAAGTCCCATGATATTTTGGTGTTTTTCTGTCATGTATATAATGAGAATCTCACTTTTCTTTTTAACGAAAGTTAGGCTTCTTGCCCTTTTGGTTGTGGAAAATAGCTTGAAATTATGAACCTTTAAGGCTCAAATATCAGAATGCAAATGAAAACACTCCAACTTAATTATTTTTAAAATCTCATGATTTTGGGGAAACCTCATTCAGGATTTTTGAATCCTGGGATGAGCAATACTGTTTGTTTGGGCAGGGAGCGGGTTAGCTTTCTTTTCTGAAAATAAATAGTTCAGTATACAGTTTTATGGCCTGATCCTGCAGACAGGCATGTGTATTGATAACTACTTACACAGAGAGTCACATTTTACATGAGTTACTTCAGTACCTGCAGGATTGATCCCTTAATTTGTGTGGTTTTTGTTTTGCTTTTGTGCTACAGATACTTGTTGGTCAGGAACCCTTACCGTATAAATTTCCTGTTGAGCCAGAACCCCAGGAACCTGGAGTGGCTTCTGCAGACCTCGACAAATTTGAGAGTGATTTACAAAACATGTTAAAAGTTGTGGAAAAGCACATGGAATCAAGTGATGAAGATGAAAAGGTTTGTGAGGAATGGATGAATTAAACAGCTTCATCACCGCTTCTTTGTTTCTGTAATTCATCAGTGTCTTTTAACTGAACTGATCTCTGTGAAAAGGAAATTGATATTTCTATGAATATGTAATATCACAGTTTTACTGAAAACCACTTTAAATCGGCAGTAAAGTAGAGCGGCTGGGGCAGAATGAGGGGATGAGTAGAATAGCTTCTCCTCCTCACCCTAGCATGGATAAGCTGTGCTCTCTACCTAGCTCACTCTGCTCTTTGGCTGGTGCAGTGAGAACTCCCCATCCTGTCTCAATCTATTTTAACGATGGCTTTATATGTCCTTTAGTCTTTGATGCTTGTGGAGAATTGGAATTTCTCAGCTCCAATTTATTTTGGGTGACAGTGGGATGCTTAACAGTACTGAAGTAGCAGCAAAGAATCCTGTGGCACCTTATAGACTAACAGACGTTTTGCAGCATGAGCTTTCGTGGGTGAATACCCACTTCTTCGGATGCAAGTAGTGGAAGTGTTAATTTTGTTAGCATTCAGGCAGTCAGCAAATCCATTTTGAATACTCTTAACATGGCTTTCTGTAAATGACCATAGGCTTCTATAATTTTAGATGGATGAAGAGAGAGCCCAGATTGAGGAGGTTTTACAGAGTGGAGAGCAATTGTTACAGCGGCCCATGGAGGACAACAAGAGGGAGAAGATCCGCTTGCAGCTGTTGCTTCTGCAGACAAGGCACAACAATGTAAAGGTGTGACTTCAGAGTTTTAACATGACTTACTTCTGGTGCAGTCTACGTGGTGGACTTCTGGAAGCTTATTTGAAATCTGATTGTGACCACTTAATAGCATGGTTTAGGGGATGAAAGCCTTCAGGATATTTAGTGTACATACAGAAAAAATGACTGACTGAACCTCAGTGATCCCAAATTCAAAAATATTCCCCAAAGTTAATTTTGTTTTTCTGCAGTTTGATTTTCTGAATTTTTAAATCTGTCCCCCGAGCCAATCAGAACTTGCTATATCTGAGTTTGTTTTAAAATAAATAAGTAAAATCCATTCCCCAATTTATTTTTCTCACACTGCGTATCCCCCATGCCTGTTTTGTTATAGGAACTGAAGTCTTTTCAAAGGAGGCAGGTGGTGGAGCTCTCCCCTGCGTTTTCACAATATAAGAGAGAACAGGACAGTCTATTGAACTGGCTGAACGAGACAGAGTGCTGTCTGTCAGGACTGCATGGAGAGGAAGATGAACAAAAACTACAGGTAAATACAGATGTTCAAGAGTGGAGGTAATAAATGACTTCATATTAGAATTGTGTGCTGGGGCTCAGGGATATTCTTTTGATGCTACCATGGTAAGGAATGTGTCCAGAAGGGTTGTATTAATTTTTCCATTGTGTTTCATCGGCTTGTGTCAGTCTTGGATTAGCCTGGAGTATTGCCTTATTATTTGGGGGAGCAGTAGCAACCCCTGTCTAACTTTCTTTTAAATCTGTTATTTTGTATATAAATATTTATTATAGGCAAGTGTTTAGTGCTTCCTCTAATCTTGATGCCAAACGTTGCAAATTAGCTTGATGTATACTAGTAATATTTTTGATGTGTTACATTTTCAGATATTTTTCTCAAGATAGTTTGTTCACTTGACTTACTTTTAGCCAGTCCATAATTTCATCTAGTCTCAGAAGGGAAGCCTTTCCCTGGTTGGCCATCTTGGCTCCTAAGAGGGCGATCTGACAGCTTCTGCCTTTTAGGATTTCTTAGAATGTCTGGAAATGGCACAGCATCCATAATCATATTAAAAGAAGAGTTGTAGAATAATATCTGTTGAATGTTAGGTGGGGGAAAAAAAGCAATCCAGTTGCTGCTGATTGTGGATTGTAAAGCTATGTATCCACCATCCTTCAGTGGTGCCCATTAGTTCTAATTGCATTCAATTTTAATATACACATACAAATGTCTCTCTTAAAATTTGAAATATATGTATTTAAAGAGATTTTTGAATTACCTTATCTATTTTTTTATTGTATTTTATTATGGTCATCTTCATAGATTTGAATTATGCTCTGTATACCAGAGCTACTGAATTGATTGGGTTTGGGTGGTCCTGTTTAAATCCTATTACAGTGTAATAGCTTTACTGCATATGTGGGGAGGGATAGCTCAGTGGTTTGAGCATTGGCCTGCTAGACCCAGGGTTGTCAGTTCAATCCTTGAGGGGGCCACTTAGGGATCTGGTCAAAATCAGTACTTGGTCCTGCTAGTGAAGGCAGGGTGCTGGACTCGATGACCTTTTGGGGTCCCTTCCAGTTCTATTATTATAAAATGTAAATGTAGTCTCAATTCTCCAATGAGCTGCATATGAATGGCTCACTGAAGTTAATGGGGCTGCTGGCATGGGGAACACTGTGTCATAGAGAACTCTTTGCAGTATCAGGATTCTATGCAGCCATGTATAAATGGTGTTAAAAATGTGTGCATGTAACATAAATAGAATGTGAAGGGTACATTCACGCCAAATACTGGAAAAAGGAAACAAACCATTAAAAGTACAGGGGAACATGATACCATCACTTTTTTTGGGGGAAAAAACACATTTGTACACAATTAAGAATAAATTTCTGTCTAAAGAAGTAATTACATACTAAATCCCCATAAGTCATTTTCTGTTAATTTTAACTTGGAAATATGAATAAGATTTTTCTTAGGTTTCTCTTTTTTTTTTTTTTTTTTTTAAAACAAATGTTAATATGTCAGGCCCTGATTATGCAAAGACTTACACGTGTGCTTAACTTTACACAATATAAAGTCTCATTGAAGTTTGTGGGGCTGCTTAATGTGTGTAAAGTTAAGCATGGGCATAAATCTTTGCTGGGTTGTGTGCTAGTTTTCTAAAGAAAAATGATATATTCTGTAATTCAGTGGAATATAAAAATTAAACGTAGATATTAAGCATATGAAATCATTTCTCAAACTTTGAGAATACTAATTTTGTTTACATTATGCATAAAGTTATACACACGTGTACTCAAGGTAGTATAAAATAGTATGATTCTGATGCCTTGTATTATTTGAATACTAGTATGTGATCATGTAAAAAACACGGACTATCAAGGCACATGCAAAAGAGGGCGCAGTTAAGGTTTCATAAGCAACTTTCACTTTGTCATATCCAAACTTCTGAGTACTTCACTTTGTAACCTCATAATTCTTTAAAGAAATTTTTGTCTGAGAATTAATATTTAACTACAAACGGTGAAATATTACTTATGAGAGTTACACTGTGTGTCATAGTTAGAGTCCCAAACAGCTAGAAGTTCCCAACTAATTTGAAAGGACTTTCTGCTCAGACACTATTTATTGATTTAGTTTCTGTCCAGAAATCCATGTTTTTAGATGCTGAGGATACGAATTCCTTACTTTCTTTTTCTATTTCTCCTTTTCATCCTACCAAGATAGTTTGGCTGCCATGACAACTAGTTTAATATTTTATGCAATAACAATGAAAAGCCCTGTGAAGCAGTAAGTAATTTCTTGGACAAGCTTGGGGGTTAGGCAATCAGTGAAGTTAGTTCTGAATTTCTGGTTATGAAGCTTCATAATTAAAACCAATCAATCTCTTTGACTGTTCTGTAACTTTTTAAACCCAGGACCAATTAAAGAGGGGGATGGGGAATGTTCATGCTCTGAATGAGACCTATACAGCATGAAATATTTATGTGATACATGTCATTTAGAGTTACAGTGCCCCATGGCTGTCATAGGTGGCTGATGCAATACGGTTATAAGAGCTGGTCTGCTGTCCTTAGCTACTTTGTATATCCTGATAGCTACATTAAGGCTTTAGGTTCACATTAATGGTAATCCCCTTTAGATGGACATTTTAAATCATTAAGCTTCTATTGTGTACCTGCGGGATCAGTGGGCTGTTAATGATGGACTCTAAGTTTGCCGAACCTGTATCTGGTTGCTCTATCAGATACTTCATTAATCACTCCTGCCTATGTGCATAACCCATCTGGGTTTACTGCTGCACCAGGAGGCAGGCACCCTGAGACAAGCCATCTTAAAATGGGACTATATTTACTTCACAGTGTGCTTGAGATCTCCCTGCATATCAGACAGCAGCTTATTCCCAAGGGGATCAATCTCCTCCGCTCATACTCTACAAAGAGCCTCTTAAGGCTTCCCATCAAACAAAGGACAAATCTCAAAGCTAAAGGGAACTCCTGAGGTGGTCTAATCTTGAGGTGAGCCATTGTAATCTTTCACCTCGCCCATATCCCTTTCGGATACTGAGTCCAAATGGGTTTGGACAGGACAGTAGGGGCCTCTCAGCACACATTTCAGATCTTCACCATTCACCCAAGAGTTCCTTCCAGTTCTCTGGATTCTTCTATACTGTGCATTCCTGACACAGAATCTCTGAGAGGAAGCAAGCCCCCAAAGAGTAAACCAACAGAGTCTCATGTCTCCTTGTGGGATGAAGAACTGCTCCCACTCAAGATGTTATACAGACAAACAAGGCTGCATTTTAATGTACTTCAAAACAGATCCAGTCTGGCTACCCTTCCAGAGATCATAGAAATGTAGGGCTGGAAGGGACCTTGAGACATCATCAAGTCTAGCACCCGCACTGTGGTAGGACCAAGTAAACATAGTTCTCAAACTAGTTACTCTGCTCCCACACCCCCAAGCGTTAGAAAATTATCTGACATGAACAAATGTTCATTTTACAGATTGGAAGGGAATTTGCTGCTGGTACCCATGCTGTTCGCTTCCTGATAAACTGGTGTTGACATTTAATTGGGTCAGAACACAACCACTAGAGGCTCTTAAGTAATATTCTCTCATAGTTAGTTAAAGCTCTCAATTTTTCCTCTTACTCTGTATTTGTTGTTCATCTTACTTAAAAAGACCTCAGGATTTCATAAATGTGAGCAATTTCTTTTGCAGTAGTTAAGTAGCAAATTTGTGCACTCACTGACTGCATTGATTTAACTCAAATGAGTAGGTAAAACTGACACAGCAATCTCAATATTCAAATGGAAAAAGTCTGTTTCCAGAATTCAGTGTGTATGGCAAGAGTGGTTTGAAATGCTGGATTTCCCTGACCAACAGGATGTTTATTTGCAAAGATGGGAATACAGTGGAAGCTTGATGAACGGAGGTCCCTGATTGTATAAAATATATGCTCTGAGTGCATATTCCCCATTCATATTGAAGATGTGTATTTTGTAAAGAGAGATGCCCAGATCCTCAAAGGTATTTAGGTGCTTATCTCCCTTGATAGCAATAAGGGTTAGACTCCTTAGATATCTTTGAGGATATGGGTCAAAATGTTTAATAAACCTGCCCTTTCAGCAGTGAAATTAGTGATGGAAAAGGCAATTAGCTCATCCAATCACATCTCCCAAGGCAATAGCTCTACCACTTGATCTTTGATTTACTTTTTATCTTTTGGTGCTTAAGATAAAAAAGTTGGGCGCCAAACTTCCATGCTTACGATTTAAAAAAAAGAAAAACACCAGGCTTATATGAGATTTAGTTGGAGTGAGCAAAGTATGTCCCTTGCAAATTATGTGAGGCAGAAATTACTGTTCCTCCCCAGGCCTTGTTTGTTCTGCATCTCCACATTTAAGGAGGAGAAAAGCTGAATTTATAAAGCAGTACTGTAGTAATATACATATACCACTCTGGCGTGTTTACCCATTGAATGATGTGTGAAAAGGGGGAAATAACTTTTCGGTGATTGCAGACAGCTGTAATTAGGTGTACTCTGCAGGAACTGCTTCAGGAGCTTGAACAGCACCGTGAGGAATTCACTGCTTTGCAGAAGAAGAGCAGCAACCTGTCCCAATATGGCCCAGTTGGGGAAGCAGAGCAAACCAATGTGTGTCAGCGCTGGCAACAAGTTGAAACCCAGTTTGCTGCATGTCAACAGACGCAGTTCAAACCCCAGGTAAGTGTTGTCCGTCCCGTCTTCTCTCCCCCCCACCCCGCCCCCCCCATTGGACGGTAAACAATTGTATGTTATAATGCAGGAGGATAAATCAAAAGAACTCTCCATTTGAATGAAATCCAGAGTCTTGCATTTGGCCAGTGCATACTGGCATGCGGCTGCAATAATTTGTAGCATCCTTCATCCTCTGCCATGGAGGTAGCTGCAGAACTACAGCATGGGGGTTACTGCACCTTAGTGGTCCTACATGACTTTTAGGCATTTGTCCATTCCCAGTCTTCTCCCACCCCTTGTGCACTGCTGAGGAAAGAGCCTGCAGAGAGCAAGGCTCTGAGTTTTGAAGATGATGCAAAGAGACTGCCTCTCCTTCTGCAGCAGAAACACACTGGTTCCAAGGCCAGGGAGGCCTTCATGGCTGCAGAAGAGAGCTGGATTTATGTCTTCAGAATTAAATCACTAAAGTTGGTGAAGTAATAAAGCATGTGAACAAAATGAACATATAGGGACACCCTGAAAATAGTAGCATGCACATGTACTGGTTATAAATTTTCTAGATCTGTCTGTCTGTCATGACAGACAGAATTGCGCAATCAGCATATGCACAATTGTTGAGTTTTTTCTAATAGTGCCTATGCACTATTGTAATATTGCATCAAAGGTCATTATTGATATATGATAGAGGTCTATAAAATCATGACTGGTGTGGAGAAAGTAAAAAAGGAAGTGTTATTTATTCCTTCTCATAACACAAGTACTAGGGTCACCAAATGAAATTAATAGGCAGCAGGTTTAAAACAAATAAAAGGAAGTATTTCTTCACACAATGCACAGTCAACCTGTGGAACTCTTTGCCAGATGATGTTGTGAAGGCCAAGACTATAACAGGGTTAAAAAAGAACTAGATAAATCCATGGAGTATAGGTCCATCAATGGCTATTAGCCAGGATGGGCATCCCTAGCCTCTGTTTGTCAGAAGCTGTGAATGAGTGACAGGGGATGGGTCCCTTGATGATTACCTGTTTTGTTCATTCCCTCTGGAGCACCTGGCATTGGCCACTGTTGGAAGACAGGATACTGGGCTAGATGGACCTTTGGTCTGACCCAGTATGGCCGTTCCTATGATTATTTTAAGCCCCTATGTTCTCAATTATGCTCTCAATTGCATTAGAGCCAATTTTGTGCTTGTACATCGTGATTTTTTTGTGTGCATGATAAATGGCTGAGACATAACATATGAATTAGTAGTCTCATGGCAGCACCCAGATGTTTCCAGTTTCAGTACAGTGCTAGCACTGCAGTTTGGCATCCTTCCTTAGAAGTGTTCAGTACCTGAGATAAACTTCATTCAACAGCTAGATGCCCTGACTTGAGCTTCTTCTGTGGTTCTTTTACTCTTGACCACACAAATTATGCCGACTGGATTCTAGTTAATTTGAACAGCATGTTTAAGGTGCCCAGAAACATACAGACATTGAATACAACTTTAAGCTTAACGAGTTCATAGAGTGAAAGACCCAAGTGTGTTTTCTCAGCCACTGCTGTTGATCAAACACAGAATTATTATATCAAGGGAGAAGGAGAGCTGTTTGTTTCACTGACAATTGAAGTACATTTGGGTAGTGTATGATGACTAGGCCAGATGTTGCTTGAGTGATTTGGGCAACTGTAAGAGGTTTAGCAGCACAATGGGAGGAAGAAAATGCAAAATATCACAGATGAACAGCAGCTATGCAGAAATCAGTTGCAAAAGTTGCCAATTTTCCTTCAATCTTCCTGAGATTGAAGAACTGGGCTGTCTGTTTGCAGTGGAACACAAAAAGCTGATCTTCCTCAATACAGTTCTAAGGATTGCAGACCCAACTGCAAAAGAGACCTTTTGTAAGTAGAGGCATTTTTTGAAAATCACTTTTAATAGCTTAACAAAAGAAAAAATGCCACTTCATGCTGTTTCTGATGTAGTTAATTACCCTGCTTTGGTAGCTGAACACCTGAAGTGAGCTTACCAAAAAACCCAATCATGAATTTTAGAGTAACTTTGAATTTTTCTCATGGTTTCTATATAGAGTGGTAGACACATGATGAAAATTTAGATGAATTCTTCTGATATGTGTTTCTACCATCATGTTAACTGGCAGCAACACTTAATGTTGGTACTAAGAGTGATCTATTCACTGTCTACAAAATTCAGCGGAGGTGATTAATTAAAGGCATTGAAGTTACTAATGTTCTTGCTGCTGTCATTAAAAAGAACACTTTTTAGAAGCAACAGAGAGTCCTGTGGCATGCGTCTGACGAAGTGGGTATTCACCCACGAAAGCTTATGCTCCAATACATCTGTTAGTCTTAAAGGTGCCACAGGACTCTCTGTTGCTTTTTACAGATCCAGACTAACACGGCTACCCCTCTGATTCTTGACTTTTTAGAAGATTACACTCAGCATCACTTCACCCTCTATTCCTCCTACTGCCCCCAAAGTACAGTGTGGGACTGTGACGTTATGAGTGTAATATAATATCTCATGGCAGGGCCAGAAAGAGTTAATTAACTTGCAGAATAACCTGAACTAGGGATGAGCCTTAAAAACTGGTTAGGAAGATAGGTAAATGAATAAAGCTTTTAAACGCAAGTCTGCATTGTTAGAGGTCTCAAGGGTAAATGTTTGCTCAGGTCTTGTGGTGTCAGCAAACAAGTCTTGTCTATGTCTCTTTAAAGGTTGTAGTAACCTGTAGCTGAACTGTTTAATGGATAAATTACCCTGTGCTAATTGCCATGATGTTTAGAGGAAGGAGAATTAAGCCTGTTTTTTTCTCAGGCCAAAAGGCTGCTGAAAATGTATAAAAACCCTGGGACATGGTCATACATCATCTCAGATCTGCTTTGGTTTCAAGAGGGAGGAACCTTAAGCCACAAGGATTGAGATCCCCAGTCTTTGACTGGAGCCACCCTGAATATGGACATTGGACTATAACCTATGGACTATTTCTAAAAGGACTTTTGGCAACTACAGGCTCACCTCTGCTATGTATCTAAACCTCAAGAATTGAATTCAAGTCTGTCTGTGTATTGATCTTTTAACCAACACTCTCTCTCTTTTCTTTTTTAATAAATTTTAGCTTAGTTAATAAGAATTGACTATAGCGTGTATTTTGGGTAAGATCTAAGTTATAATTGAACCTGGGTATGTGGCTGATCCTTTGGGATTGGAAGAACCTTTTCTTTTATATGATGAGATAAGATTCTCAATAATCATCATCATATCTGACAGGTGTGTCTGGACGGAGGCCTGAGGCTGGGTACTCTAAGGGAACTGCGTTGTTTGGACTTCTGAGTAACCTGTATGGTAATATAGAAGTTGTTTTGTGCTGGCTTGGAAAATCTAAGTATTGGAATATCCACCAGCGTTTGGGGTTTGTCTGCCCCGTTTTGTTTGCAGTTCACCCTGATTGAGTGACCTCAGCTGGCTCCAACAGGCAGCACCATCACAGTGGCGTAGTCGTGCAAGGATCTACAGAACCAGGTCAATTAGGCTTTGGGTCAGAACCCCACGCTATCCAAATTTGAATTTTGGTATTGAGAGTTTGGTTGGTTAAAGAGCAATTGCAATGGATAAGCAAAGAGCATATGAGGGTCTTGACAAAAAAGCCCTAGAAGATTTGTGTTTAGAAAAGGGGATAAGCTTTAGAAAGAAAGCTACAAATCAAGAACTGAGAGAGCTGTTAATGGCCAGTGATCAGGAGGCAGGAGCACAGCCCTTACCTGATACTACAGAAACTGCAGAAGCCATTAGAATGAAAAACGCAGCAAATAAACTGCAACTGGAGCATGAACAGAAACTAGCAGATCTTCGATTGCTGGAAAAGCAAAAAATGGCTGAATTAGAAAAAGAGGCTGATGAGAGAAAGAAGGAGGCTGATGAGAGAAAGAAGGAGGCTGATGAGAGAGAAGAAAAGGCTCGTAAGGGACGTCTGGAGCTGCTTGCTGCTGAACAGGAGACGGCCAAACTTCAGCTCCAAGTAATGGAAGAACAGAGAAAGTCATCGCCACCTGGTACTCCACTTCCCCACCGCCAAGAGAAAAACTGGGAAAAGATGTGTCCCATTTACAACGATTCTGAGGATATAGAGGAGTTTTTGTCTACCTTTGAACGCCTCTGCAATCTGTACCAGATCCCTGATGATCAGCGAATGCCTGTCCTGCTGACCAGACTGACTGGAAAAGCCAGGGAGGTATTTAATGAATTGGGGGAACAAGAAGCCTTGGATTATGGGCAGTTTAAAGATTCTGTGTTAAGGCGGTTCAAGGTTACTCCTGATTCTTACAGAGTTAAGTTTAGAAAGTTTAAGATGTCTAATGATTGTACTTTTGTAGAATGTGCTCATAAGCTGATGGGTTTTGTTAAAAAGTGGGTTATGGGAGCCAAGGCGCATGGGAGTTTTGAAAAACTGCTGGATTTAATAACTTTGGAACAGTTCCTAGGCATTGTGCCTGACCATGTGAGAGCAGCTGTGTGTGATAGGGACCCTGGGTCAGTCCTACGGGCTGCAGAGATTGCGGACGCCCATACCCAAAACAGGGCTCGGGAAGGGTGTAAACCCCCGGGGAAAGCTAATCACCATTCTCCCCAGTTCAAGAGGAGGGAAGGATTTAAAGGTAAACCTGGCACTGACTCTCATAAAGGAGCTCATGGGGGCCCAGAGGGCAGGAGTTCTCACCCCAAGCATAAACAGGTTACATGCTATCACTGTGGTGTGCTTGGCCACATGAGATCAGATTGCCCGACCCTGAAGGGCAGCCCAAAACCAGCAACCCCAAAAGCCACAGTAAATGCCAACTCCATTAACCTGAGCACCCAGGCTGAGACAAGCCACAACAGCGCCACCTTGAGTCCAGGCGCAAGCAGAGCAGTGGCTAATGCCAACCCCATAGTCTCCAGCAGTATGGGAGGAGGGGATGAGCTCACCAGTTATGTCAGGACGGAAGCATGGCAAGGGAGTGAGAGGTTTATTAATGAGGCAACGGTCAATGGTGTTGAATGCACGGGATGGCGAGATACTGGCTCTGATGTGACTATAGTTAAGGGACATCTGGTGAAGCCAGAGGACATGTTGCCGGGGGAGTATGTAACGATAGTGGCACTATCTGAATACTCTGTGGACCTGCCAATGGCTAGAATCCACCTTGAGTGGGATGGTTTTAAAGGAGATGTGAAGGCTGCTGTCCGGGATTTGATTCCGGCTGATGTTTTGGTAGGAAATAACATACTGGAGGTGCCTGGCCAAGTTAATGTGGTGACCAGATCACAGAGAGAGTTTGGGTCTGTGGCAGATACCCTGACTGATGGCAGTGAGGGGGATGGCAAACAGACGGAGAGTGTCTCTCAAGATGGATCAGGCGAGGGTTTGTCTGAAATATCAGCGATGGGTCTGAATTCGAACGAAACCCAGAGTAAATTCATTGTGGCCCAGCAGAGTGATGTGTCACTAGAGAGAGCCAGGAATGATGCTCAGAGTCAGGTACCAGCTAGTGAAGAGAGAGGCCGATTTTTCATGCAGGATGGGCTGTTGTATAGGGAGCCTCCTAGGGGAAGGAAGCATTCCCAAGCAGCAGTTCGCAAACAGCTTGTGATACCTGAGAGTTACCGCAATGATTTGTTGAAGTTGGCTCATGATGGTCCATTTGCAGGACATCTGGGTATAGGCAAAATGTGTGACAGGCTAGAGCAAAATTTCTACTGGCCTCACCTCTTTAGGTCAGTGAGAGATTACTGCAGGAGCTGTGAGCTGTGCCAGAAGCGTAAGGGGCTAAGGGGGCCTAGCAAGGTGCCCCTCCAGCCTCTGCCTATTATTGGGGAGGCTTTTGCCAGAGTGTCTGTGGATATTGTGGGGCCACTCCCAAAACCGTCCAGAAATGGGAAGAAATACATCCTGGTATTGGTAGATTTTGCTACCAGATATCCTGAGGCTGTAGCATTGGCAAATATTGAGGCAGAGACAGTGGCAACGGCCTTGTTCTCTATTTTTAGCAGAGTGGGTTTTCCCAAGGAAATATTGTCTGACCGTGGGTCTAACTTTATGTCTGTGGTTTTCAAGCAGTTGTGGGAGTTATGTGGGGTGAAGCACCTGAAAGCTGCTCCCTACCACCCCCAGACTAACGGTCTAGTGGAAAGGTTCAATGGAACCCTGAAGTCTATGTTGAAAATGTATGTGGATAGACGCCAGAATGACTGGGATGTTGTGCTGCCGTATCTATTATATGCATACAGGAGCGTGCCCCAAGAGTCTACAGGGTTTGCTCCCTTTGAACTGCTCTATGGGAGGCAGGTCCGGGGGCCCCTAGATTTGGTTCGAGACTCATGGGAAGGTAATGTGGAGGAGACAGCGCAGCCAGTGGCTGAGTATGTGGCTCAGTTCAAGGAGAGTTTGCAAGAGATGATGAAGTTGGTTGAGCAGAATCTGAAAGAGAGCCAGGATACTCAGAAAGCCTGGTATGACAGAGGTGCTAAGGAGAGAGCGTTTGAAATAGGGGACATGGTGCTGGTGCTAGATCCTGTCAGGAAAAACAAAATGAAAGATGTTTGGACTGGACCCATGGAGGTAGTGGAAAGAATCAATGAGGTTACCTATGATGTGAGGAAACTCCAGGGCCGGGGAAGTGTGCAGACAGTGCATGTGAACAGAATGAAAGCTTACCATGCAAGGGAGGTAAATGTGAACATGATCTGTTGTGCTGAGGAGGAGGCGGTGTCCGTCCCTTTGATTGACATGGTTGCTGAAAGCCAGGAGGAAACGCCTCTCGAGAGCATTGAGATGGGGGAGGGTTTAAGCCCCCCTCAAAGGACGGAACTGCTGATGTTGTTAAAACACCACAAGCGAACATTCTCCAACAGGCCAGGGCTCACTGATAGGATGACACACTCCATTCAGACAGTGGGTCCCCGCCCAGCTCCTAGCAGAGCTTACAGGGCCAAGGGAGAGATGCAGAGACAGATCCAGGAAGAGGTGGAAAGCATGTTGACAATGGGAGTCATCACCAGATCCATGAGCCCCTGGGCCTCTCCCATTGTGATGGTACCAAAAAAGGATAAGACCATGAGGTTTTGTGTGGATTACAGGAAGCTAAATGCTATCACTCAGCCTGACCCTTACCCCACACCCAGAATAGAGGATCTGTTAGATACACTGGGAGGGGCAAAGTTTATAAGCACCCTGGACCTGACTAGGGGGTACTGGCAAATACCCCTAGATGCTGATGCACGAGAAAAGTCCGCTTTCATAGTGGAATCTGGCCTATATGAGTTTAAAGTGTTGCCCTTTGGGATGCGAAATTCAGGGGCTACTTTCATGAGACTTATAAATGAGGTCCTACGGGGATTGGAATCTTTTGCAAGGGCCTATATAGATGACCTAGCCATCTTCAGCCACTCGTGGCAAGACCACCTTAACCACATAGGGATTGTGTTGCACCGGCTCAGGGAGGCCAACCTAACTGTTAAGGTTTCTAAATGCAGAATGGGAGCTGCTGAGGTGACCTACCTGGGGCACAGGGTGGGCAATGGGCAACTGCGCCCTGAGCCTTTAAAGGTGGAGGCCATTAAGAACTGGCCTACCCCTAGAACTAAGAAGCAGGTCCAGTCGTTCATTGGTCTGGCCAACTATTACAGGAGGTTTGTAAAGGGATTCAGTGACATTGTTGCTCCCATCACAGACCTGACGAAAAAGGAAAAACCAGACCGGGTGCAATGGACAGAGGCGTGTGAGCAGGGATTTCAAAGCATAAAGAGCGCTTTGGCCAAAGAGCCTGTTTTGGCCAGCCCAGATTTTGAAAAGCCTTTTTTGCTATGTACAGATGCTTCCAATATTGGGCTGGGGGCAGTGCTGATGCAAGAGGGGGCGGGGGGTAAGAGACATCCTGTGGCGTACTTAAGCAAAAAGTTGTCCCCCACTGAGCAAAATTATGCTACCATTGAGAAGGAATGTTATGCCATTGTCTGGGCTGTCAAGCAGCTTAAGCCCTATTTGTACAACCAAAAATTCACTGTATTAAGTGATCATGCCCCTCTGGTCTGGCTGCACAAGGCCAAAGGTACCAACTCCAGGTTGCTGCGTTGGAGTTTAGCCCTTCAAGAGTATGAAATGGATATAATCCACATAAGGGGGAAGGAAAATATTGTAGCTGATGCATTGTCCCGGATGGGGAATCCTTAGGATGCACTCAGTGATGTTTGTGTCATCCCTTCCTGCATCCATTTTGCGTTGGGGGTGTGACGTTATGAGTGTAATATAATATCTCATGACAGGGCCAGAAAGAGTTAATTAACTCACAGAATAACCTGACCTAGGGATGAACCTTAAAAACTGGTTAGAAAGATAGGTAAATAAATAAAGCTTTAAAACGCAAGTCTGCATTGTTAGAGATCTCAAGGGTAAATGTTTGCTCAGGTCTTGTGGTGTCAGCAAACAAGGCTTGTCTATATGTCTCTTTAAAGGTTGTAGTAACCTGTAGCTGAACTGTTTAATGGATAAATTACCCTGTGCTAATTGCCATGATGTTTAGAGGAAGGAGAATTAAGCCTGTTGTTTTCTCAGGCCAAAAGGCTGCTGAAAATGTATAAGAACCCTGGGACATGATCATACATCATCTCAGATCTGCTTTGGTTTCAAGAGGGAGGAACCTTAAGCCATAAGGATTGAGATCCCCAGTCTTTGACTGGAGCCACCCTGAATATGGACATTGGACTATAACCTATGGACTATTTCTAAAAGGACTTTTGGCAACTACAGGCTCACCTCTGCTATGTATCTAAACCTCAAGAATTGAATTCAAGTCTGTCTGTGTATTGATCTTTTAACCAACACTCTCTCTCTTTTCTTTTTTAATAAATTTTAGCTTAGTTAATAAGAATTGACTATAGCGTGTATTTTGGGTAAGATCTAAGTTATAATTGAACCTGGGTATGTGGTTAATCCTTTGGGATTGGAAGAACCTTTTCTTTTATATGATGAGGTAAGATTCTCAGTAATCATCATCATATCTGACAGGTGTGTCTGGACGGAGGCCTGAGGCTGGGTACTTTAAGGGAACTGCGTTGTTTGGACTTCTGAGTAACCTGTATGGTAATATAGAAGTTGTTTTGTGCTGGCTTGGAAAATCTAAGTATTGGAATATCCACCAGCGTTTGGGGTTTGTCTGCCCCGTTTTGTTGCAGTTCACCCTGATTGAGTGACCTCAGCTGGCTCCAACAGGCAGCGCCGTCACAGGGACTGTTATATATTTTAAAAGGTACAAGTAGATTTGGCATCGAATTGGAGTCCAAGTAGGACACTGGTTCTGTAGGTACTTCAGTAAACTGGTACAACCTCTTACCTATAAGAGAGAACTCTTCCATTTCCTCTCCAATTTCCTTACTAAGCCATTTGCTCGAAACACAAAGGAACTTGCAAATAATATAGAGTTCTGATACTCATTGTGCCATCATGCAGTGTTGTCAACTCATTTGCTTCTTGTAACCATGATAGTGTGTTATACATACATCAGGTGAAGTAGAGAATGTTCATTGCAAGATTTTAATTTTTACGGTTGATGTTAAAGCTCTGGTGTTTTCAGTGATGGCCACAGTGTGTCCTCTGTCCATTAACAGGCTTTTGAAACAGGAAACTATTTCCAGGATGTTTCAGCCCACAGAAAATCTGTTTTATATACCTGTGACTACTTCTTTGCCAGACATGGCAACAATGCAACTTAGGCTACCTGGAGCTAATTTCCAGGAACTCTCCAGTGCACTTATGTCATCTATATCATATGCCATAGAAGAGAGCCACATTTTACCACCTCCAGTGCTTCCCTCTCTACTAATTGGGAACTCACCCATATAGATTGTGGTCTATAGGAACCACATCAGATGATTCCAGAGGCCCCAGAAGTTGCTAATCTCTTGCAGCTGCAAAATGGATACAGTGGATGCTGTATGCGTACTAACATGGCACTCAATTGCACAGGTTTTTGGCATTATGAGGGAAAGTGAGGCACCAACTATGACACCGGAAACTATGTAAGCACCTTTCAGCAAGAATATTGCTGGAAAAGTGCTCACATGCTTTTAAATCTTTGTAGGGTCTTAGTCATCCCATGCAAAGCTTAAGACTATGAGAGGATATTTAAAAATACTTTTGGGAGCAAAAAGTGCTAAGAAGACTGGAGGAGGAAAAATGGTGGGATGTGCTGGAGTAAATTTACAACTCTGTTTTGTCTTCAGTAAAGCGCTGACAACCAGGAAAGCAGAGACTATCTTTTGTTTCCATTTGTTTCTGTAAATATGAGTCCAGGGAGAAAAAGTGTAATACCTTTTGTCATGAGGTATAACAATGAAGGTGGGAGAACTAAAAGGTTTTTTTTTTTAAGGATTTAAAAAAAAATTAAACTAATTGCTGGTATAATCCTGAGGGCCCTCTGTGGGATTGGGTAATTTTGAAAAGGATAGAAATAACTTTGATGTTTGTTGTTTTTAATTTAGAAAATGCCTACTCTGAATATAGCAGAAATTTTTCATTTGTAACAGTAGCCTTTTGTTTAGGATTTTCCTTTTTCCGAAATGTATTAAATTGAGAAGAATAAATAATTAAATGACTTTTTATGTTTCTTTAGGCAATCCCAGTCCTGAGGTTAAAAGGCAACTATCCATCAGGAATTAGGGCCTCTCCCTTCCCTACTGAATACCTTGTTGAAATTAACAGAGTTTTGCTGGCCATGGCTGATGTTGAACTGTTGCTGAATGCACCAGAGCTAAACACTGGTGTCTATGAGGACTTCTCTACGCAGGAAGATTCATTGAAGGTATTGCAAATCAAAGTGTTGTATTGCAAAAAGAGCAACAAAAAGGGATGAAAACCATGAAATGATTCAGTGGTTACATTTTCAGCTTGTGTAGTATACTGGTTCAATATATATCGTGTGGAAAATAATAAATAAATCCTATTTGTGTCCTTCCCACTGTAGCTGTTGTTGATAACTGTCACGTGTCAGTGCATATTTTCTCTCTCACTTTGGAACACTCAAGTTTGAAATGGAAAGTAGAGATGTGAGAAGTGATTGTTTTCTGAAATTTAATAGTTGTCTGTTTAAAATGTTGACTGCTACAGGGATTCCAATTTTTTTCATAGTGTGATCAACACCTTATTTAAAGAGAGAGAGCCTAATGGGTCAACTTCCCTTCCACTGTCTCAACCATGATTTCATACACGTATCCCTGTAGTAACCGCAGCCGTTACTTATTTGGAAAAGTATTAGGAAAGTATTTGTTCATAGCTGAGCTTACTACAAATAAGGTTTGAGTAAGCAAACCACATGTTTAACTTTAAGCATGAAAATACTCCTGTATTTCATTATAAATTCAGCACCTAAGCACATAACTCATCCCAATTGAAGTCAATGGGACTACTCACTTACTTCATTAATTTTTGTTTTTGAAAAAGTAACTTGCTGGGTAAAATTTTCCAAAGCACCTAAGTCCATTTTCAGAAGTGAATTAGATACTCAGGCGGTCTAAGTCCCATTTACTTTGAAAGTTTTTGAAACTTATACCTGGTCTCCTTTTATTTTTCATTTCATTCCTCATCCCACATATACGTCTCTGTTCCATGCATGGTTTTTTGCCTTCTGATGTTTCCCATTCACTGCACAAGCTTCCCTTTGTAGCAATGTCCCCTAACAGAGGTAGCTAGGCTGACTGCTACTTTTGCTTGTTGCCTGCTGCTTGTATACATGTCTCGGTGCTTCTTTGTAATTTCTTTGCAAAGTGTTATAAAAGCAGCTGGAAACAAGGAGAAAGAGCTAGCAACATGTGACTCACCAGCTCTCTACAGACCACAGTCTGAGGACTCCTGGACTAGTACTATTTATTAGTTTTTGGAGCAAGGGAGAATTAAAATAGCTGAACTGTTTCACTGAGAAAAGCAATTACTATTGCTCACCCAAAGGTTTTCAAAAGCATACATAACTATAACATCATGCCTTGTCAGGGTGGGGTGTTTTGATCCATTTTGATGATCATGCTGTTTTCAGTCCCTATTCCCTCCTTGCTGTATATGTGCACCCACAGAGGAGGAATTCCAGTGACGATAATAATACTGCATGGGTTTAAAAAGGCTCATCATAGTTTTAGGTAATAGTGTCCCATACATTTTTCTTTTTGACAATCTCACATTATTTAAAATACATTTTGGAAGAAAAATAGCATGCAGAAGTGTATGGAATTTATGGAAATGATGAAACTACAATTGATAAATTCTGCTATTTCATCCATATGCCATTGTATCTAGATCATGGAGAAGTCTCAGAATAGTGTCAGAACTCTGTAAGGTTCTGGAACACCTAGACACAATTCTGCAATATGTTTTGGAATTGGCAGTATTAACTCTGAAATCTTTTTGTCCTTTAAAGTTAAAATGTTCACATTACTTTAATGCAGTTCTGGGTATGTCAGAAATTGTGCAGGGAGTAATTTAAACTACCCCTTTACTTATGAGACTTCAAAGGAAGTTTTGATGAGATGAGGAAGAAAGAGAAAAATTAACCTTCAGTGTATTGCAAGTGCAATCTTTGCTCAAAAGAAGAGAAAAAGTGAAGTTCATTCTAATTCTTATTCCTTTAACTTAAAAACTACTTGGCTGTAAATATATATGTTGTCCTCTTATAAGCTTGTGGAAAGGGGATAGAAGATTAAAAAGGTGCAACTGAAAACAGTTTTTCTCTGTTGATTTATCAACTGTTGGTGCTCTTCCCATGTAGCCAGTGTCTTCCATTTCTGGGTGTTCAACTGGCAATATTCACAGTGTTTTTTGAAGGGGCTATTGACTATTCTTGTTTCCTGCTGGTGTTGACTTTACTAATGGGTTGGTACCATCATTGTGCTTGTAGAATATAAAAGATGTTTTGGACAAACTTGGGGACCAGATTGCGGTCATTCATGAGAAACAACCTGATGTTATACTGGAAGCATCTGGACCTGAAGCAATTCAAATAGGAGATGCACTAACACAGCTGAATGCAGAGTGGGACAGAATTAATAGGATGTACAATGATCAGAAGTGGTAAGTCTGTTTGATTTTGTAGGAATATTTTAATGTGAGTGCAAAGAAGTTCCATTTCTCTCCCCAGAACCAGCTATGACTCTGGTAACAGATGTATCTACCAAAGGCTGGGGGTCCATCTCGTTCAGATGCAGGCACAAGCTTATTGGTCACGCTGGGACCAAAGTCCAGTCATTTGTCATCTTTTTGTGCATTCCTCTAGTTCCTCTCATTCCAAGGATACTCAGGAAACTGAAGAGAGACAAAGTAACATTAATCCTCATGGTCCAGGCGTGGCCAAGACAATATTGGTTCATGGACCTACATCAGCTCTCCGTTTGGTCACTGATAACTTTATCTCTGGTCAAGGATCTCCTGTCTCAGAATCAGGCCAAATCTTTGCATCCCAACTTCCAATCTCTCTACCTCATGGCATGGGGTTGAATTCTCAGAAAAAATGGTTACTAGTACAGTAACTGCAGTTCTTTGAGATACGTTGTGCACATATACGTTCCACAACCCTCCCACTTTCCCTTCTACTATACACATTGCAGTGGGCTGAAGGAACAAAAAGGGAGGAGGCAGACATGCCTTAAATTTGGAGCATGAGGAGAGCAGGGGCGCATCATGCACTGCTTAGTGATACTGCTGTCAAAAGTCTCCAACGTGAGTGTATTAGGCACACGAAAACCTGCAGTGGAATGCATATGTACACAACACATCTTGAAGAACAATAGCTATTGTATAGGTAACTGGGTTTTTTTCTGCAGGAAACTTAGCAACAGCCAAGTTTTGTGAGAAAGCCTGGACTTGGAGTTAAGTTGTTTCAACTACCTGCAAAAGCAAATTCCGTTAGACTAGGTTTGGACTATATACTAGCTATATGTATTCCGTTCAGAGCAGGGTGAAAATTTTGGTGTGCTCACAAAACTCTGTAAACCTTTTTCTGGACAGTCCAAATGTTGGTGTAACTGAAGAGTTAATACAAAATGAGAGTGTTAAAATGCGGGAGCTCATTACATTCTTATTTATATAGAAGCATTAAGTGTATTCTTTTACAGAACAGTTTATGTAAATCTCTGGTCTGCCCATGAGTTATAGATAGGTATAATTTTTGCAATGGAAGGAGAATAAAAGCAAAACTGGTTACTCATGAGACCAATTATATTCATTAATGGAAGTTTTAAAGGTTGATAAGGTTTTAAAAAAATCATGCAAACAAATAATGAATGTAACTTATTTATGAGGCAAAAAGGTATTTTAAAATAACACTGTATTGTTTGAATAACCATTTAAATATTAAGTAAACTAAATATTACATGAGGTAGTAATATCCTCTGACCAATGTGTTCATTTTCTAAGCCTCCAAAAAGCACATTGGCAATAAAAGAGAACTAGTTTTCCTATTTAGTTGTAGGGATCATTTTACTGGGTTAATTTCTTAAGGTGTGTGAGGGAAGTCAAAGCAGGTATTGGGAATGAGTGAAAAAAGAAACTTTCCCAATGTGTTTCTTCTTTGATTTTTTTGGAGTGTTTTTTTTATGATGAATAAATTAAATGTAAAATTCACTATATATGCTAATGTGAAGGAGCTATTTGGAGAAGCTGACCAGGCCCATGGTTCTTAAAATGTTACTGTCGGGATATTATAACCGTTTATTTGAAGAAATCAGAAGGTGTTGCATTCTCATTCATTGGCTTTTAAAAGATGAACAATAAACAGTGATCTCTGAAGAAAAAACGCTTGTACCTAGTTCAATGGTTCATAAACCTGCAGGCTGCTTGTGGCCCGATTAGCACAGAGCCGCAGCCCATGTGACAGCCTCAGGGCCATACAGGTAGTATATATATTGTGTAGATGCTGCCCACATAACACACACAACGCTGCATATGCATCCAACAAGAGTAAATAGGTTGAGAACCACTGATCTAGTCTAAAGCATACTCAGTTTGCAAAACTTTTTAGATTAAAGTTGTATGTAAATTAAATGCTGATCATTTTCTAAATGGATTGCATTACAAGCTACAGATTTCAGTTTGGGGGAATCATTCATGTTTACAAGTTGAAGCCCAGATAAGCCCCTCCTTCCACCATTGTAAGATGTAAGCCAACTCAATTTAACTGACCTCGATAGTTAAAACTAAGCCATACAAACAAAGTAAAACAAACATTTAAAAAAAAAATCTAGGCCAGGAAATATGCATGAGTCTTGGCAAAGATTAGATCTGTCTCAATCAGCAACAATTGAAATTGAAACTTTTTTAATCACTGCAAGTAAATAACTGAAGCACAGTGGTCATGAGACTCGCTCATTAAAGTTAGATTTGGTATTTCCTGATGGGATACAATTAAATCAAGCTATATCTGAACTTATACAGGATCTCCAAATCTGTCTACAAAGATGGCCAATCAGAATCAATGAATTCAAAAATATAAGGATGAATTAAACATATATTAGTGTGTGAAACCAAAGAAAAATTTGAGATTGGTAAAAAGATGCTATCTGTTCGCAGTTTAAAATTGGTTCACATCTATAGGGTTTGGTATCTCATGACTTAAAGACAAGTGAAACTTATTTCTTATTAAACATCATTGTATACATAAGCATTATGAGGTTTTCCTCTCTAGTGGAACTCCAGATCCAACTCCTATTGAAGTTTATGGAAAAATGGTTCACGCTCCTACTGTGCAAACTAGTACCATGTCTTAATTTCTCTCTTTGAAAATGAACTGCCTTCTTAACCTCATACCAGATCTTCAACTTCAGATCCATTAATGTAGCTATGCAGATTTACGTGAGCTGAGGATATCTGCCCTCTGTTTTATATTTCATAAAGGGAAACAAAAGGCAGTATTTTGAAGTGGGACATGATCTAGTCCATCAGTGTGTTGTGTCTCTTCTGTATTGTCTGTCTTACATGGACTGTAAATCCTTTGGGGACAGAGATTTATCTACTATACAGTGCAGAAATACTGTCAGCACTCAACAAATTATAAAAGTCACGTGCCTGGCTAAGATGCTTTTCCGAAGAGTATATTCTTGGTTTTGTTAAAAATAAATAAATAAATACATTCCTTTGTTTGTCAGCCTACTGTCACTGACCATTTAGCTAGTATGAAAACATGTTGTTTATACTACTACTGTACTTGACCTTTTGCATGCTAGAGAAAATGTTTGCCTGTTAGGTTTAACTTAACACTAATATGATGCTGCAAAAGTAAAATATATTGAAACTTATTGTGTAATAAGTTCTGTGGGACCTACTGCATGCAGGCCTTTTTCTGATCCAGTTGAAGTGGAGTGGTAACACTCTCAATCAGTGCAGTGTGATGAAGATCAGCTTTACTCTTTAAGTCTTCTGGCAGCAGGAAATCATGGTTTTGTGAGCAAAAAACCCAAGCTGAGCAATTAATCATATTTAATTTTTCATGCTCTCTGATGTATGAACCATTTAAAAAAATTGTTCTGCAGACCAGTTTTGCTGCAGCTAATTAATCTTTATTTCCCCAGTAATGGAAACCAAATATTCCTCAGCCCTGCCTTCAGCTCCTTCAATTTAGAAGGCAGTGATGGTTTGCGTGGTTGGCTTTTGCAGTCAGTGCAATGACAGGAACTGTTCAGTGTACAAGACTTACTTAACTGTAATATATCAGGCCTTTCTATTTTGCAGGACAAGTTGTTATGAATTAACTACTCTTAATATTAAATATAAACAGGTCAGCCCATCTCTTTTCCCTGAAACAGTCTAGGTAATTTTGAAACCTTTTCTTGTTGCCCAACAGTTGTTTTGACAGAGCAGTTGAAGACTGGAGGCAGTTCCATTGCGATCTCAATGACCTCACGCAGTGGATAACAGAAGCTGAAGGGTTACTGGCTGATGCCCATGCTCCAGATGGTAGCCTGGATTTGGAGACCGCTGGGATGCATCAGCAGGTACGTGGCGTTCAGTCAGAGGACAGGAAAGCTGACAAAAGTTTAGCATGGAGTTGAGCCAAAAATTCAAATCTGACCATGAATAAAAATATATACTTGAAATTGTGGTGATCCTCTAAAGTTTTGCAGGAAAATGTCTGTGTGTAACTTGAAATAGTTTTTTCTGGTTGTAATTTCAGTTGATTTTTTTTTTTAAATTAGATTATAAATGTAAAAGTTTTAATCAGGAGTTAAGGACATAAGCCCTTTTTTCTGTCTTCTATTGATTCCCCCCCCCCCCATATATAGGTTCAGTTGGCTACATTTTAAAATATATTAGAATTAGTGTGTACTGTACTCCTTAATTGGGTATACTTTTAAAAATAATTAGTATATCTATAATTGGCCATTGCAGGGTTTAGTTTTCCATTCTGAGTAGAAAGCAAGCACAACTGTTTTGTTTTTATAAAACTGTTTTGTATAAAGACTCCAGAAAAAAAGAAAAATGTGATATTATTTGCTTTAGTTTTGCCTCTTCAAATTTTGTTTTCCTGCTTCTTCTCATGTATCATCATAAAGGGGAAGCAATTTTTCGGTTTAGCTAAAATCTTAATTTAATTTTGTAAAAGCAAGAGGCTAAAGCATAACTTTAAAATAAACCCAAAACAAAAAAATACCCATAGCAATGTGCAGGTATCTGTATTTTAGAAATCCAAATGCTAAATATCTGTGTTTTACAGGAGAAATTTATGATCCACTGAGTATTGCTTATATTTTATTCTTGTTCTTAATGCTGTTGGGAGTTTTCTTCTAGGGCATTTCCTTTCTCTTCCTTGAATCATCGTCAGTTCTGTTCTAGTTGCAAAGAGATCTGTACTAATAATGTAAGCTTTTTCTAGCTGATAGGGATATGTTAAGGTTTGAACCTGACTTTTTCTGACTTCCCTCAGTTGCCTGGATTTTTTGTGATATCTGCAGGTCATGGCAGCATTGCCAAAATTACCCTAGCTAAAGTGTTGTAAGGTTACAACTACAGTGTGCACACAAGTTCGGAGAAGAACTGGTGAAAAGTCACAATCTGTGGGCAATCTTAAAAAAAGAAAAGAAAAATGTAGCACTTAAAAACATCAGGCATGAATGTAGATGCTAATGCTAACCATTTAAAAGTCAGTTCCTTTATGTTCAGTTGTATTCAATAGCCAATTGTGCATCAGTCTTTTTTAAATTATATTTATTTGTAAGTTGGCCTAGACTTAATAACAAGCATTTAATCATTCTTTTAAAGCTGCAGATTGTTGATGTAAAGTAGTTTTTGGTAAAATAATATGCAGCCAGGATGCATTCTCAATGTTATAAGCCATAAATCAAAGTCAGTTTAGGTCAGTAATAAAATTCTGCATGGTTTTCATACTTGTGACAGGAACTTGAAGAAGGAGTCAGCAGTCATCAGACCAGCTTTTCAACACTGAACAGAACTGGGGAAGGAATCATACAGAAACTCTCCACTACAGATGGGAGCTTCCTGCAGGAAAAACTGGCGGGGTTAAATAAACGCTGGAAAGCAATTACTGCTGAGATCATGGATAGACAACAGAGGTAATAACTTAATCAGAAATTTGGGTGTCTGAGCAGATATGATGGGGAGAATCTCATTTAGAAGACTCCAGAGGAGGTATAGGATTCTATTGCACACTATCATTAGACTGAATTTTCCTGACATTTAGACCCCGTTTTCAAACTGCCTCATAGAACCACTTTCTCATAAAAGCATCAGCAATTGACTACTCAGATTGCTGTTAACACGAACAAACACAAGTCCACCTCTTCCCCCTCCCTACAGTTTTCTCTATTTAAAATGGCTTCACTGCAAAATCAGATTAATTGGAGGGACCACTGCTACATTCAGTTCAACCTCACCCAGAGGAATTAGCTGTAAGTACATTTCTGCTGATCTTTAAATTGCAATAACCTGAACATATTGTCTGAAATCCAAAAACGAAGTAATAGAGGACACAAAGAGAAACTATATTGTTTGTAAGTTGAAAGCCTCATACACAATCGTTTGTTTATCTGAGTGGACAGTTTATAAATAAGATCAGAATCCATTTTGAAGTACTACTGTAAATGTTGTGTAAAAGATCAAAGTTCAAGGGCAGTCTGAGCTAAACGTGCACATTTTCAGTATTTCTATGTGAGATATGAAATCCCCATGTGTCATTAATTTTAATGGAAATTGCGAAGCTAAATCCCCATAATTAATACTATTTTTGGGTTTTCTGAAACAAATCTAATTTTAAGTCTTCTCTGCTGCATATAGAAAATAAATAAAATCTTCTTGATTATTTTATTAGGCAAAACGTGAGTAAGTTTTCATGTGCTACAAAAAAATGTCCTTTCCCAATGTTTGCATGTTTAGAGGCTCTCCTGAATATTTTCACAGTCAATGGTCTTTTAGTGGCTTATAGCAATTAGGCCCTAGTAATTTCTGAAACTTGGCTTTCTGATGTCTTGGTTCATGTGCACTTTTTAATGTAATATTTTATACAGCTTTTTGGAAAAACTTATTTGGAGATTTTTTAAAGTAAAATTTAAGCCATAGTTATTTGAATGTGATTTGCTTTTTTATGGTTGAGGAAAGAATCCTTTGATCAGCAAAACCAACTCTTTTGGTAACTGTCATTAGTGTAAAACAGAGAGCTGCATGTCATATTGGAGGTAATGTGGGAATGGTACATACTGTTAGCTGCTGTGGCAGTATATCTCACACCTCAACAGGCTTTAGTATTTGAACGTGAAATTTTGCAAACATTAGATTTGCTGCAAGCGTCTTTCTCAATAAATATGTATTTTCTTCCACTTTTAATCAAGTTGTCTCCATTTGATCATGTATATTGATTTGCTTCATTTTGGTCTGTTATCTGCTGTCGGATTTGTGTTTTTTAGACTGAAAGGACAGAATCAGCAGCTAATGGACTACAGGAAGAAGCTGGATGAGTTTAGTTGCTGGCTGGAAAATGTAGAAAATTCCCTGGAAATGAGACCTACATTCAACCATGAAGAAAACCTGCAAGAATTAAAGGCAAGATAGATTAAAATGTGTATGCGTGCATGTGTGTCTTTCATTAATTCTGAATCTGCCACGGTCCAAATGTGGGACAAATATCCAAAATGAGGAGAGGCACAAGAAAAATAATATTGCATAAAGTGACATGGGATTAATTACCAAAATAAGGGACAGCTTTTACTGAGGGCCATTTGAGCGTTGTGTATGAGGTAGGAGAAGATGCCATTGGATGCAGTAAGTCAGCACACACTTATGCTGTGGAACCTTAGAGTGTTTTTGTTATATTCTCAGTTCAAAAACAACAGCTGGCACTTCAGAAAAAGAATTTGTGGCACATGAAATGTAGTAAGGGCAATTGCAGAACATCATATATCTTCATGCGACTAAACAGACTGAATACCATCAAAATTATAACAAGGGCATGAAATTATAATTTGTTTAAAGTGGTGTTTTTACTTATCAAAGTGAGTTGTATTAACATTTTTGAGATTGAAATGTTGGAAGTTATAATGAATATCACAATGCATTTGATTACTATAAAGTTATCCAATGTGTGTCAATGTTTTATTGCACTTTAAGGAAAATAAGCAAGTAAATAGCCAACTAAAATACTTGTGAATAATGACACCTGTGTCCTGTTACTGGGAAGCTGAATGTTTCTTTAATTGTCCTTTAGTCAGCATGGAATACTTTTGGTTGTCTCTTCAATTTTATCAGTGTTGAACATCGATAATGTAATACTGTTGTATCTGTGAGCATGATAATGAGAGAATGCTGTCAGGACCTGAATAGAATGGAACAGATCAGTCTGTCTGGCAATGCCATTTGGTTGAAATTTCAACTAATAGCCCCAAATAGAATACAAATATCAAACTTCCTCCAAATCTGTTTAAATGAGGTAAATTGGTTAAAATTACATCAATTGTTCATTCAAGTGCAGTTTATTGTATAGTGCCCAACCAACAGTTATCAAAGCTAATATCATTTCCTGATCATTATATTCTCCCTGCCCACACTTGGAGCCAGAACCCTGCTAGGAAAGTATTACTAATGATTATTATAGGCACTCAGATATTCTGATGATGGGCGTCGATATATAAAAATGTGGATGGATAAATGGTTCCATACATGTTGTCCTTCTTGTTAACAATGTAATTATTTATTTAGTTGTACTAGGTGCTTTGCAGACAAATAGAAGACCTGGTCCCTGTTGTGCAGTGCTTACAGTTTAAGGCCCTGAACACAGACAGTTTTTCCCATGTAAAATCCCATTGAAGTCAGTTGGGGACTACACGCAGGAGAAACTTTTTGCTGGATCTGCCCTGTCATGTAACATTAACACAGACAAGAGTGAATAAGGAGGGAAGATTCAGGGATCAAAATAGGATGATATGAGGTTTTTTTAAAGGGTAACTTTAAAATTTCCTCTTAACTATTTCCTCCCCTCCCCACCATGTCTGCCTGTGTGGAGCTTGTTGCAGGATTGGGGCCTTAGTTTTTAAAGACTTGAAAACTGGTACAGACTGTAGTTTTAACTGAGGTGGGTAGACAGGTAATCAGTGCTTTATAATTTGAATATATCGGCTACACCGAAAGGTAACCAAACCAAAATATGCATATAGCAGTTGAGTAGCTTTCATGAGTAATGTATAAAAGCAGATCCCTTCGCTATTCTCTTTTAGTTTCAGTTCCTCAGATTTTTGTGTTTCATGCAGGAAGAAAATAAATTCTGATAGTCAAGTAAAGCTTTTAAATACTCTGAAAGTTTTCTGTTGTTTGGGATGTTGTTAGTAGAGCCCAGCAAATCTGTGGATATCTGTAGACCATGTTTGCGGATTGTAGATTGGATGCGGATACAAATTTTGTATCCACGCAGGGCTTTAGTTACTAGATCTCTAGTTTGTATGCTGTTTGATTTGGTTAATTTTTCCTAATCAACTCTCCAAATGTCAAATTCTTTAGTTAACTAAAACATTTATTAGAGTGAGTGTGTGTGTGCGCGCTCACACACACAGTCATCTTCAAACTAAAGTTCTCTCTTGCTCCCCTTAGGGCTTAACTGAGGAAATGGAAGTCCAAGGAGAAAAACTGAAATGGTTGAACAGAACTGAATCTGAGGTACTTTCAGATAAAATCGTTGGTTTTCAGGAAAAAGAGAGAATTTCTGACACCTTAAGGACTATCAATATGAAGTGGAACAAGGTGTGTATTTTCTCCATATTAATTATGTATAGTCAGCATGTCCAGTAGTTTATTAGATAGAGGTCTGTCCTCCTTTCCATACACATGTGACTCCCACTAATGCTTTTGGAAGGTGTCCATGCACATCGAGGGAAGGCTAGACTCCATAGTGTAGAGCAGGGGTCGGCAACCTTTCAGAAGGTGTGCCGAGTCTTCATTTATTCACTCTAAGTTAAGGTTTCGCGTGCCAGTCATACATTTGAACGTTTTTAGAAGGTCTCTTTCTATAAGTCTATAATATGTAACTAAACTATTGTTGTATGTAAAGTAAATAAGGTTTTTAAAATGTTTAAGAAGCTTCATTGAAAATTAAATTAAAATGCAGAGCCCCCCGGACCGGTGACCAGGACCGGGCAGTGTGAGTGCCACTGAAAATCAGCTCGCGTGCCGCCTTCGGCACACGTGCCATAGGTTGCCTACCTCTGGTGTAGAGCATAAGTACTGTTCCATGTCTAAGTGCTAAGCTCATGTAAAAATTGTTCAATCAGTATAAATTCTCCTTTGGTTTGGATCTTTCTGGTTGAACTGATTTTCCTTCGAAGAGCTAGAATGAAACTGTTTTTTTTTTTTTTTTTTTTTTTTAACAAGCTGTAAAGTATCAATTAGAAATTTGACATTTCAAAAGTTCTTTTTAATAAGAAATTGAATGTTTGCAATTATCATAGCAAATATTCAATAAAACCAAACTCAAGTTACATGGGGAAGTATGGTGGGTCATGTCTTACCTGGATTCTCTTTCCTTTTAGATAGTAGGAATTAGAAATTCTAATGAAATGTGACCTCTTTGGCTTGATGACCTGATGAAGATAGGAGAATACCAGAGACTGGAGTAGTGTGATTGAGGTTCTGTGTGAAGATTGATGGGACAGTTTGATTGTGGGTCAGGAATCTGAGAATTTGCTAGGGGGAAGAGGGATTTGGTAGCTGTAGGGAGAAAAAAAAGATGCCTGTATCTCTCTTGCTGCCTCCTCAAGCCAAGTAACCCTCTTCCTTTTCCTTTCCTTTCCCCAAAATAATCGTGTAACTAAATTTGATTGGCTCTAGTAGTCGGATAATTTTTATACATTTTTAAAAAACCTCACCTCATATTTTGGTACATCTTGTGTGCATCTGCTAGTAGGGAATGCGTCACAGCTTGGGTACTTGGGTAGAAAAGAATGGAAAAGATTGTCTCTGACCTGTGTCTAAATTCTGTTCTGTTTGATGCAAACTTAACTCAGACACACACATTCGTGCACACACATATATAAAATACTACACTGTATATAGATAGATATAAAAACTCTATCTGAGCACAGGGTGACATTGCTTGTGGTTATTAAATTATAGGTGTCTGTCTAAAGAAATCTTCATTGTAAACATAGCGTTAGTATTTTTGTATATTTTGTGATCAATATTTTAGCTATGTTAATGAGTGTTTCTTTATAGCTGTTAAAAAGCAAACATCCTTATGTGTTTTTTTGGTGTTTTTTTTTTTGCCCTTCCATGCTGTGCTGTAGTTGTTCAAAGAAGTACCTGACAGAGTGAGAGAACTTGAGGCATATGTTCAGCAGCTCCATCTTGTGACACAGGCAAAGCCTTCTGGTGAGTGATGAGCAGAAAACATATTTTACTGTCATGTCTAATTCAATTGAGTTTAATCCTGTTTGCAGTACAAAAAAAAATAATTCCACTAACTTGGGAAGTGGAGATTATAATATGAAGACTTTGCATCCTTGTATTTAGGACTGCTTTTGTATTATTGGCAACACTGGAGCACTTAATTGGGGAAAAGGACAAGTTACAGTTTTTTGTTGTTGCTTGAGAATTGAATATTGATGAATAAAACCACTTGTTCTTTATTATTTGTATTACCATAGTGCCTGGGCACCCGAATCATGGACCAGAAACCCAGGTGCTGTACAAACACAGAACAAATACAGTCCCTGCCTGATAGAGATTACAATCTGAAATTAAGTAAATGGATTCATTAATGTTTTTCAAAATTCCTCACCCAGGAAAACTTGAATGGAGCAAATAATTCTGTGTTATAATCTCAGCCTGTCAATGGTTTGTATTGACTTGAGTTGAAATCAAGACTGTTAAGCGAACAATGGTTCATATTTTTTATTACTGGAAGGCAAATGTCCATGATTTGAACTCCTGCTTGATTCACTTGTTATCTGTGCAGTTGTAATTTGTGGCATTTTTGGAAGGTGATCTGGTGATGCGCTGAAGTGTGTGTTTGTTTTAAAATATGCACATCCCAAGCCACCTGACTGTAAGATTGGGAGCCCTCAGTGTAACCAGGTTTGAGTGTTGAAGGAAGGGTTAGGGACCAGACTAGAAGTGTTATTGTTCCTGCTCCATCCAACCAGACATCAGGCCAAGCTGTGAATTGCTAAATCTGTGCAAGGCCTTAAGCCGTAGCTTAAGTTGTTTGTGTCTGAGGTGAGCTCTGTGTTGAGAATTTTAAAGATCTTGTGGTTTTCCACCAATAGTACTAGTTTTGGACCTAGCCATAATGGAAGAAATACTTCTGTTATTCTTTGAGTGCTGGTATGTATGTGTATTCCACTGTGGGTACACATGCGTCTGGAGCCAGAGAATTTTGAAAGCAGTGTCTGTTGGTCCGCATGTGCACCGTGGCTCATCTGGTGCCTCTGTCTGAAGAGACAAAGGGCAGGGTAGACTGACAGCCTCTCCAGTTCCTTCTCACTGCTGTGTGGTCTGGGTTGGATACTAGGCTATGCCCAGGACTCCGAGCTTCAAAACTTGCTTCCTGCCCACGATCCTTCTCAGTCAGCGACGACCTCCAATGCTCCTTGTACGCCTTGAGGAAACCCACATTGCAGCAAGGTGGGAAGGGTGGGAACTTTGCCTCCTGATGNAAAGTGGAGACTAAGGGGGGGATATGATAGAGGTATATAAAATTATGAGTGATGTGGAGAAAGTGGATAAGGAAAAGTTATTTACTTATTCCCATAATACAAGAACTAGGGGTCACCAAATGAAATTAATAGGCAGCAGGTTTAAAACAAATAAAAGGAAGTTCTTCTTCACACAGCACACGGTCAACTTGTGGAACTCCTTATCTGAGGAGGTTGTGAAGGCTAGGACTATAACAGCGTTTAAAAGAGAACTGGATAAATTCATTTAATTTTTAAGTCCATAATTATAATTAATTATAATAATGGAGGTTAAGTCCATTAATGGCTATTAGCCAGGATGTGTAAGGAACGGTGTCCCTAGCCTCTGTTTGTCAGAGGGTGGAGATGGATGGCAGGAAAGAGATCACTTGATCATTGCCTGTTAGGTTCACTCCCTCTGGGGCACCTGGGATTGGCCACTGTCGGTAGACAGGATACTGGGCTAGATGGACCTTTGGTCTGACCCGGTACGGCCGTTTTTATGTTCTTATGTTCACTTTCCTATGCATCAGCCAGGCTAAGCAAAGAGTGTGCCAAATCAGGAGTGAAGGAGTGTGCTTCCACAGAGCCTTTGGTAGGGTCTTGTTGAGAGAAGAGGGAGCATTCTCATAAATTTGAGGCTAAATCTTCCTTCAAATCCACTTAGAAGAAGTCGGATCCAATCTTGCCTAAACTGAGTATTAGCTCAGCCCAAGAGAACTTAGAACGTACTAAGTCTCAGAGGCTTGATAAGAAAGCTCATAAGTCTAGGGCTTCACTGGCAGTGGATCACGGTCTGGTGGTACACTACCTCCCAAGCACAAACTCAGGATCCTCCAGCACTGATGAAGACCGATTGCTGAGAGCATTGGTCACCCACAGTACCATCTGCAACGGTTGTGGCACAGACTTTCTTTACTGCGGCTCCAGTGGTTCAGACAGACAGGAATCCTCTCACTCTGGGAAGAGCTGAGGCCTACTCTCCTCCTGAGGATATCTTTGCTCTCCCAGACCCAGAGTCTCCCACTTCTTTGGATCCCTCCCTTTTGAGAGAGGTTACAACTCCACCACAGAAGCTGGCCTTTGGAAGGAGTTTGTCTCCCATTCCATTTCTGGGCTATGATTTCCATCCAGCAGCACCATGGGCACTGCCTTTGGAACTGGAATCGATTTTTTTCTTCATTGGGAGATTCTGAACCGCTCAATGAACCTATATGTCCTCCTCCTCCAAGACCAACCTTCCCAGTCAGAAGACCCTGGGCCAACTTGTGACCAACCTTCACCTTACCATCCACCTCAGAATTGTTGACCACCGTGACCCCCATTTGACCCATCCTTTTGGCCATACTGGGGGCCATCGGACCAGTGCCATCTTGTTGGTCTGGTCTGCTAGGGAGTCATCCCTTCTCTCCCCTTTGAGGGGACAACTGGAGCTGCCCCTGAACCCTACTGAGGAGGAGGAGTATGTGCCAGATCCAGTGTTTCCATCAGATCTGATGAGATTGCCATCTTAAGTGCCAGACATGGTGGTGACCCTGATGTTTCCATCTTCCCCTGATGACTATAATCAATTCCAGGAACTCCAGAGAATTGTAGGGGAGCTGCAGATTCCTGTTGAGGAGGTTCAGGATCCTTAACCCAAGCTCTTGGACATGCTCCAGTACAATAGCCCTCCCAGTTAATGAAGTCATCCTGGAACCAGCTTGGGTGGTCTGGAATATCCCAGCTACCTGCATCCCCATTCCTAAAGGGGCAGAAAAATGGTACTATGTCCTTGTCAAAGAGACAGAATTCCTGTTCTCTCACCCTACTCCTAGTTCTTCAGCCACTGCAGAGTGATCTAGGCAACAACCCTGATCTACCCCAACTGAGACATTTGCCCTCCTTATCAACTTATTGGGAAGGAAGGTCTTTTCTTCTTCTAGCCTCTGGTTCAGGATAGCCAGTTACCAAGCACTACAGGGTAAGTATGACTTCCTGAATTGTTCAAAATTTGTGGATTTTACTGACAGTCTCCCATAGCAGGACAGAGCTGTTTCAGGCTATGAACTTTATCATAGACTAGATCAGGGGTGGCCAACCTGAGAAGGAGACAGAATTTACCAATGTACATTGCCAAAGAGCCACAGTAATACGTCAGCAGCCCTCCATCTGCTCCCCAGTGCCTCCCACCTGCTGGCAGCCTCCCCTCCCCCTGAAATCAGCCATTTCACGTGCGCAGGAGGCTGTGTGTGTGTGTGTGTGTGTGGGGGGGGGGCAGAGGAGCGAGGGCATGGCAGGCTCGGGGGAAGGGGTGGAGTTGGGCGCAGGGCTTGGGGCAGAGCAGGGGGTTGAGCAGTGAGCACCCCCCAGCACATTGGAAAGTTAGCATCTATAGCTCCAGCCCTGGATTCAGTGCATAGGTAAGGAGCCGCATATTAACCTCTGAAGAGCTGCATGCGGCTCAGGAGCCACAGGTTGGCCACACCTGGACTAGATCATAACTAAGGCTATTACTTTGTCATGGGTATTTTTATTAAAAGTCACAGACAGGACACAGGCATTAAACAATAAATCATGGATTTGTTGAAGGCGGAGCCCAAGCCCCGCCGCCCCAGATTGAATTACTGGAATTTTCAAGAAGTCACGGAGATCTCGTAAAATCGCAGAATCCGTGGCTTCCGTGACCGGTTCATAGCCTCAATCATAACCAGCCACAGAGTGCCTGTCAAGACCTGTCTCTCTCTCTCTCTCTCCCTCCTAAGACTTATGGTCTCATGCACGTACGTGACACCTTTTGCTAGACTCCACCTTTGTTTTGCCTACAAGCGTGGCTTCAAACTATGTACTTGCCAAACCAACAGTCTGTGAACACCATAGTGACTGTTCCCAGCAAAGTGATGTCATCCTTGTCATGGTGGAAGAATCCCCTCCAGCTATGTGTTGGAAGAATTCCCTTCCTTGCCTCCACATGGGACAGGACAATCATTAACAACACATCCCTAATGGGAGCGCACATGAACAACAGTGCAGTGTGAGGCACCTGGATGTTTCAAGAGTCCATGAGCTACAAGCAGTTTGAAGGGCTTACAAAAACTTTCCCCCGTTTGTTCAAGGTCATCATCCCCTTATAATGTCAGACAGCATCACAACTGTCTTTTACATCAACAAAAAGTTGGAGCGAGATCCACCCTTCTGTGCACAGAAGCGGTTAGTCTGTGGAACTGGTGTATTGATAATCAGATTGCCCTGTTGGCAGTCCTCCTCCCAGGAAACCAAAATGTGCTAGCGGACTCTCAGCTGACACTTTGTGGTCGATCATGAATGGGTGCTTCACAACTCTGTGGTAAACAACATTTTTGCTCTGTGGGGGTCCCCCACCAATCTGCCTCCCAAATAAATAGGAAATGCAACATATACTGTTCTAGAAAAATCCTGGGTTGCCACTCACAGGACAGTGCTCTACATCTTCCGTGGTCAGATCATATGAACTATGCCTTCCCTCCACTACAGCCTCAAGTTTTGTGCAAGATTTGGCAGGACAGGCCATGAGTTATTCTTATTGCCCTCAACTGGCCCAGACAGTTTTGTTCCCAAACATTCCTACTATTCAACATTATACTATGTTGTTCCCAAACATTCCATCTCAGGCACTGATCATTATTCCTATGTTTCCCAATCTCCTTACTCAGTGAAATGGCAAGATCAGGCAACCCGACTTGTGTCCCCTACATCTCAGAGCCTGGATGAGCATCGTCCTTAGAGTAATTATGCACTGAAGCTGTACAGAACATCCTTTCTAATAGTAGGAAGGATTCCACTAGCAGATTCTGGAAAGACCAAATCAGAACCCCTCCGCCAATTTAAAAAAAAAAAAAAAAAAAAAAGTCTATTCCTCAATGGAACTTGAATCTTGTTCTCTCAGTATGCCCTAAGCCTCCTTTTGAACCATTAGCTTTCTTGCTCCATGTCTCTCCTGTCCATGAAGGTCTCATTCCTGGTAGTAATCACCTGAGCCAGGAGGGTTGGTGATCAGGGCATGTTGATGGCCAATCCTGCCATTATGTTTGCCCTCTAAATTCAACCCCAGAGTAGTCTGAGTTTCATCTGAACCAGTCTATCCATTTACATGTATTCTTCCCGAAATCTCATGCATCCTTAGAAGAAAGGAGGCTCCATTCCCTCAACGTTTGGCGAGCCTTAGCCTTTTATTAGCAGAGAATGAAAATAATCAGGAAATCCCCTAAACTTTTTGTCACCATAGTGGAAAGGGTCAGGGGTCAGGCTGTATTCTCGCAAGCAATCTCAGAATGGATCTCTGGCCATATTTTTCTCTATCAGTTGTTTAATCTTCCTCTTCCTCATGGGATAAGAGCTCATTCCACAAGAATTTAAGCAACATTTATGGCGTGGATTCAAGAAGTGCCTCTACTTGATATTTGTAAGACAGCTTTGTGAAGCTCAGTCCCCATATTTGTTAGACGCTATGCCTTGGTACGAGGCTCCTCTGCTGATGCATCTTTTGGAACAGCAATCCTTCATTTGGCTCTGCCATCTGCAACCTCTCACCCTCCTTCTGTTTGAGTACTACTTGTCAGTCATCCACAGTGGAATACACACAGGGACCAGCACTCGAAGTAGAAGAGAAAGTTACCTTCCTTATAGTAACTGGAGGTTCTTCAAGATGTGTGGACCATATCTCTATTCCACTACCCACCCTCCTTCCCCTCTGCTGCAGATCATCTCTGATTCATGATGGAGAAGGAACTTGAGGCGGTTGGTCTGCTCGAGTTAGGGTGTATGTGTGGACCAATGGCTATTGCTTTCAACATTCTCAGCTCCGGATGCATGGAGTGCATGCCTACCTACAGTGGAATACAGATAGGGCCTATACATATCAAAGAACTTCCAGTTACTATAAGGTAAGTAACTTTTCTCTTTCAGAGAGTGGGTCAGTAGTTTCCTTTCCTACCCAACTGGAAACAAGATCTATATGTCCAGGGCATATGCACTCTTCTTTGGACCTGATATTTTTAGTTCAGCAAGTTGTTATATCTCTAGAAATCATGATTCAAGTTTTATTTTTGCAACATTTTCTTCTTTGGGAGCCATTGTTGTTTTCTAATGAATGTGAATCATTGGGTAACTCTTTATTGACATAAAATCAAGTGACATGCATTTTGTTTTCTCTGATTTTTGTGTGTGTGTGCGCTGTTGTCAAGGTGCTTCAAATATCATTGTTGCTATTCTTTCACTGTAGACACTGGCATTAATTCGTAGATCTTACAGAAAATGCCATGTTTTTTGTAGTTCTCACCAGTGTCACTGTGGACTTGATATTTTTTAAATCTTAGGGAAAGAATATTTTTTAAAATGCTGACTATATTTATTGTTTCAGCTTATCCTGCTGTCCAAAATGTGCGGCTACTATCATCTCCCTTTGAAACTCCTGTACAGACTCAGCAGGCTTTGGAACTTTCTGCACCTGCAGATCTGGATAAAACTACAACTGAACTGGCTGATTGGCTGGTGTTGATTGACCAGATGCTCAAGTCAAACATAGTCACTGTGGGAAATGCAGAAGAGATCAATCGGACAATTGCACGAATGAAAGTATGTCTCACTGGAGAGCTAGTAATCTTGATGTGCCGCAACAACTTTAATATATATATATATTTAATTTCTATATATTCTGTGAGGGAAGAAACAGAGAGAAAATCATTGGACCTTACTGCAGCTAGTACAGAATTATTTGAAAATGACTGTTTGAGAAATAATCTTTTATATATACTGTAGTTCTAAAATTGTTTTTCTTCTTTCCCCTGTTAAGCCCTTGGTCCTACATCTCCAGGCCCATACTGTTTTTACGCCTAGACCTTTTGATTTGGAGAAAAAGTGCTATATGTAGAGTGTATATGTGTTGGGGCATTACCCATATCCTTTGCTGGTATATGCCTTTTGTTGAAAGTCAGTACATCAGCTTTTGGTCAGTTTAGAAAACTATGCTTATCTTCTATGCAATATAAGGGTATTTTAGACTGTATTATAATGTGAGTTAATTTATTTCCATTTAATTCTAAATTAGAAAAATGATTGTAAATGCTAATGTTAGACACTCACAAATGTTTGTTCCTGATCATAGTCCATCTGAGGCTGAGCCAGGACTAGGCATAGATGTCTGTGAGTGTCTACATTAGCATTTATGATCATTTTACTTATGTTAATTGTAAATTAATCAACGTGAGTTACAACATGACCAAAAACTGTAGTCTAGGCAAACCCTAAGCAACTCTTTGTATTGTGACTTCTAATGTCAGAATTTTTCTAAGAAGAGTTCAGTGTATGGTGGCTTTAGAGAAGTTAAGATTTTCTTCATAGTATTCATTACACGTGGGTATAGTAATTAGTCAGCACTTTTCCAAAATCATGTGATACTCACATTTTTGGATACAAGTCATTTTTGATTGCATCAAACAGGCTGATTTTCTTTTCCCCCTTTAATAATGTTTACTGTTTAGTAATAGCCTTGTTAGGTTTTATAGTGAGAAACTAATTACAAAAGAGAAAAAAGAGGCAGCCAAAAATATTGTGCAGCACTTCCAATTAATGTGTAGTTCACATAGATTAATCTGCACTTCAGAATCTTCAATAATAGCCAATCAAAATAAAGTACAGGTCTGTCGCATCTTACGCGCATTTAACATGCGCGAATTCAGCTTTACGCGGTCGGCAAAAACAAAAACAAAAAAAAAGAGAAAAATAACAATTTAAATACTGTTCCTGTAGTGCGGGCGATTCCGCCCGCCATTACACTCAATGGAATTTTGACTATACGCGGTTTTTGCTTTACGCGCTGACCGTGGAACGTAACCCCAGCGTAAGATGAGACACACCTGTAGCTTTATGATGCTGTGACACCGAAAGTATGTTATGCTTGTAAAATAGAGATGGTAACAGCTGTCTACAAGCACAATCTGTTTTAGGTTCATAACTACACATCATCCAGAAAATGTTTTTATAATGTTAAAATTTGCATTTTCTAATTAAAAAAAATCGAATATTGATTCTTACAGATAACAAAGGAGGATTTAGAACAGCGCCATCCTCAGCTGGATTCTGTTTTTACTTTGGCTCAAAATTTGAAAAATAAAACTTCTAGTTCAGATGTTAGGACAGTGATCACAGAAAAATGTAAGTTCTTCCTTTTTTTTTTTTTTGGCAAGCATAATCAGTTTTTCATTGTACTAAAATAAACTATTATTTTTCTTTCCTGGTAAACTATGAACATTTTCCCTAATTATCGCAGACTAGCTTGTACGCATCTAGGACTTAGCAGTCAAAACAGTAAAGTGACTTTCAGTTTCCCAGTGTTGTTTAAAAACACTCATCACTAATTAAAATGTTGCTGCTTCTTCACTGTCCATTTCTTAAGTATGTGGGGGAGGAGGGGCGATATCTTGGGTAGCTCAGTACAGAGTAGCTCATGAAAGGCTTGAGAACTGCTTGCAAAAACCTTCCTGCTTATTCTGTTCATCATATTCAGTGATATAAAAGAAATAATGTATTGTTTATTTCATTATGAACTGCTGTGTTCTCAACACTTCGTAATTGAGGGCAATAAAGACTTTGCTAGTGTTTGTCCCTGTTTGTTGGGTTTGGGGAATAGGAGGAAAAAAAAGAAAAAGCCAAGATAATTGAGTTGTGTGTTGAAAGTGGAAAAAATCTTTGATAGAGTTGAAGAGTGGAGGGTTAAATTGAGCATATAATGGAGGTGGGGGGAAGTCTTGATCTGTAATACGGAAAGGATATTTCTTATCTGTAATAATAATATTCCATAAAAACTTCAGAGATAGTGAGTTGGGTTTAGGTTTTTAAAGCTATTTAGGCATTGCTGCACTAAAGTCAGTTAAGCATTGAAACACTATCAAAAGGGAGTTAGGCACTTTTCAAAAAGGACTGTCAATGGGATTTAGGTTAATGAGATTTAGTTGTCTAAGTCAGTTAAGCATTGCACCGATAAGCGCCGCAATACCTAAATACTTTTAAAAATCTGAGTCCTGGTTTAAATGGACAGCCAATGTAGGTAGTTGTCTCAGGAGTTTTTTTTTCATCCAGCTTTGCAGAGGAGACCTGAATGCTCTGGAGATTCTCCTCTTCAGGTCATTAGCCAGTGCAGATTATTACACCATTTTCATTCCTGTTGTTTTCACTTTTTTGCTGTTTTAATGAAATCACTGATTTTTCACCAGCAACTGCTGTTTGCTTTTGAACCTAACATTTATCCAATATAGTAACACTTTTCTATTTTCTGTTAGGAGTGCTGGAGCTCTTTCTTCATAGCTCTAATTTAGCACTACTGAAGTCATGCCTGAAATCATCCTGAAGCTACTCTCAGGTTGCAGTTGATGACTCTAGTACATTTTATATACCAATACAATAGCTTTTCTGGTATAAGTCATTGTCAACATTCTTCAGTGAGAGAGTTGTGAAGCTGAGTGTAGCATTTCTTACTGGCGAAGGATGAGTAAAGAGGCCCTCATGCAGATAAGAGAACTCTTATGGCTTAGAATACTTTGAAATCATTTATAAGGGATTGGAATTCATATAAGTGCCATTAAATTAAATATGGCTCTTTTCTTTGCCTTTGTTCAGATGTGGAAAATAAAATGACTTGAGTACCCAAGTGTATTTGATGCCCACTTATATCTGTTTAACAGCAAAATAAATACTCCTGGAGCTGATAAATATAAATTAGAATCAAGCATACTTCGTATTATTTATTATCTGTATTGAACACAGGCCATTTTCCACAGATCAGAAAAAAGGTGATCGAAGTATTGTAAGGTAAATACTGTAAAGATTGTTAGCTGCTCAGATACTATGGTAGCTGGGGTCATGTAAGTACCTAAAATAGACAGATAGCATTAGAAATAGAAAGGAAATAAGTACATAAGATTTTTCTGTTTAAAAAAAACTGTCCTATGTACATGAGGCACTATTATGATAAGTGAGAATCTTTTCTATAAAAGCCATGCTCAGGATGTGCTCCGGAGTGTGATATATAATAGAACAATGTAATCAATACTATCCATAGGTGATGGAAGTAACAGTACTGAAGGAAAACGGCAAGGGACGTAATAGAATTACCATGTCATTTAGAATTCATGCTGATACTGTCAAACTTTAAGTAATCTGTTTGGTTGGCTTTGACAGTGGTTTTCTTATCCACGGACAGAAAGTTTCTAAATCTGTCCATAGAAGCCCTAATTGATTTGAAAGAAATTTGATTTTTAAAATAATAAAATATGCCTCATGTAGATAAATAACAGAGACCCATATCATACCATCAATATAGAAGTGAAACTCTCCATAGATTTCTTTGCAAAATTCTACTTAAAAATTCAGTGTAGCAATATGTTCCTGACTATAGGCTTTATTTACATAACTCGTTGGTAATTATTACAAGTTATTTGTGTGAGCAAGGTGGGCAGGATTTAAATCTGTTCAGGAGAGATGGGTCTCCTCATCGTTAATGCTGCAGCCAAGTTCTGTATGAACCTTATGATGAGCCACTTCTGTAACTTAGGCTGATGTAATTGGCTAGTGCTGAACATTGCCTAGCTTTGCTCTAAATGCAAAGGAAAATATTTCTTCAAAGTATTTCTTCTAGAGTAATAGGACATTTTATAATTCCACAGTTGGAAAATCTGACATCGTAAATTTCTTTGTTTACCTCTAGTTCTAGTAACAGAATCGTTTGTTACTACCACTTCTAACTTTCAACATAGCTAAGTCTTCTTGACACCTCTTAAACTGGTAATATTTGAAGGAAATACATTGTAATGAATGATTATTGTATATTATTGTAAAAGCTACTTAGGCCAGGTCTACACTAGAAACTGTTTTTGGTATAGTAATGTAGATTAGGGATGTGATTATTTTTTCTTTTGGGTGACATTTCTATATTGGAAAAAGCCCTAGTGTAGAGGCAGTTATACCAGCATAAAAATATGTTGACCGGTGTAGCTTATTGCAGTCAAGAGGCCAGTATAAGCTATACTGGCACATACACTTTTCTGCAGTTGTAAGCTGTGTCTTCGCTAGGAGGGTTAGCCAGCTATCAATGGCTATCCTGGCAAACCTTTTCTAGTGTAGATGTGGCCTTATACCCACACTTTATTATTTTGCGTATCACTGTAATTGAACTGTGGTGGACTGACTATATACGCATTAATAAAAACAGTCTTCCTAACCCTATTCACTATTGTTTAGCAATTGGCTAATCTGTATAACCACTTGCCCTTTTTTCTTGCCTCTGCGAGTATGAATACTGATATGCAGCAGAAATATTTTTATGGGTCTTGCAGCAGCCCTGTATACAGATGGTTTGCTCCATTTCTGGTGGTCACAGGGAACAACAGATAATGAAGTCATGGCTAGTGGATGTGAACTTCAGGTTATAACTTCCTGCATTCTCCTCTGCAGTAGAGAAGGTCAAGAACCAGTGGGACAATACTCAGCATGGTGTGGAGGTACGGCAGCAGCAGCTAAAATACATGCTTTCTGACAGCATGCAGTGGGATCAGCAGAGGCAAGAAATGGAACAGCTCATAGGACAGTATGATATCCGTCTGCACATGCTTCTGCAGGCTCCTAAAGAGACACTTATCAAACAGATTTCTGAAAACAAAGTAAGATTTGTTCATGCTTTCTAATTCCTTCCTCCGGCTGTATGACTTCATTGGGTCAGCTTAGGGTCTTCTCTGACTTAGAAGGGTATGATTCAGTATTGATAACATCCTTTGACAGGTTCTCTGTGCTTGTTTGAATATATACCTTTATTTGTATGTAATTATATATTCTAAATAGCCATGTTTATTTTTGTTCAGAATTCCTGAGCCTCCTGTTTGGTGAAAAGTAGTGAGTTTATGGTGCGTGCGTGCGTCTGTATGTGTTTATATAACCGATATATTTATATCACATTCACTTAATATCTCCATCTAATAAATTCCCTTACTTAAGCACAGGATTAATGCAATGTGCTGACGCAAGCTTATCATACAGTCACTGAACATAGTGCATGTTACTTCACAGCAACTTATTAGCCCTACTGTAGACAGTGGAAGTAATTATTAGAGATGGGCCAACTGATTCCAAAATTGACCTGAATTGTCACCCCAAATGCCGAGTGCAAGGACCTCTTATTATGAACCGCTTTGAATACATGTATCCTCCATCCCTCATGAGGCTCCCTGCTTTTGATATTCCAATAAATCCATTGTAGTACATCAGCAAGTCCAACTGCCTCAGGGCTGGCTGCTGCCTTCCTAGGACATGAGAGATTCTCAGAGATGGGCCATGCCTCTCTGATGCAAGAAAGGATAGAGTGGGCTAGGGGAGGAGTAGGACAAGATGAACTAAAGCTACACAATGAGTTTCCTCCTCACTTTTGAATGTGGATTGTTCTTAGGGGGGGTGGAGGAGTGAAGGGATAGAGGCAGTATGTAATTTTAGAAAAAAGAATCTAAGGGGAGGAGATCAGGATAAGAGTTGTGTTGGAGAGGGGGAGGAAATGTGATGGTGAGAATTAATCAGATGTTCCAAAAAGCATTCAAATATTATTCCTCGAGGGCTGGTCCCTATGTGTATTCCACATGTGGGTACTCATGCATGCTATGTGCCAGAGTCCAGAAATTCTTCAGAGCAGTGTCCGTTGACCTGCACATGTGCAATAGTGTCCCTCGTGCTCCTGGCCGAGGGCATACAGGGCGGTTCGGGTTGACACCTCTCCAGTTCCTTCTTACTGTTGCATGGCCTGAGTTGGGAATTGTGTCCTCTTTCAGTGCATAATCTGTAAAGTAAACTCATAAATAGTTTGTATATATCTAGTTTTAATTAGAATAAGTCTATAGTTAGTAAGCTTATAATTAGTATAGGATAAGTTCACCCCCCACCCCGTTTGGGGGACAATCCCCCAGTCCTGGGACTATGCCCAGAGTTCCAGGATTCAAGAACTGCGTCTCCTGCCCTTGCTCCTTCTCTGTCAGTGACGAGCATCAACGGTGCCTGTACTGCTTGGGTGAAGCACATATATTGTATACGTGCAGTATCTGCCAATCCTTTCCACCCAGAACTAGGGAGGCACGAGAGCTCTGTCTGAGGAAGTTTTTGATGGAGGAGGCTATAACTTTAACCTGGGCCCTGGAGACCCCTGGTACATCAGCCTCAACTGACTAGCAGGGACCACCCTCTGCCCCCTCTCCCCACCCCTCCTCCCCAACCATGAGCCTCAGAGTAGAGCCTTTACTGCCAAAGACCTTAACTGTAGGACAGTCTTCCCAACCTCCCATGGCAAAAATATGGGAAAAGTCTAAGGGGAAGGAAGATTCCATTAGGATCCCTTCATGATATTTCCTCAAAATGTTCCACCAAGTCGGCGTGGTGTCCTACCCTCTGAAATGATCTGTGAGGGGTTCAGGGTTAGCTGTATCTCTGACACTTCCCAGCCTCTCTGAGTGCATCCCACCTCAGGTATTAGGCCTCTTGCCTTCAGCTGTCCTGGGATGGAATCCCATGCCTCTCTCACTCTTTAGACTGAATCTCTGGGGCTCAGCACCCTGGGTATCAACTGCAATTGCTCATCAGCCCATCTGGGTACAGCTACTTGCAAGCCTTCCCTGTGGGAGCTGTGACCCAGTAAGTGAATACAGTGACACAAAACAGCCATTTCTAAACAAAGTTATAGTTTAATCTCAACAGTAGGAACACAGCCTAACAAGAAAAGGGTTTTCAGTGCAACAAATCTGCTTCTGTCTTACCTAAAGCTATCCCAGGTTCCTCCTCACTGGAGTCTGGAGGTTCAGTCTGTTTCCCTGCAGTCCATGCTCTCCCACCTGACACCTCTTCCCCCCCCCCCCGCCCACTCCTTCAGGGGCTCAGGTTTTTAACCACTTCCAGGTTCTTTCACTTTCCTACCTTGAGGCTTTCTGAGGTTACAGCTTGGGACCCTTCACCTGGTGGGACCAGCCAGCCAGCTGATCCCAGCCTGGTGAAGATAAACTTAATAGGAATTGACAACTGCTTTGTCCTTCTAAGCATCAGTAAATGGAGGGCTATCAAAAAAGGAACATCAGTTTTCCTGACTGTGTGCAATCTAACCCTTGCCCGAATTAACCCCTAGTAGTCAATAGCAAACAATACTATAGCAATCGAACAGCTGGACAGACGTTCGTAAAATATTACTGACCTCACACAGCCAAATATTACTGACCTACTGTCACACAGCCAAATCTTGAGAATCCATAGTGATCCAGTGAAGATCCTGTGCTGCTTCACTGACTGGCCCTGACAACAACCCATAGCTTTCCCCTGGCCACAGTGCACTGGGAGCCACTTTTAAAGCAATAGCTACAGGGCCAGAAGGTGTCCATCACCACTGACCATCAGCCTACCCACTTTGTGTATCCTGCCTGCCCAGTCAGTCATTGCTCTTGACCATAAAAAGGATCCCAACGTGGTGGCTAACGCTCTCATTTTGAATGTGAGGGCTGAGATCCTGACCTGACCTTCTCTAATTATAAGTTACTACTGTATAACTGGTTACTAAGCTGAACACACCACTGACCGTGTAANCCCCCCCCCCCCCCCCCCCCCCCCCCCCCCCCCCCCGGCCGCCGCATTCTGGAAGCAAGCAGTTTTAAGAGGACATCTGTGTAGGCAGCGATCTAGTACCTTCAGTGTCTCCCTTTCACTTTTGTTCTGCCACCTAAACCCACTCTCTGGATATTAGTGCCCAACAGATACGCTAGAACAGTGGACCAGAGTTAAACCCATCTGCAGTGGGAGTAAAATGGTTCACTATTTATTAGAGGGCATAATTTAAATGTTTGTTAATAAATACACCATGATGGATAATGTATCATGAGTGAACCATGCAAAATGAAGAGTTTAGACTAAATGTTTAGATTATGGAAATATATTTAATTTATTTACTCATTATGGATAACAATGCATAACGGACTTGTCTCTCATATGCTCTGCAGTTTGAGCTTTGAGTCTTCTTAACGTTAAATTTTTTTTTTTATTTAATTGCCTCATGTTCTCTATGCTGTTAATATGTAATGTACAGCTGCATATTATTTGTTTGTTTGTAAACAGACATGCACTTCTGATCTTTGTTTACCAAGTATGGCATATCATTCCCTGTAAAGAGAGCAGGCCTACAGATCCTGAAGAAAAATTCCAACTCCTCCCATTTTTAATGGCAGGAGATTCATGTCTCATAATATTTTAGAGGTATTACGTGGAGCACTGCTAGAAAAATTGTATGAAAAAGACTTTTTGAAAAATATTTCTACTTTGAAGTTCGCCTTTATTTTTACTCTGTATTTTGCTTACCATCCAGCAAGATGGGCAATGAAATGCAGAACAATTTGTGTAGTCCCTTGTTCTCTTTGGCAAGTTTTTTTCCTCTCATTTCTATTTGAATAGTTCATTAGTATCTATTGAAATTTATAGTGCCTTAATAATAGGGGATTTACATCAGACAAGAAAATATGCATATAAACATGTTTTATAGTCATTGTGTGCAATAATTTAACATAATTCAAAATATGAGAAATCAGACTTTGATTTTAAGTTTGCACTGACTTGACTTGTTCTGAAATTTCTCCTTAGCTGCTAATACAAGAACTTCGTAAAGGGGACATAACTGTGGCTGCATTCAATAACCTCTCTAATAAACTTCTTCTGGACTACAGTGATGATGACACAAGGAAGGTGAAAGAAATCACTGACCACTTAAACACATCTTGGATAAACCTGAATCAAAGGTAACTTCAAGGCTGTGTTGAGTGTAAATATTGTACATGGTAAATCTAATCTTGCTGTTTTAAATAGTCAAAATATTGGTTATAAACTCATGGAAATGAGAGGCCCTCATAGGTCATCTAATCCCATTCATTTTCTGTAGCATGCAGGGTTATCACTGTTCAATAGTCACATATATCAGAGTGAGTCTATTTTTAAGTATTTCTCATGATGGGAACTCCCATAACTGACCCTAGAAGACTTTTTCCATACACGTACTTATCATCTTGTTAAATAAATACCGTATTGTTCCGAGTATAGGCCGCTCCTGATTATAAGCCGCACCCTTAAAGTTTGGTGCTATTTTTAAAAAATTCCAATATATAATTGTTTCAGGTTGGGCAGCCCAGAGCCTTTTGATTCCCGGCCGCGGCTGGGATTTAAAGGGCTCTGGGCTCCCCGCCGCGGCGGGCAGCCCAGAGCCTTTTGATTCCCCGCCGCGGCTGGGATTTAAAGGGCTCTGGGCTCCCCGCCGCGGCGGGCAGCCCAGAGCCCTCTGATTCCCCGCCGCGGCTGGGATTTAAAGGGCTCTGGGCTCCCCGCCGCAGCTGGGGATCCCGATTATAGGCCGCACCCCTAATTTAAAGATTTAAATTAGGGGAAAAAAGTGCGGCCTATACTCGGGACAATACGGTA
>QXTE01000058.1:1066120-1265478 GCA_003942145.1 Platysternon megacephalum | reverse complement strand
GCGGCAGCCCAGAGCCCTCTGATTCCCCGCCGCGGCTGGGATTTAAAGGGCTCCCCGCCGCAGTGGCAGCCCAGAGCCCTCTGATTCCCCGCCGCGGCTGGGATTTAAAGGGCTCTGGGCTCCCCGCCGCAGCTGGGGATCCCGATTATAGGCCGCACCCCTAATTTAAAGATTTAAATTAGGGGAAAAAAGTGCGGCCTATACTCGGGACAATACGGTAAATAATTCTGATGTTGAGTCACCGTTTTCCTTGGTTCAGTCTTATTTCTTTGCCCCTACAATTTCCCAGGTTTTTTCCATAGTGTGGGCCACTTCATAGTGTTGAGGACGTCTCATGGATCAGTTCGTTTCTTGATCATCCATTCGCATTCAATTTTGGGGTTTCGGGTCATCCCTATAACCATTACTGTAATTGCCTAAATGAAAAAAGAATGGAAGTAAAAATCTGAGTTTGTGTATGTGATTGGCAACGTAGGCCATATAGACCATACAATCTGAGGCTTACTTCACATGGGGCATTGGTGGGAGAGAGATTGTTTGTTTGGTGCACAAAGTTCAGTTCTATCGCTTATGCTTTAAATAAAGATTTATGCTTCTAATATCATTTTAGAAGTGCTACATCATCTGTTCTGGCAGTATCCATGTATGGAGAAACCAGGAAGACTCTTTAGTTACTTTAGCTGGAAGACTCACGGTTCTGAATAGCATCACAATACAGCTATAAAACATAATTCCAGCAGAACTTTAAATTTTCAACAGCTCATTTTAAAGCCATTGACATTAAAGAGATTTAGCCCTCCAGTTTGATGTGGTGAAATTGGATATGCTGTACAGTGGCTAATAGCATTTTTATACTCAAAGGATAAAATAATGGTAATTCATCAATATCGTCACAGCCTCAATAATGACTTACATTCCATGTCTTCAGCATCCCAGTTGTTTCTTCCTGACACATTCTCCCCCCTGCGCTCACATTTCTTCATACTGCAGAGTATAGATTTTTAGTTTGCATCTGAAAAACAAGTTGATGGGATTTAATGTTCAGACTGGGCTAGGAAGAGCCTAAAATTAAAAGGGGAATGATTTTCTTGTTCTTGATCATGGCTTTACTAATAGAATTCACATATTTCTTTCCTATGCACTCCTTGAGTCTAGTGTCACTTCTGTTGTTTTATGGAAGTCTGAAGCTCATTCAAATACGGACTCCACAACCTTGGAAGACCCTGGTCAGATCCTCTATCCTTTCATGACCGGATTTGGACTCCTCTTGCAGTCTGACTGCACTTGCTTTATTGTCATGAAAGGTGGTTAAGGTACAGTGTAGTGTTCTCTCTTTTCCTTAGTTATGGATTTGCAGTCTCTATGAGAATGAAATGAAAGTGTCTAAGTCTTTTCTATAACAATGTGGATCACCACTAGGCCATCACATAAGGCTTAATTTTTCTTCTAACTGAAAAATGGAAAATTCCCAGGTTACCCACATCACTCTCAAACCATTTGATATAGTAATCATGCTGCTGGAATATGAAGAGCATACTTAATAGCATGTTTTCAGCTTTAGTTCAAATAGCATGAAAGTGATAGAATGCAAGCCTGTTATCGTCCTTTCTCTCAATTTCAACCAAGCAGAAAGTTTTGAGATATTAAAACTTAGTGCAGCAGCCATCATTCCTGACATGATGAAATTAGGCGAAAAGTTCAGTTCATCCTCCTGTCCAGTGCACCAGCTCTTAGGCTTACGGATCTGGGTCAATTGTCTTGATTCATAGAATCATAGAAGATTAGGGTTGGAAGAGACTTCAGGAGGTCATCTAGTCCAACCCTCTGCTCAAAGCAGGACCAACCCCAACTAAATCATCCCAGCCAGGGTTTTGTCAAGCTGGGCCTTAAAAACCTCTAAGGATGGAGATTCCACAACCTCCCTAGGTAACCCATTCCAGTGCTTCAACACCCTCCTAGTGAAATAGTTTTTCCTACTATCCAGCCTAGACCTCCCCCACTGCAACTTGAGACCATTGCTGTTTCTTCTGTCATCTGCCACCACTGAGAACTGCCTAGCTCCGTTCTCTTTGGAACCCTCTGTCAGGTAGTTGAAGGCTGCTATCAAATCCCTTCCCCACCCCCCCATACTCTTCTCTTCTGCAGACTAAACAATCCCAGTTCCCTCAGCCTCTCCTCATAAGTCATGTGCCCCAGCCCCCCAATCATTTTCATTGCCCTCTGCTGGACTCTCTCCAATTTGTTCACCTCCTTTCTGTAGTGGGGGGCACAAAACTGGACTCAGTACTCCAGATGAGGCCTCACCAGTGCCGAATAGAGGGGAATAATCACTTCCCTTGATCCACTGGCAATGCACCTACTAATGCAGCCCAATATGCTGTTGGCCTTCTTGGCAACAAGGGCTCACTGTTGACTCACATCCAACTTCTTGTCCACTGTAATCCCCAGGTCCTTTTCTGCAGAACTGCCGCTTAGCCAGTCAGTCCCTAGCCTGTAGCGGTGCATGGGATTCTTCCATCCTAAGTGCTGGACTTTGCACTTGTCCTTGTTGAACCTCATCAGATTTCTTTTGGCCCAATCCTCCAATTTGTATACATCATGCTGGAGGGTAGGGATAGGTTCCAGAGTATCTGCCTCTCCCCCCCAGCTTAGTGTCATCAGCGAACTTGCTGAGGGTGCAATCCATCCTATCATCCAGATCATTAATGAAGATGTTGAACAAAACCGGCCCCAGGACCGATCCCTGGGGCACTCCACTTGATACCGGCTGTCAGCTAGACATTGAGCTGTTGATCATTACCTGTTGAGCCCAACGATCTAGCCAGCTTTCTATCCACCTTATAGTCCATTCATCCAATCCATACTACTTTAACTTGCTGTCAAGAATACTGTGCGAGACCGTATCAAAAGCTTTGCTAAAGTCAAGGTATACTTTGAAGCTTGTCTGTTTCTTTGAAAGCCACCTTTATTTCCAGCCTGTTCTTTCTGTTCTCATTGCTGTTTCACCTTTAAACTTACTCCCTTGCTTGTGAAGGAAATCCTTACAGAGAGAAATGATTTTGAAGTCAAGACTTCCTAGCTGATTTGACGTCTTTATTTCGTACTCTCTTTGCTGAGTTACATTGCTTTAATTTTAGAGGGTGTTTTGTGTTGTTATTAGACAACATATTTATCAAGCGCCCTATCCTTCGAATTAACATTTCATTATTTCCTCAACAGGAGGATAAATGTTCAGGCATGTTCCCACCAAATCTAAAGCCAGAATCAAGCCATAGAAGCAGTGATAAAGGGTTCTGCTCTGTCAGTAGTTTATATGGCAGTAGCCAGAATTTGGAGTGTGTAGGAACCACTTAGTTTCTAAAAGATGGGAATTATTCAAGCAATATTTCTTTGAACAGAATAGTTATAAAGATATGACATTAGACTTATTGCACTTGAATGACAGTATTTTGCATTTATACAATGCTTTTCCAGAGTGCCAATAAACTAATGTACAAACCATGGGCTTGATCCTGAAGGGAACTGGTCACCTGCAACTTCTTTTGTTTCTGAAATCAGGTCTTGCATCTATGGATCATTTCAGCCACTACTGAAATTCAGCCACCTGTAGCTTCAAACACAGCATCTGTTTAATACTATTGAGCAAACACTGCACAGCACAGTACGACGGGAAGGGAGGAAAGAAAATTAATTCCTTCATTTAAAATGTAAGGAGGTTGAATGTAAATGTACAAGGTTAGAATTTTGGCCAAAATTCCCGGGAAGCTCCTACACATACAAAAATGACAAGTGGTGAGGATTTGCTTTTTTGTCTCCTCTAAACAGCAGCATCTTCATAAACACTTCGCCATTGACACCATATGAGAGTGTTACTTTAGTTCTGACTTGGAGGGAAGAGACTGTTTACTGAATTAGTAGCAGCATTTCGGATAGCAGCTACTGGTAGATGTGCCTATACAATGAAAGACTGCTGCTGAAAGTACTCACTTTTATTTTGTCCATATTTTAAAAAAATAAATAAATCAAATTCAGTTTCATACTGTGCGGAGTCCTGCGCCTAGGAAGGAAGAATCCCATGCACCACTACAGGCTGGGGACCGACTGCCTAAGCAGCAGTTCTGCAGAAAAGGACCTGGGCATTAGAGTAGATAAGAAACAGGATATGAGTCAGCAGTGTGCCCTTGTTGCCAAGAAGACCAACGGCATATTGGACAGTATTAGTAGGAGCATTGCCAGCAGATCAAGGGAAGTGATTATTCCCCTCTATTCGACACTGGTGAGGCCACACCTGGAGTATTGCGTCCCGTTTTGGTCCCCCCACTACAGAAAGGAGGTGGACAAATTGGAGAGAGTCCAGCAGAGGGCAATGAAAATGATTGGGGGGCTGGGGCACATGACTTATGAGGAGAGGCTGAGGGAACTGGGCTTATTCAGTCTGCAGAAGAGAAGAGTGAGGGGGGATTTGATAGCAGCCTTCAATTACTTGAAGGGGGGGTCCAAAGAGGATGGAGCTGGGCTGTTCTCAGTGGTGGCAGATGACAGAATAAGGAGTCATGGTCTCAAGTTGCAGTGGGGAAGGTCTAGGTTGGATATTAGGAAACACTATTTCACTAGGAGGGTACTGAAGCACTGGAATGGGTTACCTAGGGAGGTGGTGGAATCTCGATCCTTAGAGGTCTTTAAGGCCCAGCTTGACAAAGCCCTGGCCGGGATGATTTAGTTGGTGTTGGTCCTGCTTTGAGCAGGGGATTGGACTAGATGACCTCCTGAGGTCTCTTCCAACCCTAATATTCTATGATTCTATGTATAACTGGTAATGGTTAAATGAGATTTTTTAAAAATGTTAACTGTAACAATTTTGAATTGTTACATTTCTGTAATAAAGTTGTTCTATCACACACAGTTTTATTCTGATCCTTTGTAGGAATAATGTGAATGAGACTACTTAAACATGTTATAGCAACCTCTACAGCAGTGGGTCTCAAACTTTTTTTTTCCACGGACCACTTGAAAATTGCTGAGGGTCTTGGTGGACCACTTAATGATTTTTCTAAATGTTGTTTCTACTGTTAGCTAACTATTGTAAAGCGCTTTGGATAAAAGCACTATATAAAAAAAAGTAATAATTAACATTTTTTTGTTCTACAAATGAAAGCACACAACTCCTATTTTAATATAAGTAGTCTTACCCTTCTAATGCGATGGATGTGCCCTCTCTTCCCCCTCCGTGGCAGCCTCCCAGCTGTGGCTTGGAAGGGGGGGAGTCTCTCCCTTTCTCCCCTGCTGCGGCAGTTGGAGCTGGGGTTGGGAAGGAGGGCCATCTCTCCCTCTCTCCCCCACCGCGGCAGCCCCTGAGCTGGGTCTGGGAAGGAAGGGGGTGTGTGTCTCCCCCACCGCTGCAGCCCCTGAGCTGGGGCTGGGAAGGAAGGGGGAGGTGTCTCTCCCTCTCTCCCCCGCTGCAGTGCCCCCGAGCTGGGGCTGGGAAGGAGGGCCGTCTCTCTTTGGCAGCTGCAGCCCTGGAGCTGGGGAAAGTCACCTCTTTTTCTGTCCTCCGCAGCCCTGCACGTCCCAAATTCCCCCCACTTCTTCTCACCCCACTACCACCTCCCACCTATTCCCCCCCAAGGCCACCACCTCACCTTACATGTGCATCTTTTCCAGGGTCCAGGCACCTAATTAGTAGAGCCATACGTGCATGGCTCCACTAATTAGTTGGGTGGCCCTTCATTCTCTCATATGCGGCTGCCCAGGCGTGCACCTTAGAGGGAACTATCCGCGGACCACCTGAATGGAGCTCACGGACCACTGGTGGTCCACAGACCACAGTTTGAGAACCTTTGGCTGAGAGCATTTTGAAACTATCCCTTGTGATTTATTAAGATGTTGCCAGAGCACATCAGTATAAGCTCACAAGTGTGTGTGGTTATACAGTTTGAAACCACACACTGGAATTCCCCTTTCTGTATGTCTGTTTTGAGCTAGATTCTGCCAGCCTTACTCAGGTATCCTACGACTTGAGTTTACTCTTTGGTACAAAGCTACTATTCAGCATGAGTGAGGCTGGCAAAATCTTGCTCTTTATCAGATATGGGCCTGAGCCAGTTCCCCCAAATTTGACTTTTTGATCTCTCCACTGAATGTTAGCAAAACTTCAAGTCTATTTAATGCAATTTCAGTCATTTGTTTCTTTTTGAATCATAATATTTAAATTTGGCTTATTACTTACGAGCTGCTATATATGGGAAAATCTCAGATTTGACCATTGACATTTCTGTCAAATATCACCAGAAAGTTATCAGTGGATTTACTGTTCACATGGCCTTTTGAGCTGGAATCTTGTAACCAGTGTCTTTTTGAGGTTATAGTTTTGAAATATGGCACATTCTTTAGGTATGGACTCCTGACCACAAGGAGAAAAGAAAAACCCATAGATGTTAAATATGACACTTCTTTCCTAGGGTACCAAAAGGTCATCAGTATAGGGAATTGCAAACGTTATTTTAGCTTCCAGTGTGAGGCGGTCATGTTGGGCATAAGGCCACCAATTTGGAGAAATTAAGGTAATCAGTGGTAACTGGTTTTGCAACATTTCAATGATTTTCACCAAGAAAATTATCAAAGGCAAGAGGCGTCAATACAGCTATATGTTTCCACCCTAATGGGGGCTGTTGTCAGCTCGTGTTAAGTAAACACTGTCACATAAAGGCAAATACCTTTTATGTTTGTGGAAGCCCTGTATTTTTAGGGTATGGAAGTCATTTGGCTCTTCTAAACAAGTGCAAATGAAGTACATCTCTTCCATTTTCCACAATGCTGTAATGTGTAAAGTATATACAATTTTAGGGAAATGGTTTCCCTTCACAGCAATGGGCTACTTCTCTCTCTTCAGATGGTGGTTGCTGATAACAGCCGTGAGAAAAACATTCAAAGTGTGGAAATAACAGCTTCTCACACTTGAAATGTGTCAAACCCATTATGGTAACACATAGAGGGAAATGCTAGGTTTTATTGAATAATTTGTATCCTGCTCACACTCCTCAGGGGTTTGGGTGTAATACATATTTCCAGTACAGAATGATAGATACAGATGCAACGTTCCAGGAACCAATGACCTAACATACAAGAAAACAAGTGAGAACAGACTGTACAGTTTTCTCAGTGTTTTATCATAATGAATCTTCAGATCATCTTACAGTATCTTCATTTATGATTCACACAATATGGTATGTCATAATGGGGGAAAAAATTGAGATGCCTGTCTCATTTGTACTTTCAGAGCTGGTGATAGGCAGAATGCCTTGGAGGTTGAACTGAAGATAGTGCAAGCCTTACTCAAGGATCTAGAGGGCTTCCTCAAATGGATGCAAGAGGCAGAAACTACTGTTAATGTCCTTGCAGATGCATCCCAGCGGGAGAATGCTCTGGATGACAGTGCCTGTATTGGGGAACTGAAAAAACAGATGCAGGTAAGAGCATGAGAGAATATTGTTTGTTGTTTTGTTTTCTGCTTCTCCACTATTGTGAACCTGACCAGGAAAAGGCGCCTAATAAACTGGAAATCCTGCATCTTATTCACGAAAACAATATTTTAAAGTGGCAATGGGCATGGAGGGAGTTATTGATTTAATGAAATATAAGAATCGTTACTCGGGATTAAAGCAAGGGTGTCCAGCCTGTGTCCTGGGCAATTTGTATCCCTCAGGTTCTAAATTGTGACCCTTGTGGGTAGCTGTGTTAAGAAGAAAATGTATATTATGAATTGAAAATGTGCTCCCTGAGCTACACCCAGTTATTATTTAACTTAAGTGCTTGACTCTGCCCTGCCGCTAGGGAGCACAGGTATGCCTCCTCAGCTGCCTCCCACACTCCCCCTCCTCCTAGGCACTTTCCCTGCAGCCACAGCAGCAGAGCTGCTGTTAGCCCGGAGTGCTTTGAGCAGTTGCTATCCCTTTATTGTTGCTCAGCAGTTCCCCTGCTGGTAACCAGCTGCATTACATGGGAGTGAGAAGAGAAAGTGGTTCTGCTTGCCCCATTGCCTACTTCCTTGCCAGACTGTGAAAGCTAGGTATTCCCCCTTGGGCCTAGGGAAATACCTAGCAAAGAAAGGCTCCTCCTCCCTCATACAGCCACTCAGGAAAGGCCAAAAGGAGGATGGGGGAGGAGAGGAGACTCCCCCTAGGGTCAGCACACTCCAGCTACTCCCCCTCTCCGAACCCAACATGCCTCTTTACTGGGATATGTGGGAAGGGCGACACAGGCTCTGCCTCAGGGGTACAATTGGAGGAGAGCAGGGCAGAGAATATGTACCAAAGGGTTGATTGGAGACACTTGACCTCTTTGTAATGCTATGTTTGGGCCTCAGGCTGCAAAGATTGGATTCCACTAGATTAAAATAATTTTCCATGTTTTGCATTTTGTGCTAGAAGATAAATGGTTAAAATGATTTCTGAAGAAATATGGATTATTTGGTTGCCCTGTTGACATCATGTGAATTCCCTTCACAGCTATCCCCCTTTCTTCCTAATTTTTTTAATATGTTGTAACTGAAGGAGAAAGTTTACTTCACCATCTAATGTAATGTATTTTCTTTCTCTGGGGAAAGAAAGCACAATAGGTAGGTCAGGCACACAATCCAGCCCCAAGTTTGTAGTAATATCTTTTCATGGTCTAACTTGATGGTGCTCAAGTAGTTTTTAATGAGCAAGAGCTTGTTAGAATCCATTGTGCAGTTGATCTAAGCTTATCTACATTGAATTAAAATGAAACTAACTAATCTAAAATCTGTGATAATTACAAAAGTCTAGGGAAAGAGCAGTTTATTGTATGACAGACATGATATGGCCAATGCTTTAATGTGGCCAGTCAGAATACGCCTCTCTAGATATGTGGCTGTTCACGTAACTATTGTACCATGGTAGTATAGTAGTTTGTAATTATCTTCCAGGAATTACCATTTTCTCCTTTTTTTTTTTTTTTTTAAAGCCTCCCATGGGTAAATCACAAAAGCAGGAGATAAATTCAGCACAGATTGGAAATACTGTAACAACACTTTGTGTACCAACAGGAGATGCAAGGGATCTGAAATGGGACAACAGAGAGTTCATGATCTGAGGCAGTGTGGTGTGTGGAGGGCTTGATTCTCCATTGGCTTGTAGTCATTTACACCTGTGCAAAGGCTAAATCCGGAATGTTAGTGTGTTAGGTGAACAGGAGTACACAAGGGGTAAGACAGTGGAGAAGGAAACCCTTATTTTGGCCTCCGTGTCATGAGGCGTGATCAGATCTCCGTAGTTGTACAAATTTTCCATTTTTAAAATAACAGAGATCTTCTTTTGTGGGGGAGTGCTGATATGACTTTTGCGTGCTAGTGGAGAGGCTGTACACTAGCTCTTCCTGCTACCTGTGGCTACAAACCATCTGCAAGGAGCAGAGTTCTTGTTTTGTGGCCACAGAGAAGCTAGAGGTGAGTGCTTGGGGCTAAGAAAGCTAAAGCACAGCCACCTGTCCACCTCCCTTAGTTCAGCGCCCTTTACTGTTGTTGTCTGTCTTTCCCATGGCTGTGCTCTGTTCTGCACTGCACAGCAGAGGGAGCCTAGTATCCTAACCTGCCCATGAGTCAACACATAATTTTAAGTTTCCCTTTCAAATATGAAAGGTTTAGCTATAGCACATATCAAAGGCTTTCATAACTCAGTGACTTTTGAAATAAATTCTCTCTCCGCCCCCCCCCCCAAACTTTCAAGGTCACTTTAATTTTCTGATGAGCATTAGTCTTCTAAAAGTATAGATATTCATATTATTGTATTGATGTAATAATTCCAAGTGTATTCCTGTGTTTTCAGACATTTGTTTTTTGTCTTATGTTGATTTCAGCACTGTGCAGTTAGTCTTTCTTGTTAGACCTACAGGAAAGAAAAATAAAATTACTCCAGATTCAGACCCACAATATCTGTTCACATTAAAAATATTTTTCCCCTGGTGCTGTGGTGTATATACAGTAACATGGAACTGTGTTTATCTCACCATTTCATGTGTTCAAATGTACAGAAAATTGTATTTCCTAAATCAAATTGATTACAAAACATGTGCTGTGCTCATATTGTCCTTGCTCTTATGAGAAACTATAGGATTGAATAGCACTTTACAAGGGGTTCAGATTGTGACTCATCTAATTTGAAACAAGACACAAGTAAGGGTTTAAAAAATAATAGAAGAGAGGACTTATAACTAGATTCCGACAGGTTAGCTGTTGCATAATTTGATGGTTCCAAATCATTAGTAATTTTTTTTTAAGTAGGTAAAATGAATTCAACTAGTCATCAACCTTGTTGTTATTGGTGGTCTAATTCCTTGTGTGTATTGGATGAAATGGGTGACAAAGAAAATGGCACAGTTGAAAGAGGAGAGGGCAGATTTACAGTGGAGGAAATCCATTTGGCCATGGGAACTCCAGAAGTGTTCAGTGGCATGGGAAGGGAAGTGGCGGCATCAGATATTGAATGTAAATCAGGGTAGGGGGTTGAAGGAACAGACTTTGTGGTGGATGAGAGGGGCAAAAGAATCAAAATGGAGTGAGTAGAATGTGCTACTATAATCCTGCCTTGGGGGAAGGACTGAATGGAGGCAGAGGAGGTGAGAGAAGGGGACAGAGAGTGGTGTGGAAATCAAGGGTACTTGATGGCTGGGAGATTACAAAAAGACTGGATGGAAGGGTAGGTGGGCTATGCCCTGGAAATTAGGTGGTGATTGGTGAGAAGGAAATTGCTCTTGTATGATATTTCCATTGTCACTGTTTAGTGAAGATGAGTTCGAGGAGTGGCCATTTTGGTGAGTAGAAGAGTTGATTCAGTAGTGAAAGTCAAATGAGGTGGGAAGCAAAAAGGCCAGCTGGGAAATCTATTTGTAAATTGTTCAAGGAGGAAGAACCTGTGGTCGGGGGACCACCCAATCCAATGCATAGGCTGTGGTAGAGGAAGCTGGTGTTGGGCAGAAGAATCTGCTTAAATGAAGAAGGCTGGCTCTGGTCAGACTCCATGCAGAAGGGATTATCCCATCCCGAACACAGGGTGCAGAAGAGCAGGCCGGCATTAGCACAGGTATAAGGAGGGGGAAGTGTGCATAGGAGACCTGGAAGAGGGGGACGTGAGCTAGGGATAGAGCCTGGGAATGGGAAAATGAAGAGCAGACAAGAAGAGGAGAGAAAATAATTACAGAGATGTATACTATTAAATTTGGAGATAAAAGAATGAAATGGGGAGAGAGCAAGTGTGAGAGCAGAGAATAAAGAAATGAAAAACACAAAAGCAAGTAAAGCCAGTTTAAGGACGTTAAGTGTTTAGTTTTCCCATATTTCTATGTGCTGTCATATTTCTCAGAAAAGGGAGTATTCAGAAGGGGGGAGAACTGAGGGAACCAAGGCAGAGGACGTAGAATCTTCTTCAAGCTGATCACATCTGTTTGAAAGGGAGTACGCCAGCACTTGAAACATTTAAAATTGAGCAATGTATAAAGCGTATGCTTCAAAGCTATGCAATACCTGAGGTTCTGTGAATTCGTCAGAGCCTTAATGTTACTTTTAATTGGTGCCTCTGACTGATGCACTAGAAAGATGTATGGAGATGTTCACATAGATAATATGCAGATTAATAGTAGATGTATTAATTCTTTCAGATTTTTCAAACTAAACTTGAAATCAGACATTGGCTATCCATTCAGGCTAGACATTGAAAAAAGGTATGCATCTTCTAGGTGAACAGGTAAATTGTATTCTAGCTCTGTAGAATATATCTAACTCTACAGTCTTAAAAAACAAAACAAAAAAACTTGAGCAGTTGCAGTCTCTTGTACCAGTTGCAGTCTCCATTCTCATCTTCATCCTGTGCTGTGTACCAGGTCTCATATCCTAATTCAGTGGCTCAAACCTCTTGTATGCTGTGACCCCACATTACAAAGAAAAGTTTTAATCCTTTAATTTGGGATATAGATGTATACCCCATATCAAAAAAGACGGTAGGAGGACCAAAAGAATGCCACCATGGCTAAACAGCAGATTAATGGATGCCATTAGAGCCAAAAAGGCATCCATTAAAAATTTGAAAGACAAATCCTAAGGCAGGAAATAGGAAAGAGCACAAACTCTGGTGAGTAAAATGTAAAAATATAATGAAGCAGGCCAAGAAAAAATTTGAGAAGCAACTTGCTAAAGATGCAAAAACTAACAGAAAAAAAAATTATTTAAGTACATCAGAAGCACAAAGCTTGCCAAACAGACAGTGCGGCCAATAATGTCAAAGGAGCACTTGCAGGAAAGCTAAATTAATACTTTGCATTGGTCTTCACTACAGAGCAGATCCCTACATCAGAGAGATTCTCTTTGGGCAACCAATCTGAAGTACTGTCCCAAATTGATGTGTCAGAAGAGGTTTTAGAACAAATTGACAAACTCAACACTAATAAGTCACCATGAGTGGATGGTATTCACCCCCAGAGTTCTGAAGGAACTCAAATTGCAGAACTACTAACTGTGGTATGTAACCTAACACTGAAATCAGCCTCTGTACCAGATGACTGGAGGGTAGATAATGTAATGCTGATTTTTATAAAGGGTTTCAGAGGAGATCCTGTAAATTACTGTCCAGAGACCCTAACTTCAGTACTGGGCAAATTGGTAGAAACTATAGTCAAGAACAGAATTATCTGACACCTAGCAGATAAACATGATTGGTGGGGGAAGAGTCAACACTGCTTTTATAAAGGGAAGTCATGCCTCACTAATCTATTAGAATTCTTTGAGGGAGTCCACAAGCATGTGGATAAGGGTGATCCAATTGATATAGTTGTACTTGGATTTTCAGAAAGCCTTTGACTTGCTCTCTCATCATCAAAGGCTATTAAGGAAACTAAGTAGCCATAGGATGAAGAGGGAGGGTCCTCCCATGGATCAGTAACTGGTTGAAAGATGGGAAACAAAGGATCGGAATAAATGGTCATTTTCACAATGGAGAGAAGTGAACTGCGGGGTTCCCTATGGATCTGTACCGAAATCAGTGCTGTTCAACATATATTCATTCATGATCTAGAAAAAGAGGTGAACACTGAAGTGGAAAAGTTTGCAGATGATATAAAATTGTTCAAGATAGTTAAGTCCGAAGCAGACTGTGAGGAGTTAGAGGGATCTCACAGAACTGGGTGACTGAGTAACAGAATGGCAGATGAAATTCAACATTATTAAGTGGCAAGTAATGCACATTGGAAAAAATAATCCCAATTATAATTATACAGTGATGGGTTCTAAATTAGCTGTTACCATCCAAGAAAGAGATCTTGAAATTGCCATGAATAGTTCTCTGAAAACATCCACTCAATGCACAGCAGCAGTCAAAAAGGCTAACTATGTTAGGAACTATTAGGAAAGGGATAGAAAATATCATAATGTCCCTATATCAGACCTATGGGGCACCCGCAGCTTGAAAGTTACGTGCAGTTCTGGTTGCCCCATCTCAAAGATATGGTGGAACTTGTAAAGATTCAGAGAAGGGCAACAAATATAATCAAGGATATGAAATATCTTTCATACAAGATTAGGGCTGTTCATCTTCAAAAAGAGACAACTAATGAGGGATATGAAAGAGGTCTGTAAAATCATGAATGGTGTAAAAAAATGAATAGAGAAGTGTTACCTTTTCACACAATACAAGAACCAGGGGTCACCTGATGAAATTAATAGTCAGCAGGTGGAATATAAACAAGAGGAAGTACTTTTTCACATAATGCAAAACTAACCTGTGGAACTCATTGCTAGGGGATGTTGAGATGGCCAAAAGCATAACGGGGTTAAAAAAAGAACTAGGTAGTTTCATGGAGGATAGGTCCATCAATGGCTATTAGCCAGGCTGGGCAGGGATGCAACCCCCTGAATCTCTGGCATGGGTCACTGCTGGAGTCGGGACATTGGGCAAGGTGGACCTTAGTCTGATCCAGTATGGAAGCGCTTATGTTCTTAATTCCCGTAGGAGAGCAGAGGGATGTCCAGAAACTATCTATCCATAAAGAAAGAAAAGGTGGTCAAGAGCCCCTGGACATGTTGGTAATTCCCCTTGGGGACTTAACCCCCCCAACATTGAGACCCAACATTCTAATTAATATGTTAATTTAATATTTTTTCTGTTCTGTTTTGATATATATTGTAGTTGTATAAGTGCATTTCCTTTTCTTTCAGAGATGTGGTTATCATCAGCTATGTGTTTTTTTTCCTCCCTTAATTTGGAGAATTTTTAGGATGCCATGATAGTGGAAGCCATGTACATGAATGTAAAAATAATTCAAAAGGGTTTTGCTCATTGGGTGTTTTCCTCCCTGTGCACTGTTTTTCGATGGGTTTCTAGAACACTTTTTTTTTTTTTTTTTTTTTTTTTACCAGTTTGCATTGATTGCCTCACCTGCTATAATCAAAGTTGGATCTGTCTCGAGGCAGTAGTGTCGTCCAGTGTTGTCCAAAATTCTAGCTGTTTTGCTTCCTGCTGTGTTGATGTTTTTGGATGTTTGTTCTGGCAGCACCGCTAATAGAAATGAAAATGTATTATTGACTCACCTCTCTAAGGAATAAGACATGGCTGGATGTGGTGGTGCTGTAATATGGCTATGTACGTTGGTTGGATTACACCTGGAGTATGTTATAGGTATAATCAAAATTCCCACATTGTTGTCTTATTTCTGTTGTTAGATAGCTTGCTTAAATAATACTGCTTTATGGTGAATATACATCAAAGTGTTGCCTCTGAGGATTCAAGGCAGTGGAGACCCTGTCTAGGATCGTGACTTGAAATGTTCAGTTTGCCAAAATCATATTCTCACTCTTGTTGTTTCCATTTCTTAATAAGTCTTTCAGGAAAAGATTCTAATTGGAAATGGCATCTTAAAAATATTCATGCTTGCTGGCGTGGAAATTATTTGATTGGGAGCCCTTTGGATGAATTAGCTTTAGAAGAGTTTTCACAGGAAAGAGATTTGTCCCCAGCAGTTTTTCCTTTTGTATTAATAATCTAGCTTTGAGATGTGCCTGTATGTGATTTATTATCCCTTAACATATGGCTGATACAATTAGGGCAGGTATCCCTCTGCTCTTCTCTCAAGATTGATAACACGGTCTGTTATTCACTCATTCCACAGCTCTGCCAGAGCTGCATTTAGTCTGAGAGGGAGAACACCCTTTCTCCAGAGTGAGGGAGTGAATGCCGTTCTCTCTCTCTCTTTCTCAATATAAAACAGCTATGAGGGAAGAACTATTGGGATATGTTGGAGCTGTCTTCCTAAGGGAATTCTGTTTTGTTTCTGCAGCTTTAATGTTTCAGTTAATAATCTTCTCTGCTATTTAGTGCATTCCAGTATGGTAGCAGACATTCGGCTGCTCAACAACTTCATTCTTTCTCTGTGCATGCTGAGCTGAGCAAATACTGGCTAGCAGGCTCTGTGAAGGGTTTTATTTTCTTGGTTTTTATTTTTAATTGAGAGAAACTTATGCTCTATCAACCTCCTTTGCCTTTGAGACATATAAAGCTTTGTAGCTCTCAGAAGCAATCCTGGAAGCGAGCATGCTCAGAGAGCTGGCAAATCGTTGTCCAGTGACCAGGAGGAAATCATAGTTGCTCTTCATTTATAATGCAAATTCTGAGGTGTCTTCAGAAGTGTGGCAAACTTAAAATGATGGCTGTGGTGAGAACATCTCTGCAGAAAGTTGTGGTCTTGTTGCATCGCTTGCAGAGGATGGCAGTTTCTTCCCCACGTTACCAAAAGCTTTGTAAGGTGAGTAAAAAATGGGAAAAAACAGACCTTTGAGAGTCTGTAGACCTTACTTTTATCTCAAAAAGCCAACAAATAGGATGGGTGGCAAGAAGGCATCCTACTCTAGAAAGTAAATTTTGAAAGCCTGTTATATTCTGTTGTACGTACATACATGTGAGTTATTCAAAAATGTGAAATATGTTGCTTTAAATGCACTTGCCGAGGTGGTGGTGGTTGGTTTTTTTTTTGAATAAAATGTTTTTGGCTAACATTTAAGGATTTCTGTGAAGAAACTGTTAACATTCAATTATCTTCCCTAGAAGTCTGTTTTTTTTGGACGATGGTTAGGTTCTGGCAAATGTCTTATAGTTCTTTAACTCCTATTTAGTCATTATCCAGGATACTTAAGCTTTCTTAAATTCCTATTTTTTTTTGTTTTTGAGTTGAAACAAACTTTAAGCAAGCATACGTTTTCAGCAGGTTAGTAAACAGTGTTAACACTTCTATTTTCCTATTCTATTTTTTTAGTGTTCTACAAAATTAAAAAAAAAGTTAGATGAAAATCATGTTGACAGATTTGACAACTTTTTGTTTGAATAGAACTATTATCTCATTCCTTGAGACTGAATGTTCAGATTCCAGCAGGACTGTAGTATTGTTCCATACTTTGCACAGGTACAGCTGGACAACTTTGTTGCTGTGAAAGTATCCTACGCAGCCCACTTGAAGTCAGCTTTTTTTAAAAGGATGGTCACTTCATGGATGTGAGACTTTTGAATGCAAGTTTGTGCTGTATTTCGGAAGCTATTTCTTAGGCAGTTAACATAGCATGACTGACTACGTTAGGCTATCCTGGATTATTGGAGCCTAACAGGTGGATTCTCTTTCATGACTTTTGACAGTACAATTACTGGGAGAGGTGCATGCCCATGAGAAAAAGGGTATTTTGACATTACCATGAAATCCATTGGCTGTTTTTGAAGCAATTGTTGGTTATTGGTGCTTATGATGTTTTTAAACCTTTTTGTTTCATACTGAAAGAACACACAAATTGCATATGAGGTATGTAAACCAATGCACGCCTGAAGGTAAACTGAAAAGTTCTCAGTGTTCATTTTTTATTAGATTGGAAAATGGCATGCTGCTAGCTAATCATGAAGTTTTGCATCAATGTGAGATAGTTTCTGTTGGGGGAAACTTGGAGGAGAAATAAGCTACAAACGCATTGCCCAAATGCTTTATATTCTTTCATTGTCTTTTTCATTACTTCCAAACTTGACCATAAAGTGATAGTTGTTTAATAGAGTGTAAGTTAGCACGGGTAGAGTTTTGGCATGTCAGGATGATCGTACTCCCTTTGTATATACATTTGAAATTGTCCCGTTTACCTATTGTAGTTAAGCGGTGTTTCAATTCACAGAAATGAATAATTGAGAATAGCTAGTTTGTTGTGTAAATGCAAGTTATTTAAGCATGTCTGCTTCAGTACTTTTTGTTTGTCATTTTAACAATGAATAATTTGCTTTGGTAAAGAATATTTGTCATGCAAATAAAGCAATTTTTTATTAATGGAGAAGAAAACATTCATTCTCACTTTCTTTTGCAAAATTACTAGTAAATATGAATACATAAAAGCATCTTTTAGTCATTTTTATGTTTGTAGATAAACTACCTTGTAACAGAATGTTGTCAGCCTGGTAGTAAGTACTCAATGAATCCTATAGATGGGAGGTAATAGCAGCAGTAATTGTCTACTAAGTGGAAGTCTAGACACTAATCATGTATATAGTTTTGACTTTAAATCTACCCAAGGGATACTAAAAATCTTAAAGAAACTGTTACTTAAAACACATTTTCTGACTGAATGGTAGGCTCTGGGAAATTTGTGATTATATATTGTATGTTTTTCTTTAAAAGCTTTGCTTTAGTGCTCTTAAAGATAGCCTCCCTGGTGATTAAACTGGAGTTTGAATTGTCCTGCCCTGCTAAATCAGCTACTGATAGAAAAGGAAATATTTACAAACCCAGCCACTTCCAGCAGGTGTCAGTGTAAGGCAGTGATATGTGAGACTGATGATGGAACGTTTCATTCCTTTTTTGCTTCTGAGAATTAAATTACAAATTGAAAGCAGCTTTTAAGGAAATCATTATTTACACTCTTAAGTTGTTGTCTCCACCTCCTCAAACCTTTGAAAAAAAATGCAGTATTTACTTCTCTTGTTTATTTGTGGAAATATAGAGTTAACAGTTAAATTCTGCATGAGAAGTTACATAATCATTATTAGGGTTTTGAATGAACAATTTGGTGCCTCACTATTTTTTTTCCTTGTTGCATAACCTAGCAAATACTAATTACATTCCATGTAAAAGAAGCCCCCTCTGAGGTTAGTGAGAAAGTCAGCAACGGCAAAGAAATTAGCATCAACAATATGAATGCTCAGGCGAACAGGGTGCTTGTCTAATTAAGACCATCATAAACAAAAACAGGCATTATCCTCATTTTGTAATCAAAATTGCTTTTCTTCTAATTTAGTAGCGTGGTAAAGTAATAACTTAAAACTCAGAGTCTTCAGGCTGTAAATTTGTTAAAAGCAGAAACAAAACCCAGCCCTTCCTTGAACTACATTTAGAATGTTGCTGACATGGAAGATCATAGGAAATTCTAAGTTCAGGTTAATATTTCATATGTGAGGTATTCCTTTTTCTTCCTCGGACTTCTCCAGATGAACACAATGATGAATGCTTAACTCTTTTTCTGATAATCCTCCACTGAACCTGCTACATAACTGTTGTATGTTGAAATCACTTGAGGACATAACAAGTATTTGTAGCAGCACAACAGTTACGTTGTTCCAGAAAATACTAGAATGTCATCATTCAATGGTTAACTTTGCCTTATTTGTCAGACACAATTTTTTAAAAATAGTTTATTGCATCATAAAATTCAGAAGTAAGAGATGGAATAACCTGCAAGGCCAATTATCCAATGCAAGGTTGTTCAAAGAGCACATTTTCTACTGTTACGTCCAAATGGGTTTCAGGTATTTTGGGAGTGGATGAGGTTATCACTGAAGACCAGAAAAATTGCTTCATGAGAAGGTATAAAACTGATATAGCTCTTTCCCCTAAACCTAAAACTGCAACATTACTTATGAAAACACTATATGAAATTAGAAAGCTTTTATGAATGCTTGTAACAAAAATGATGAAATGTTTTATAGCTCAAGCAGGTAAATGTAGGGAACATTTTGAAATATGTATTATGTTGTTGGAGAATTACAACACACTATTAGCACGTATGCAGACCAATTGAAAGCGAGAATGGGAAAGAGCTGGTATTTGAGAGAGAGAATATTCTTCTGAAAAAATGTGTTCATTAAAAAAGAATTAAAACATTAAAAAATATGTATAAATTCATATTTTAAAGATGCTGTTCGTCCTTTTCTGCTATTTATTTTCACTACTGTTATTGAATATACTAAGACATTAAAAGTTTTGAACCATAGAAATGTAGGACTGAAAGGACTTTGATAGTTCATTTAATCCAGTCCCCTGCACTGAGGCAGGACTAAGTATTATCTAGACCAGGGGTCGGCAACCTTTCAGAAGTGGGGTGCCGAGTCTTCATTTATTCACTCGGATTTAAGATTTCGCGTGCCAGTCATACATTTTAACGTTTTTAGAAGGTCTCTCTCTATAAGTCTATAATATATAACTAAACTATTGTTGTATGTAAAGTAAATAAGGTTTTTAAAATGTTTAAGAAGCTTCATTTAAAATGCAGAGCCCCCCAGACCTCTGGACAGTGTGAGTGCCACTGAAAATCAGCTTGCGTGCTGCCTTCGGTATGCGTGCCATAGGTTGCCTACCCCTGATCTAGACCATCCCTGATAGGTATTTGTCTAACTTGTTCTTGAAAATTTCTAACAATGGAGAGTCCACAACCTCCATAGGTAATTTGCTTAACTACCTTTACAGTTAGGAAGTTTTTCCTATTGTCTAACCTAAATCTCCCTTACTGCAATATAAGCCCATTACTACTTGTCCTGTCCTCAGTGGTTAAAGAGGACAGTTTGTCACCCTTTTCTTTATAACAGCCTTTTACATACTTGAAGAGTGTTATGTCATCCCTCTTTCTTCTCCAGACTAAGCAAACCCACATTTTTCAATCTTTCCTCCTTGGTCATGTATTCAGGACCTTTAATCAATTTTGTTTCTCTCCTCTAGACTTTCTCCAATTTGTCCACATCTTTTCTGAAGTGTGGTCCCAAAACTGGATACAATACTCCAGTTGAGGCCTTATCAGTGTTGAGTAGAGTAGAAGAATTACTTCTCGTGTTTTGCTTACAATACTCCTGCTAATACATCACAAATGATGTTCACTTTTTTGTGACAGTGTTACATTGTTGGCTCATATTTAGTTTGTGATCCACTATAACCCCCAGATCGTTTTCTGCAGTACTCCTTCCTAGGCAGTAATTTCCCATTTTGTATTTGTGTAACTGATTAATCCTTCCTAATTGTAGTAGTTCACATTTGTCCTTATTGAATTTCATCCTGTTTAATTCAGACCATTTCTCCAGTTTGTCAAGATCATTTTGAATTTGCAACCGTCCAAATTTGGTATCATCTGCAGACTTTATAAGTGTACTCTCTATGCCATTATCCAAAACATGTAAGAAGATATTGAATAAAATGGGTATAATTAACACTAAGGTAGCTCAAAGTCACCTTTCACGTGACATTGGTGATGTCCTCAAATTTTGAAAGTGGCAATAACTAGAGGTCTTTGTGATGGGATCTCTGGGGTAAAACCTGGAACTGGGGTACTGCTGTGCAGCAGATTATGACCTTTCATATGATATCTTACATGGCACGTTTTGTATGAAATATATCATAATTATATGATGGGTGGATATGGGGGCTCCAGGGTGTTGCTTTGAGGTACAGAGTACTAGTGTCGTCTTACGGAAGTTTGAAAAACATGACTGGGAATAAGGCCAAAAAAAAATAAAAATCAATACAGGGATAGTTGTGGCAAAAGGCTAGAATAAAATTGTGGCCCACTGAAGTCAATGCAGGTTTTTCCATTGACTTCAGTGGAACCAGGATTTCACCCTTAATATTTAAATGGTCTGAACTTGGTAAAGTATTGACATCTGTTCAAGCTGATGAAGTAGTGGCAATCAATTGGGGGCAAAAAGGAGAAACAATAGGAGAGTAAAAGGACACTAGGAGAGAGAGAGAGAACAAGAATTTCCTGAAGCAACTCTTGGGGTGATCAAAACCACAGGATACTGTACCTGTGGTATTGTTTAACTACCTAATAATTGATGCTTAACAAGTAATATACTTGTTATATATACTAAATAATATACTAAATAATATACTTAACAAGTATAGCCATACGTACATCATCAGAGACATTACTGAACTATGTATAAGACAAATTTATGATCTCAATAGTAGAAACTCTGGAGCTAATTCTCATTTATACTACGGTTGCTTTATATCGCTCTGTCGATGTGAAGAGACCTTAAAGTGAGAGTGAATGTAATTTATGCCCTCTTTAAGGTCCGTTCACAATCCCAGAGCTGCCTAGTCGCATTAACAACACAGTGAAAGTCCCAGAGTATGGTTGCTGCACTTGGGAATTGTACTGTGCTGTAGCAGTGTCCACATTGGACAAACAGCAAGCTGGTGTGGTGTAGATTCACACCCTAGTTTGCTGCTCAGTAACTTGCATGCAAACAATCCACGAGACTCAGATTCTCCATCTACGAAGAACTGCCACCAGAGAACTTGTTGACAAATATAAGAACAAAAGCAAACCTTGGAAACATGAGCTATTTGAATAAGGATGAGCTTAAAGAATGCTCTAGCATAAGGATTTGAGATTTCAGGAGAGTGAATTTTGAGGAATTGAGGAATCAAGTGAGTAATATCTGATGAGAGGCAGTATTAAGATCCCCGTTTCTGGAAGAAGCCTGACGGAAGTATGATAATTGAAAGGCAACACACTATTAATGTCGAAAAATATGAAGGCAAAGAACAATTAGTGGCCAATATGCTTTTATAAAGTACCACTCAAAGATCTGAAGGTTGTTTTTAAAAAATCTGCACTGTAAATTGAAGGCAACCCAAAGAGGAATGGTTTACATGGGGCAATTAAGAGCAGTAGACGTAGGTTGGTGGAATACTAGTGAGAGAGACTAAAGGATTTATAAGAATTGAGAGGAAAGGATTGCTAGAGAGAAATTAATTAATAAATTAAGAGTGGGATTAATGAATGATTATTGAAAATGAACATTGAAGTCCTATCTGGAATCTGTCTCCAACAAGCAAAATAAAGAAATGTAGACAACTATGAAGTCTGAAGGATCCTATAAAAAACACTGGCAAAAAAACAGGCAGTGTAATACTTGGAAATATGAACATCTGCAACTCAACTGGCTCAGGTTTCAGAGTGGTAGCCGTGTTAATCTGTATCAGCAAAAACAACGAGAAGTCCTTGTGGAACCTTAGAGACAAACAGATTTATTTGGGCATAAGCTTTCGTGAGCTAGAATCCACTTCAGATGATGAAGTGGATTCTAGCCCATGAAAGCTTATGCCCAAATAAATTTGTTAGTCTCTAAGGTGCCACAAGGATGCCTCGTTGTTTCAACTGGCTCAGTTTACATGCAATATAGAATATGTAAGGAACTAATAATTTATATTTAAAAAGCCATGGAAAACTTAATGAGGTACTGGGAAAGACTTGGGGGGAAAAAGCATATTAGTACTGATCTTCAAAGAAAGAAAGTCATCTTGGAGACTACTGTCCTCTGTCTATCCCCTCTCCCTAGTAAAATTATGGAAGGAATATTGAGAGAGAAAATAATTAAAAATCTATAGAAAAACAGACGAGAAATAAGAGAGAAGAGTTTATAAATAGATACTGACAAAGAGTAATTGATTGCTTTTTGTTAGAATTATGAAATTTGTGGATGAAGGGAAAACAATGGAATCAATCTATTTGGATTTCAAAAAAACATTTGATATTGTATATCTCAGTCTGATTCTGAAAAAAAACCTGATATTGCTTTGGAATGAGCCCTATCTTGGTTGGATTGAAAACTGGCTCTAGTGTATTACACTGCAATTCATCATAAGCCTGTGTGTATTTAGTTAGGACATGGTGGTTAGTGTGGTTCCATCAGTGTCTGCATTAGGTCTGGTTGGTCTTAATATTATGTTAAGTTGATGATCTAGAGGTGAGGTAAACAGCACATTAATTCTAAATTAGGAGGAGTTTTGAACATCATTGAGAACAGGGAAATAACTCAGAGAAAGTTAAAGATTAAAAATGTAGGCAAAAATATAAATCATAGGACTGGAAGGGACCTCGAGAGGTCCTCTAGTCCAGTCCCCTGCACTCATGGCAGGACTATATTATCTAGACCATTCCTGACAGGAGTTTGTCTAACTTGCTCTTAAAAATCTCCAATTATGAAGATTCCACAATCTCTCTAGGCCATTTATTCCAGTTCTTAACCACCCTGACAGTTAAGAAGCTTTTCCTAATGTCCAACCTAAACCTCACTTGCTGCAATTTAAGCCCATTGCTTCTTGTCCTATCCTCAGAGGTTAAGAAAAACAATTTTTCTCTTGTAACAAAATTTTATGTACTTGAAAACTGTTATGTCCCCTCTGTCTTCTCTTTTCCAGACTAAAGAAACCCAATTTTTTCAACCTTCCCTCATAGGTCATGTTTTCTAGAACTTTAATCATTTTTGTTGCTCTTCTCTGGACTTTCTCCAATTTATCCACATCTTTCCTGAAATGAAATAGAAGTTTGAAAAATGAAGGTAGGGAAAAATAACCCGAAACACTAATACTCAATGGGAGGGAAAAATGTAGAAAGCAGTAATGTCTGCTGTCACACGTTAAATCTTTATTGACATCAAATTAGACTTGATTTGGGGTGTGTGTGGGGTGGTGGTGGGGTGGTAAATAAAAGGCCAGGGCAACTAGGGCTGCATTTACACGGGCATTATGTCATGGGACAGGGAGATAACCATCCACATGTCAAATGTTATGTTGGGGTTTGAGCATCTGTAGCAAAAGAGAGAGAGTGATAAATTGGAGGAAGATCAGAGAAGAGCATAAAATGGTTGGGGACTAGAGGAATTTGTTTATAAAGACAGATGAAAAGTGCTAAAGATGTAGAATTCGGCCAGTATTTGGGTGTTGGGATGTTACATAGCCATTTCCAAATATTTGAAGAGTGTAACCACTAACCAAAGATATACATTATTTAGTATAATAAGGGGGTAATAATTCAGATTACTAGAATGAAATAAAATAAAAGTTATGTAGATTAAATATATGGAAAAGTTTTTGACAGTAAGATCTAGTACCCTGTGACTTCCCAAGGGGTGTAGTTCGTTAGAGCCCTCAACATCTGACCCATTTTGAGACTAAACTAGACAAAATCCTTGTGGCTCTATAATAGGGAACGATTGTGTGAAACCTGATGTTAAGACTGGATGACCTGAGACATTTTGTTCTTTTAGGGCTAGTCTACACTATTGCGCTACATGGGTGCCAGTGCACTGACGCAGCTGTGCTGCTGTAGCATGTCTGGTGACGACGTGCTATGCCAACATGAGAGTGCTCTCCCATTGGCATAATTACTCCACCTCAATGAGAGGCGGAAGCTATGTCTGTGGGAGAAGCGTCTCCTGCCGACTTAGCACTGGTGTGGGTCAATGTAACTTGTTTCGCTCAGGGGGATGGCTTTTTCACACCCCAACTGAAGTAAGTTACATCGACTTAAGTAGTACTGTAGACAAGCCTTCAGTCTCTAAATTCTGATTCTAATAGGAAGACAGTTTAATATTCTGTATAACTTACCTGTGACCTGAGATTCTGCTTTTTCTCAACGTGTTCTTTATTTTTTGGTATTCCTAGTGCATTTTCAGGCCTGGCTTTTAATCCTCTAAAAGGAGGTACATTATATGTCACCCGCTTTCTGTGGCTAGGAGCTTCTTTTCAAGTGAAGGTTGCTCATCCTCTTGGAAATTATTATGAGCAGGAGCTCAAATAATTGAAAATGAAGATAGGCTGAAACAAACCACTTTGTTTCTTTTTATAGCCCCTTCTCTAATTTTAATTTGTTGGAGGTCTATAAAATAATTTATAAACAGGATTTGTGTATTAAAGTAGATCATGCTCGCTAGCGCTCAGTGCATAACATGGACATCTGGAGGTGCCAGTTTTTTGTTTGAAAAAGAGAATGAGGAGAAACAAAATGGGAGCAAGCACAAAGAAATTCAGGTTTAGTATTTTAACTTCCCCATCAGTCATTCTTTTTAGCAAGTAGAATAAACTTAAGCAAAATGGAAACAAGACAAGCCCAGATACTCTGTATTTTTTTTTAAATAATGTTTCAAAAGCAGTATTTTTAAAAAAAAGTATTTCAGGACATTCTTTAGAAATCACATCAGGTTTAGTTGTGTGTCTGGCTTGTTGAACTGAAAACAACTTTGCCAATGCAGAAAGAACGAAAATGAAGACAGAATATAGGGTAGATTTATTAAGGACTGAGCATGGGATTAATGGGAAAATTGACTTCCTTGAACTTCATGTGTTCACAGGAACTGGATCAATATTTGATATATGATATCCTCTATAATAGTATTTTACACAGCGCTTTTTGATTGCTACTCTTTTTTCAGTGCAAGAACTCTTTTTCTGTCCCACTAGCATCCAACTGTGAACTTGCCTCAGCCCAAATCCCATACTCCTGCATAAAAGTCATATGTGATGTACTGTTTCATAATGTCTCCCTCAAGCAGTACTTAGCATTTTTGAATGGCTCCAAGGAAGGATTATAATGATTCATCAACTCTTTCCTCCAAAACTGCCTGTCTTCTCCAAATATAACCTAATTCTGTTTCACAGAGATCACCAGAACTAATAGCATGGATACTGCACTCGCAGGGCTAGTCTAGCTGGGATCCTATACAAGAAATTCCCATTGCTGTCAAAATATTCCTGTCCCCTCTGCACCACTTTGGTGCTGGTGTCCCAGCCTTCTGCATCCAGCCCCGCCAGCTCTTCCTCACTCAGGACCTCGCCATCCCACTCTTCAGTGTCTCCTCCTGCCAAAGAGTTTCCCATGAGGGTGTCTTCCATCCCAGCCACAGGCTTGGTTCCATCCTCCTGAAGAGGCTCCGGAACTACTAGAAAAGTAAGCAACCGCTTTTGAAGTTGTAGTGCCCTCCCAGCCATTAGGAACTCTGAAAGAATGATGCAATGTGAACTCCTATCACCTCTTAACCTCCCTTTCTTAACTGGTGCAGAGAGAGAGGAGACCAAATGTCCTCAGGTCACATGTGAAACTGAATATCTCACATCAAAGTTTGCTGAGCTAATAACCACAGATTTGCCTTGGTTTTATGCTGCACTGTCCCATATTCACTTAACGTACAACTCGTGTCATAGTTTGCTACGAAGCTTTTCACCAGAAAACAAACAATTTTTGCTATATGGTGTGTGAGTGTAAAGTTACTGTTGGTGAAAGGTGAGGGTTACCGTCCTGTAGACTGACGTATGTTCATATTGGTTGTCACTAAAGAAAATAATAATTTGTGGTGTCATTGGTACCTTATGGTGGTATTTTCTATTCTACAATAAGTATACGTATTATTGCAAATACAGTGACAAATACAAATACTAGGATGCTGTAAATGTTAATTGTGCAGTGGTGACCACTGAATCTGCAGACTAGGTACTGCACTGGCAGGGGAGTACAAGCTTTTCCACATTGTCCCAGCAGTGTGCCAAATCCCTGACCCGGAAGCACCATGCTCTAATGGAGGGACGGGTACCTCAGTCTCAATGCTTGTTCAGTTCTTGCCTCTTCGGCTGAGGCTGACAACTAATGTGCCAATTAGTGCTCATTGTGGTGGCCTTTGTGGTTTGGTCCCTGAACAGTCACCTGAGGTCACTACTTTCTATCACTGCCATCTTGGTCTCAGTTTGAACCATGTTTGAGAGGAAGGACACAGTATTAGCTCACTGAGCCAACCAGTCATCTTTCGTGTTCTGTTTCAAATGTTCCAGTTCAACCACTCTCACTATGGTTTGCTCTGTGATGCAAAAGAATTACTCAGTGGCTACAGCATTCAACATTACAGAATAGAGAGAGTGCCCCTCCCCGCCCCCCCGAAACTGACAGACCTTCCAAAAAACTCCCCATGTCCCACACTTACCCTTCCCTATTTCTCTGTTAGGAGACAACACTTTTTCCCCCCTTGTCCATAAAAAGATCTTTATGGTTCCTTGCCAGACACTGGCAGCTGAACAGCAGAAACATGCAGACTCCCTCAGGTATTTTCACTAAAAAGAAAATCTGCTTTCAGTCTGATCTTTCACTATGTATAGCCTAATAGTGTCACAAAACAATCAGCTCTGAATTGCTTCCTTTTCTTTCTTTAAACAATTAATACAGCCTGAGAGAAGTGTGGTGATTTGTCTTGAGGCAAATATGGGTTGTGTCAGAGTTGTGATTCTTTAAAATAAAGGGATAAAATCTCTCCTTTGTGTAGGAGCATGTGTAAAAAGAAATAGAAACATAGTAAAAGAGAGATTTGATTAGTAATGGGCCTGTGTTGTAAAATTTGGAACTGTACCTCAGTGAAAATCAAGGTTTTAGAGTCCTTAAATTAACATGATTCCTGGAATCTGAGTATTTTCTCGAAGTTTTTGTACCTACGTACAATTCTAATTTTGTCAACTTTTTTTTTTTTTAAATGTGTGCGTACACAGTAGGATCATTTCCCCCTTATCCTCCCTGGTGCCTAAACTATAGTTCTATGATATATGGCAAAACTCTTTGGTAGTGACAGAAATGAGCTGCAAGATTCCACGGCACTCAACACAGCATGTAATGTTCAGAGCATGACATTCATGTATTTTTTCAATGCAGACTTATTTTTCTTCTTTCCTTCCTGGGAACAGGAAACCAGCCTCCCTAATAGAACAGAGACTTTTACCCAACCAGCAAAATCAAGATCTGATGATATTGTTTGAAATACTTAGAAAAAATGTGGCTGTATGACTTAAATTGAGGTTTTGCAGCAGAGAATGAGCCTTGAAAGTGTGGGCATTAGTCCTTTGAATGACAGTGCCAGCAATTGTAGCTCACCTGTTCAGCTGAAAAATGAGGCAGTGTTTTTCTAGTGGCTAGAACAAATGTCCTGAGTTCTGTTCCCAACTACTCCACTGCACTCTTGAGCAAATCACTTAACGTCTTTCTCTTGGAAAATCACAAGGATAAAAAGAGAGCACTTAAGCTTTTGAGATGAAAGGTGTGCAATTTAAGAGCAAACTATTATTATATACTCCAACAAGCTATTTTTTATGCCACTCATAGCTGATTTTTAGAGGATCCATTATTATTAGTCTCAGCTGTTGATTGGTTAGATTTGGAAAATGAAAAAATATCAGAGGGAACCAAATTGTCAGACTGCTAGTGCTCTACCCATAAAAGAACTACTGGATTCCCTACTGATCTAAAAATAAACAATATACAAGCTTCTCCTGTGGTAAAGGTAAATTACCAAGAGTGGGGACTAGACAGAGTAAAAACAGATGGATGTTATGGAATTTTTGGATTGCAAAAGAAGGGGAAACAGATCACCTCCTTCACCCGCAACTTTGCCAGAACAATATGCAGCTATTGAAATGAGGCCATAACTTGTAAAATTAGCCATGCTGATGAAACAGGAAAACTTCCTGTCAGGAAGGATAATGGTAACGTGAAATGTGTAGATGGAATTATGCTAAAACCTTTGGAATTTACCAAAATGGAAGACCGCATATATATCAAATGTTTGTATCACATCCACATGAGAACCAAAAAGAGAAAATAAATCTGCTCATTAACTTCTGTTGTGAAACTGTCTGAAACACAACTCTGGGACAGAATACAACAGGCAGCTAAATAGAAAACTAGTATAGGAAGGCTTTAAACTTTATTCTTTCCAGACCTAAGTCCAATTACCCACAGAATGTGGAAGAGGACTTGATTTAGAGTCCCTTAAAAAGCCTACGGCATAAAGCTATATATGATGATTTGTCTTGTTTAGCACTGTTTTAACCTGATTTTAATATGTTTAGACATCCATTTCTGTTTGGTACTGTCCCAACATCTGTGCAGAAGATGATTTTGTCAGTTTTATTTATATTTACACACCCACAAACACCAGTTTTTGATTTTCCATAACCTCTCTTCCACCTGCTGGTTTGGTATTTAATTTCTTGATACTTCTATTTATTACTTTTACACACTTAATTCTGGGGTGGGATGAGTTAGGGAAGTGAAAAGCAACGTTCTAATCNACGCTCTAATCTAGATGTCTACACAGCTGGGTAGGCAGACGTGTGCTAGTTTTGTGTGAGCTAGCGCACTAAAAATAGCAGGGTCGATGTTGTGGCACAGGCTGTGGTTCATTTTAGCTGCTTGAGTCCCAGCCCACCCTGCCCCCTGGATCCAAGCTTAGATGGCTAGCTCAAGTTGCTGTCTGTCCCACAATGTCTACACTGCTGTTTTTAGTGCACTGGTTAGAGCTGTTTACCCAAAATGGGAGCCATGATTCCAGCTGCAGTGTAAGCATACACCTATGTGGCAGTTTGTGCACTTCATTCTCCTGGGTGGTCCCTGAAGGAATTTACCATGATCTTTGCCCAAGGGCCCCTTACATGGAGCAATTGAGCATTACCACACCAAGTCCAGGAAGTACCCAGTTTTGGAGGCAGCTTTGTTACCTGTCACAGGAGGGGAATTTTGCCATGCCTGCTGACAGCATTCAACCATCATTCAAACACGATGATCTGAGTCCTAGGAGGATGAAGATGAAGTAGAGACTCCTTAGGAAAGCAGAAGAACTCCTAACAGACCGTATCCAGCAGAGGCCCAGTCTGCAATATAATCCCCCAGTATTTCCCCACCTGAAGACTCTGCCATTGTAAGTCAGGAGTTAGTTCTCAAATTAAATATTCTGCCAGCTCCTGAAAATCCCACAAGTACAATTTGAAACCTGCATTCAAGGGCAAGCAATCCCCAAACCAGCAGAGAGACTTCCACAGATATCTCTAATTCAGGAATTGCTCCTCACATAGCAGACAAAGCCCGAGTCATTGTTCTCCATCGGGTTATCCAGCCATGCAGATGGTGGAAAAACAGGAGTTCTGTGATGGAATGAACTTTGCTGCAAATTCTGGATTTACAAGCTCTTTACAATGGATCTCAGCCAACTCAGCTGGGAAACGCAGGTAGACCAAACTGCTCTTACGGGACTAAAGTCCATGTATCTGCAGCATATTAGAACATCAGTTTCCTAATTAGTCTACTTTATTTGGGAGGTTTTTATTTCTTATGGTGTATATGGCTATGTGAGAAAAGTTCTCTGACTGTTCAAGAGGAAGTTAAGGGGTGACTTGATTACAGTCTCTGTGGACAACAAATATTTAATCATGGACTCTTCAGTCTAGCAAAGAAAGGTATAACGATGCAGTGGCTGGAAGTTGAATCTAGACAAAGTCAGACTGTAAATGAAGCATAAATTTTTAACGGGGAGAGTAATTAACCATTGGAACAATTTACCAAAGGTCATAATGGATTCTCCATCACTGACCATATTTAAATCAAGATTGGATATTTTTCTAAAATATATGGTCTTGGAATTATTTTGGGAAATTCTATGGCTTGTATTGTACAGGATCCCAATGGATCCTTTTGGCTTTGAATCTATAAATCCATAGAAATACTTGTCTAGAAGGGACCTGAAATCCATCGCCATGCTTTGAGGCAGGATTAAGTATACCTAGACCATCTCCAACAGGTTTTTGTCTAACCTGTTGTTAAAATCCTACAATGATAAGTATTCTACAACCTTTCTAGGTAATCTGATGCAGAATTAAACTGGACAACAGAAAACTTGAGATTTCTAGAGCAACTAGATTTCTTGCAAGAGATATCTGCTCACAAATCTCTGGTTAGGTAAGCACAATCTATAATGCCAATCATTTATGGTCCTACTCCTTTCTTTTTGAGCTCCCCAAAGGCACCATACTTCTGAGATGATCATGGTTAGCCATGCCCGCAGTCTGTCATATTTTCTTATGTGAGAGTTCAACTGTCTGTATGTTTACTTTTATTGAAGCCTGCTTTCTAATGCTCTCCCTAGCCAAAGTTATGGGTTAGTGGAAAATGCTGCTTCTGTATTCAAAAAACATATTGTGTCTTCTAAAATGACATAATTGCTTTATGTACCTTAGAACAGAGGATCCCAAATGGCTGTACTTGTGTTTGATGTCCCATTAATTCACTTCATAACAATTTTTCAGCAGGTGGTGCATGAACTTACAAAGTTTGGGAACTGCTGCTGGAATAAAACCACCTTGAGCACTTCCCAGAACACTCTTATTATCCCTCAGTCCCAGCCAGAAGCACCATGAGGAAATGTGGATGTCAGCAGTCTGAAATTGAATGAACCATTTATAAAATCATCCAAGCTTCCTTCCTTCCTTCCTTCCTTTCCTCCATAGTAGCCAAATCCTTCAAATTTTCCATAGCCAGCTTGATCAAATGCTGTTTTAGAAAAGATTGCTGTACATAATATCCAAACAGCTAGTCACTACTATAATTAAAGCTTATTCTACTCACTCCATTGGGCCAAAATGGCCTCTGCAACAGATATCTATATAGTAACCGCCTGGCGATCAATTACATTTGTTTAAGTACTATGTACTGGATCTCTTGGCCTCTGCACATGGCTCCTCTGTAATTTGCCATGAGATAGTCCAATATGAAATATATATTTTATAGTCCTCTATCCAATCTTGCCTCCTTTTTTTCACTGCTTGCTATTTCCTGAAGATGTGTTGTTATTGCTTAGAATGGAAAGTTTGTTTTTGTCAGATTGTTTCCTCTCTGGAAAAATCATCTTCTCCAACTCAGCTGGGTATTCTAATTGAGAGGATGCTTGGTCTGGAAGGAGGTGATACCAAGTCTACTATGTGCTATTGCTAAAGTTAATAAATGTAGTCTGGTCTTGCTAGTAGTGTGTTTGAGTTTCTGCTAAGCTGGTTGAATACGACAAAATGTTTTCCTCCAGTGTCCCTGATCACTTTCTTGTTCTTCTAAAAACTCAATTTGTCAATACTTTTCATGGGCACCCAGAACTGAACTGCAGTATTTCCAGTGTGATCACAATGGAGCTGTGCATAATCTGTTACCTGTGCTATCTATCTTATGGTGTCCACTTTTGTGGGCATGTGGATAAGGTCAGCTACATATTTCAGCTTGAGTGATGTAAATAGACTTGGTTTAAAATAAGAGAGAGAGACTGTAGTTCTCTTGAGATAAATCATTTGTCCTGCAGATGCGGAAGGAATTTCAAAGTTGCAAACAGAACTCGATGAGTTTGCTAAGAAGGCAGATGTTACTGAAGATAGGAAAATGTGTTCTAAGATTTGCCATCTGGGTTTAGAAAAGAGGATAAAAAGATGGCTTGGTGTGATTCCACCTACTGCATTTCTTCCATTAAAATTTAAATATGTTAAGTATAATCCTAATTAAAAATGAGAACCAACATTACTAACTAGTATGTGGAGAGCTGAAGCAGCTGGGCATGCATAGAATAGGCATTCATAGAAGTTGCTAAGTACAACATGATCCTTTTTATGTTCTTCTCATCCAGATACCTTCTAGTAGAACTTGCACGCAGCTCTTCTTGTGACTTAATATAAAATTCACATGCTATAGACCGTTGTACACTCAGATGTTCCTTCCCCTTTTTGCTGAAATTTTGGAGCATTTTGTTCACCCTAAAAATATAGTGTGTGTTCCTGCATTAAAAAGGTCTCGTATGGTTGACAACCACAAGATTCATATGTAGGACTCAATCGACAATTAGAGCTGTTTGGGCAGACCTCCAGCCAGTACAGCTCTGCATAGTTGTAGTGGTCCACCCAGGGGATCCAAGTGCATGATCAGGTTGCAACAAGTTTCTTCATCACCGTATTTAATAATGAAGTGTGCAATATTTGTTAGAGGCATTATTATTAACCAGAGCATGAGAAGTCAATAGAGTTATTTTTTTAAGGTTAGAAGATTTCCTCTTCCAGTGAGTTTTATATGCAGGAATGAACTGTATATATCAGGGTGGCCAAACTTACTGGCCCTCTGAGCCACATAGGACAAATCTTCAGAAGTTCGAGAGTCAGGGCACACCTGCTGGGGGCCAGGGCTCAGGGCTTCAGCGCTGTGAGAAGAGCCTGATGGGGCTCAGGGCTTCAGGTTTCAGCCTGAGCCCCTCCTCCCCTCGGAGCAGAAACCCTGAGACCTCCCTCCCCGCTGGGCAGAAGCTCCTACCCTACTGCCCAGCTGCAAGGCAGAGGTCCTGAGCTCTACCCCACCCAGTCTGGTAGGTGGAGAATTGGGTGGGAGTGTGGGGCTAAGTTCTCTCTAATCTGCATGGCCGCGCAGCAGCCTATTAAGTGCTGTGCAGCTGCTCAGGGCTGCAGTGGGGAGAGATTCCTCTTCCCCTGGCCCCAACCCAGCCTGGCCTGGACCTGCCACAGCCATGGGAGAGGCGCCTCAGCCCCGGCCCGGCCCAGCCGTGGGAGAGGCACCTCTCCCGTGTCCCCAACCCAGCCCTGACATGGACCTGCTGCAGCCGTGGGAGAGGTGCCTATCCCGCAGCTGGAGCTGCCGTGGTGGGGAGAGGCACTTCTCTCTCCCCACCATAGCCCTGGGGCAGCCTGCATCCCAAACCCCTCATCCCTGGCCCCACCCCAGAGCCCACACCCCAGCCAGAGCCCTCCCCACCTCAACCCTCTGCCCCAGCCCTGAGCCCTTTCCCACACCCCAAACCCCTCATCCCTGGCCCCACCCAGAGCTCTCCCCCCCCAGCCAGAGCCCTCCCCACCTCAACCCTCTGCCCCAGCCCTGAGCCCTCTCCCACACCCCAAACCCCTCATCCCTGGCCCCACCCCAGAGCCCACACCCCAGCCAGAGCCCTCCCCACCTCAACCCTCTGCCCCAGCCCTGAGCCCACTCCCACCCCCCAACCCCCTCATCCCCAGCCCCACCCCAGAGCCTGCACCCCCAGCCGGAGCCCTCACCCCCCCGCACCCCAACTCCCGGCCCCAGCCCTGAGCCCTCTCCCACATTCTGAACCCCTCGGCCCCACCCCCGTCACATGAATTTTTTGTTATGTGCACCAATACGGAGGTGATGTGTAACACATCACCTCCATATTGGTGCATATAACAAAATTCATTCCCAACATGAGTGGGGAAAATTAGAGTGAACACTGATGTGGGGGCACCGCGAGCAGCACTTTAACGGTAAAAGAGCTGCAGGTGGCTCGTGAGCCACAGTTGGGCCACCCCTGGTGTGTGTGTTTGTGTGCGCGTGTGCAGCTATAAATATTTATTTTAAAATATGCTTGGAAAAATCTCCATATATACCTTTGAATTCCTCGAAACAAGGTACGGGGCAGAAAGTGGGTAGGAAGAGGAGATAAAGAATGGGAGCAGAATATCTTAGTTTACCACTTCCATGGTGTGACTTAGTCTAACATTCTAATGATTAAGAATGTTCTTGTTTGGTTTAAATTCCTTCTTGCCATATAAGACACCACAAGAAATAAAAATTATTGTATTAAATTGCATAAAACCACCAAACAGTTTAACTTGATTTAGTTGCTAAGCAGTGCACATGTCCTGCTGTCATACTGTAGCATATAAAAAATTTCACTGATGGTAGGACTGGAGAATATGTGAAACACTTGTATTGAAATGTATCACTCTTTGAAGTATCTGCTTTAAAAAGAATTACTTGGTAGGAGTCAGAAAGCAGAAACCTACTGAAACAAAAAAACACCTGTGTTTTATGCGCAAATGCCTTCATTAAAACATTGGCAGTGTCATTTTACATGTAAATAAACTAGAGATTAATTATCATTAATGGGAATGAGACTTTATCTGTTGCCCTTTGAAGAAAGGTTGATGGGTACTAGGACTGTTGCATAGACCTCATTACACAGAAATTATTATGCAATTTCCCGTAGGCACTGGAAAGTAAATAGGCATTATATGTATGTATTCCATCAACAAAGGGACTACAAATTTTGAAGGATGATTTTAGAACCTTCTAGGAGCTCATTGTTTTCTTCTGGTTTATCAGAAATGGAGCAAACTACAGATAGTACATAGAAGCCAGTGGTTCTCAACCAGAGAGAGGTATGCGTACCCCTGGGGGTATGCAGAGGTCTTCTATGGGGGTACATCAACTCATCTAGATATTTGCCTAGTTTTACAATAGGCTACATAAAAAGCACTAGCGAAGCCAGTGCAAACTAAAATTTCATACAGACAGTGATTTGTTTATATTGCTTTGTATACTATACACTGAAATGTAAGTACAATATTTATATTCCAGTTGATTTATTTTATATGGTAAAAATGAGAAAGTAAGCATTTTTTCAGTAATAGTGTGCTATGACACTTTTGTATTTTTATGTCTGATTTTGTAAGCAGGTAGTTTTTAAGTGAGGTGAAACTTAGGGTATGCGACAAATCAGACTCCTGGAAGTCTGGAAAGGTTAGAGCTACGGGTCTAAGCAGTGAACGCTTTATGGAAAATAAAGTAGTATGCAAAATAATGATAACTCCAGGCTGATCACTTAAAGCACAGCAAATTAAACTGGTGGGAATTAGAAAGGGTTAGTAAACAGCATCATTTATGTGTGCCTTGCTTACATTTTTTGTCTAAAGGCTGTGACAGAGTTAAAAACCTTGTTGCTTTAAACAGTGATAAAATATTCACAGGGGTTGAATGTTTGATTCTCTTAGCTTAGTTTAAAGACTTAGAGTTGTCATTTTATCTTTAAAACAAGCTGCATGTTAAGGCCTTTAGTATTGCCAGTTCCTTTACGGACAAAATCTGTCTTTGCACATTTCAAACCCATACATTATAGTACAAGTTTATCAGGTTCAGTGCTGTAGTAAAACTATGGCAATAGTCATATTGCAGGAGGGAAGTTCTTATTTACCAGAAGCAAAGTAGATTTTACTCTTAAGAAATTACTGAACCATATGTGCTTATACCTTAATTGCATTTGCTGCAAAAGGCTGCTGTGACACTTTTTAATTTTTCTATTGTGTTTCTTTACTTTATGCCAGGCAATAAGTTGCAAATTCCTCTTAACAAAATGGTAGACTGGTACTTTCTTGTCATTACTTCAATACAGATACAAATCTTTTGTTTATAGAGCAACCTAACATTTGAAGAAATTTTGTTAGGTTTATTGACACATTTGTTTAATGAAGCTGCTGGCTCAGAAAGCTTAGCGTACTGTGGTAAAAGTTTTTGGATTCCAAGAAATGAGTGGTACCAGACAAATCTATAAATGTCTCCTCTCCTTGACTCCTCAGAAAGCTGCCTTTCTTGTCAGTGTCCCATCCTGGTCTTCATGGGATTACCCTCCTCTGAAAACTACCATTTGTTATGTATGCACATGCATGTGTGCATATACTGGCATATTCTTCTGGATGGTTTAAAAGGGTTGTGGGTTTCTGCAAACCCACATTGGGGCAAATACTATTTCTTCCCAACTCCTGCTGAAAATCTGTCTCTTCCAGCAAATTTTCTAAGATGGTTTTGGCACTTCCAGTTGACTTGAAATTCAGCACTGTTAACTCTTCTGATTAACTTAAATAAACCAACATGCAATAATAATGACCCCAGTATGGAAAGTTAGAGATGATCAGCTCTTATTTTCCCAACAGAAGTCATTCCTACAGCACATATAAAAATTAAAATGGTTAAACAACAAAAGATAAGTGATTGTAATTTAGCTCTTAAGTAACATTCTTTGCGTGTAGTAACACAGCTTGTCAAAAACAACAGAGTATCCTTTGGCATGCCGTATACCTGAAAATCTGTTATATGATAAATATGTGGAGAGAGAACTTCCTAGGCAAGTGCTTGGTTTATTTCTATTTGAGATGTTCCTGAATTACAGTAGAGGTCAACAATTTAGTATCTGGTTAGTCAAATGTACCTTATATAAAATTGTTGAATGTCCCATAAGGTAGAGATATGTGTGTGCTTTTGTTTAATAACTAATAAAAAGGTAACTTAAACCTTTCAGAAGTTAGGGTTCAGTTTTTTCATAAATGAAAAACGTGGCAGTCCATAGGAAATAAACAATTCAGTTTAAAAATATTAATTGGAATTTTTCCCCCCAGTTGGCTCCAACCATAATACATCAGGCCTTTTGGCTCAGAGGAAGTGTTTTAATATTTGACATGTTTTCTCAGTAGAGTATATCCTCTTAAGGAAGGGGACACCATCATATTAATAGTTCTTTAAAGTCAATAGGATTCCTATGAAACGACTGATAATTTTAGAATTATTATAAAGAAAAATAAACAAAGATAGTTGACCAGATTAAAAAACAGTAGTTGGCACATCAGTCTGAAAATTAGTATTGTTTAGCCATTTTCTCTTGCAGGTTTTAGAATCATAGATGGAGTTAAAGACACACATTCAGCAAAACCTATCCACACGTGCCACACCCACATACAGAAATCAGTTATCATAAAAGGTATTGTAATTAAAACAGGCAGGATAAAATTCTTAAATTTCCCATATATCTCCTACCTTTTCCCACTTTTAGCTATTTTGTTATAGGCAACCTTTTCTGTATTATTGAATATATTTATATAGCCACTTTACACTTTAAACACTGTTCAACTGCTTGTTCTTACTACTTGGGTCTCACTAATTAGGATAATTTATAACCTACTCTTCAATCTTTGAAAACTATCTTTTTGGCTGTTCATGGAATCTGCATAAAGGGAGTTCCCTCCAAAAGTTGCAGTGACAACAGTGGTAATCATATTGGGTCAAAGTAGACAGTGAATTTGAAAGTGTTCAGTTAGAAGTACTGATCCCCTGGAGAGCTGTAGAACTAGTGTCCGGCACATCTTCAAAATAAAAGGGATTCCATTATTTTTATAGGGCTAACATATATATTGAATGTTTACACTCCCATTTCTGATGTTTAGTTTGATATTTGGACATTGGTGGTGGGGAATCCTATGAACTTTGAATAGAAAGCTGTACAGCTGTTTTGGATTTTTTCAATTTTTTTTTTTTTTTGCAGAACCTCTGTGTACATAATAGGTTTGTTTGTTTAAAATCTGTTACACTGTTATCAGGACTTGGAATTTTTAATGCAGTGTGAATCATTTAATTTCTCTTTAGACCTACTACTGAAATAGTTCCACTGTTAAAAGAAATATATTTGAATCAACATAAAAATAATGTTCTTTCCAGAGTGAAAGGAATAATGTGTTTTGGAAAGATAAATATGTAGGCACACAATATTTTTGTTGGTACACAAGGCTGAGTTAAAAATACGATATGAGACTAAGCGACAAAAGCAAGGCAATTCAATGTCTATTTGTCCCATTAGGTCTATGCGGTGCAGATCATTTAAGGCATAACTTCAGACGGTGATAAAACATATTCTGTAAGCTTTAAAACCCCAATTTTCTTAAACGGTTTTGTTCTGCTGTTTTTGTTTATTTTCTTTCCTTAAAGTGTTATTCCTCCCCAAATACTAAAAATAAAAAAAATGAGGAACTCTGCTCACCATCAACTTCTCACAATTATTAAATGCCATCCCTCTTAAATCTACAATCCCACCCAGTTCGTGAGAGCCTTGGAAAACAGAGAGGCTGTTAGGAGGGAGTTGAATGAGGAACATAAAATGGCTAGGCATGCTGAATCAAGGAGGCTGTTTGGGGCATAGTGGGCAGCATGAAAAATTGTCCAAGAAGCAAATTGGAGAAATTAAGGCTGCCTTTAACTGACGTCTGTTTCTTCATGGTCCTGTCATATATATTGTTACAGGTGCTGAATTCTTTATTTGTGATGCTAAATTTTAAAGAGGGGTGGGATGGGAGGAAAATGTTAGTGTCATGTAATGAACAAACTTAAATAAAATACAATGTTGTTGCTAGTCACCAGAGTGGTTCAGGTTCTGGTTTAATCAAATATGATCGATGCTGAGTGTTCTTTGCCTCCCTCTGAACCCTGTATCCCTTTTGTTCTTTAGTTGTAGATGCATAATGTAAAAATTTGCTGTTAGACCAGGTCTGGTTACATTGTAAACCATTTTATTCCCATCCAGCATTTAGTTAATACTGTTGGTTTCCAAACAAATGACCAAAGTACTATATATTATGCCTTAAGTAAATATTACTTATTTATATGGCATCATTTGCAAGCCTTTCCAGAATTACAGACCATACATTCCAAATGGGAGGGAAGGTGGAATATGGTAGCTGTTCTGTCTCAACAACATAGCAAAGTTATTTAGGGAGAAGAAGTCTTGATCACCTTGACCCGTTAAAGCAATAGGTGAAATTGGGTAAGTGAAATGCACTAGCTCAGGTTAGAATTAGATCAAAGCACTGAGGTAGTTCCTATGACTGAGAAAATGACATGGAATCTTTGACCGCTTGCATTAGGGTGGTGGTTTTTTTTTTTTACCTGTCAGCTGAAAGTTGAGTCTTTTGATAGCACAATATCTTTTAATACCATGCTGATGCTTCTATTCTGATTCAGAGAATCACCTATTGAATCACAGACTCTCTAGAGGAAATAGAAGTTTATAATGAAGATTCTGATACAATCTTAGTCAACCTCTTTGTAATTTGAAGTACTTGCATTGCACCAGAAGTGTACTAGTTATTTTAGGCAAGTAAGAGGAGAATGTCCCTGCTTAGGGGAGTTTACAAGTAAAATAATTCCATAATAATTTCATCAATAACTCCACAATTGTTTTTATTTTCCATATAGACTTTACTCCTTTTTTTTTTTTTTTTTTTTTTTATCAAAATGGTAAGAATGAGCCTGTCAATTATTTGGCTCACAGGAGTTTCTTGGAAACTAATAGTTGGAGTCAGGTCATTGTATCAGTGCTCGTTTAAAAGGTTGCAGTCTTATGATTTCTACAACATTGATCCAGGAATCCTCCAACTTTAAATTGCAGTTTCCTTGTCCCTCTGTTTTTATCATTGTTTTAAATCAGTGTGACTTTATATTAAGAACCATGTTTGGTCTCCCACCAGCATGCCCTTGTTTGGTTGAGCAGTATGCAACCAGTTTAAAATGTGTTAATTAAAAGTTTTTAACAAAAATCACTTAAACTACATTTAAAATAAACCCAACATTATTAACATTAATGATAGTCTTTGTATTCAGGCAATCCTCTTGCTGCAGGGGAAAGTAGTTTATCTGATTTGTCTTCTCTCCTCCCACATTTTTGGGGAAAAGAGGATGCACGGTGCTTTTTAAAGTTCTTTGTTCATGACTTTTGGCTTTTAAATTGTTTGAAAATAATTTATTCTACATGCATAGGGACTATTTTCACAATTGCTTTGTATAGATTTTGCACTGTATCTATGTTAACACTACAGTTCTTATGATGGGTCAGCTCTGAAGGTGCTGCTATGATGATGTGCAGTGCTTTCCACTGTAGTGTTTTATTTCAAGCTGTGCTGTGTGGTTGCAGTGAAGAGGCACTTAGGCATAGCACACTTAACATATATTGACCTCTCGCTGGGGTGGAACGTAAGAATGACACCCTTGGTGTGTGTTTGCCTTCTTAAAAAAAAATTGCCACAAAATCAGTTAAAATATCATTACATTTCTAACATAAAATAACACAAGGAAATAAATTCCAAGCCTAAATTTACTGTCTCCCTGATTTTTCAGAGTGGATAGGACTTTTGAACTATGTCATTCTTTTTATACCACATCAAAGGCTCAGCATTTCTTCTTGTGAACAACTCTAATTTCCATTTTTGTCAACTCATGGCATATTCCTTCTTTTCCTTTTCCATCCTTTACTTTAAAAAAACATCTGGGGGAAAAAAAAGGCGCAGTGCTTAAATACCTGTAGAATTACCAGTAAGAATGGTGTGCTGTGGGATGACTGCAATATGGATTGGGGCCCTGCCAAAAATCTTTTTGGTGGAAGGGGCTAAGCTTAACTAGCATTTTTTTTGCCCAAGTCAGTCATGCTGCCAGCATGATCCTTGACTCTTTTGCCAGGTTGTCTTGGAACATAGAACAATATATAACACACCTTATGTCTGCCATTACCAATAAGTACAGGGACAGTGATTTAAGGTTGGGGTAAGAGTTATTATTGAATAATTGTTTTTCTACATTGTTACAACGTATGGCATAGATTGATCTTAGTGTAGGTGTTGTCATTATTAGAATTATTTTTTTTTTTATTATGGAAGTGCCCAAAATGTGATAGAAAGAAGGTGGGTAAGGTAATATCTTTTATTGGACCAACTTCTGCTGGTGAGAGAGACAGGCTGTCAAGTTACACAGAACTCTTCCTCTGGTCTGAGAGAGGTATTCAGAGTGTCCTAGCCAAATACAAGGTCAAACAGATTGATTAGCATAAGTAGATAACACATTCTAAGGCACCATTCAAGGTGAAGTGGCCTGTTAACACCCTGTCATAGGGCAAAAATGGGGGTTAATGGGTTATAGATTGTTGTAATAAGTTATAAATCCAGTGTCTTTATTAGGACCAGGATTTTTTAGTGTCTAGCAAAATTATGAATTTAACCTACCAGGCTTGACTTCTGAAAGTGCTGTGCCAGGTTTCCTTTGAGAATGAGGGCTGAGAGGTCAGATATAGAGTGATCTCCTGTGAAAAGTGTTCAACATGCAATATGGTGTTTTTGTCTTTTAGCATTTTCCTGTGTGAGCTCATTTGAGAGCATAGTGATTGTCTGGTTTCACCCACATAGTTGCTATTGAGGTATTTAGTGCATTGGATTAGGTACACCACATGTTGTTGTGCTAGGCATGTGTAGAACCCATGGATCTTGAAAGGTGTGTTGTGGGGAGTGTTGATCATTGTAGCAGTGGAAATATGTCTGCAGGTTTTGCATTTGTTGCTCTGGCAGACTCTGGTGCTGCTTTGAGTTGTTTTGTCCTGATCTGTGGGTAGCTTGCTTCTGATGATGAGCTTGGAGTGGCTGAGGTGTTTGAAGCCAGAAGAAGGGTTTCAGGAAAGATTTCTATCAGGATGTGGTCCCCATGCAGTATGGGTTGTAGTTTGATACCCCATATGGATTCCAGTGTGGGGTTGTAGGTGACAACTCAGGATGTGTGGTGGGAGGTATTGAAGCAGGTTCTCTCGGTGTAGTTGGGTGGCCATTCCATGATGCAGTCTTCTTCTCTGGTGGAGTGTTCTTGTTTGGTGAAGGCAGTTTTGAGTGTGTTGAGGCATATATCCCAGACTTTCTCCTTGGAGCATATTCTGTGGTATCTGAGTGTCTGGCTTTAGATAATCGATTTCTTGGTGTGTTTGGGGTGGTTACTGGATCTACAAAGATAGGTGTGGTGATCTTTGGGTTTCTTGTAGATAGTTGTCTGTAGGGTTCTATTGTTGAAGCCAATATTGGCGTTTAGGAAGTTGATGTTAGAGTGGGAGTGCTACAGAGAGAGTTTAATGGATGGGTTGAAGTTGTGGTGAAAATCTATGAGGGAGTTTAAGTTCTCTGTCCAGAAGACCATGTTAACAGGCCATTTCACCTTGAATGATCTATTAAAATATGTGCTAACTGCTTATGCTAATCTATCTGTTCGACTTTGTATTTGGGCGTGACACTCTGAGGGCTTGTCTTCACTACGGGGGTGAGTCGACCTAAGTTATGCTACTCCAGCTATGTGAACAGCACCCCTGGCTGTAAGGAGAACCTCAGATAATTCAGCATTTTTGCCATGGAATCCACCATTTTGCTGCAGCCAGGCACTCAGCATTTTGTCTTGTCTCCCTGTCCTTAGGTAGCTTAGCTCGACTTACCCTGGTGTCTTCACGGTGCTGAGTGAACGGGAGATGCTCTCCAGTCGACTTCCTTTACTGTTTTCTGAGAGCTGGAGTACCTGGGTTGACCGGAGAGCGCTCTGCCATCGATTTAGCAGGTCTTCACTAGACCCGCTAAATCAATCCCTGCTACATCAATTGCAGCAGCGTTGATCTCCCTGTAGTGGAGACCAGACCTGAGGAAGAGCTCCCTATGGCTCGAAAACTTCTCTCACCAACAGAAGTTGGTCCAATAAAAGATATTACCTCACTCACCTTGTCTCTCTAATATCCTGGGACTGACTCAGCTATAACCACATTGCATACAAAATGTGCTTAGGCATTTTCCAAATACAGGACTCATAGCAATTAATGCACTTTTTATATTTCCATATCTTGTCCGGGAAATAGTAGACTAACTTGGTGTCTCTTATGCTAACTCCCTCCATCTATTACACTTCCTGTAGCTCACAGTAATGATCTGGTTCTACAGCTTAGTGAGCTGGATACAGCTGGAACCGCATAATGATTTATTCATTTACCGTCACATTTCTTGAAAGGCTTGCAGCAGCACCAGTGTGTCTTCAAACAAAAACTTGTTTGCTCTCAGTTCAGTAAAGTTACATTTTTAAATGAAAAATGCTGTTGGTAAACCTTATTTTCTCCTATTTTATTTTGGTCAGTTGTTACATTGCGTTTATTAATTCTGCTCCTGGGCTTGACCTGTTGTTGCTTCTAAGTAATGTGGGTGCTAATGCACTCTTAGGAATCAGGTGGATTTTCTGCATCTCCTATAAATGTTCTGGAAAAAACATTAATTTGTTCCTGAGTAGTATGTGTCTTAGATCAAGGATTCTCAATCTGTTTCCTTTTTATTTAAAATAAATGTTTCTAATCCTAATGGCTGTAGGCAGTGATGTTGGAACAATTTTTATAGTGTGGGTGCTAAAAGCCTTTGAACAAAACTGTATATGATTGAAACTACTTCAAGCCAGGGGTGCTGCTATACCCCAGAGCCCCTAGTTTCAGCACCCTTGGCTGTAAGGAGAACCTCAAATAATTCAACATTTTTGCTATGGAATCCACCATTTTGCTGCAGCCAGGCACTCAGCATTTTGTCTTGTCTCCCTGCCCTGCTGGGACCAGCCTGCAGCTGCCTCTTGCTCTCTAGCTTTCTTCTAAATTGGAGTACAATGCATTTCCCTGCACTGTCCCATGGAGCCAAGCAGCAAAGTGACTGCAACCTCCCTTCAAAGGAGTTGTCACTGGTAGCTGGCAAAGGATACTAGGCCATGCATATGGCCTTTTAAAGGAGGGAGCGCTGAGCCATTTGGAGACCTAACATCCACCTTTACAGAGGAAACCAATGGCATTTCTCAAGCATATGCCTATGGGTTTACAAAATCAGAAGGCTGTTTTATTAAATGGCAATGCTGTAAACATAAAATCATACTTGGTGTCACTGTTTACTGAAAAGCATCTAATTACTAGGGAAACATTGACTGCATGTGTGCACCCCTCCACCCATGTGCCGTGGATGTTGTTAAAGTTAAGGTGGGATCTGCTGCTGTCAATGGCTCAGCAATTCCTGCAGTCAGCTAACAAATTCACAACATGGCTACAGATGTTTGGGATCAGCCATTCAGAAGTATCAAGTGGAGTGCCCCAAGGGTCGGTCCTGGGGCCGGTTTTGTTCAATATCTTCATTAATGATCTGGAGGATGGCGTGGACTGCACTCTCAGCAAGTTTGCAGATGACACTAAACTGGGAGGAGTGGTAGATACGCTGGAGGGTAGGGATAGGATACAGAGGGACCTAGACAAATTAGAGGATTGGGCCAAAAGACACCTGATGAGGTTCAACAAGGACAAGTGCAGAGTCCTGCACTTAGGACGGAAGAATCCCATGCACTGTTACAGACTAGGGACCGAGTGGCTAGGCAGCAGTTCTGCAGAAAAGGACCTAGGGGTTACGGTGGACGAGAAGCTGGATATGAGTCAACAGTGTGCCCTTGTTGCCAAGAAGGCTAACGGCATTTTGGGCTGTATAAGTAGGGGCATTGCCAGCAGATCGAGGGACGTGATCGTTCCCCTCTATTCGACATTGGTGAGGCCTCACCTGGAGTACTGTGTCCAGTTTTGGGCCCCACACTACAAGAAGGATGTGGAAAAATTGGAAAGAGTCCAGCGGAGGGCAACAAAAATGATTAGGGGGCTGGAGCACATGACTTATGAGGAGAGGCTGAGGGAACTGGGATTGTTTAGTCTGCAGAAGAGAAGAATGAGGGGGGATTTGATAGCTGCTTTCAACTACCTGAAAGGGGGTTCCAAAGAGGATGGATCTAGACTGTTCTCAGTGGTACCTGATGACAGAACAAGGAGTAATGGTCTCAAGTTGCAGTGGGGGAGGTTTAGGTTGGATATTAGGAAAAACTTTTTCACTGGGAGGGTGGTGAAGCACTGGAATGGGTTACCTAGGGAGGTGGTGGAATCTTCTTCCTTAGAGGTTTTTAAGGTCAGGCTTGACAAAGCTCTGGCTGGGATGATTTAGTTGGGAATTGGTCCTGCTTTGAGCAGGGGGTTGAACTAGATGACCTCCTGAGGTCCCTTCCAACCCTGATATTCTATGATTCTAAGATTCTAAGTGTTAAAGGGAGGTAGTACTTCTCAACAAAACTGAGTGAAACTACAGAAATATATTTCTTCTGTCAAATTTTTATTATTGGATCAATATGAAGGGGAAGGAACCATGTTTTGCTCTCCACTGACAGTAGATGCCGCGGAGGGGAAAAATCTTTGAAGCTTCCTGACAATAATGTTGCAGCTGGGTTGGATTGACATTGCTGTATTGATATTTGCACTGATAATGCCTGACCAAAAAACACAGCAGCCCTCTGACTAGAATCCAGTGTGTTGTACCAAGCTATTATGACACATTGTTTAGTTCATCGGGAGGCTGTGGCAACAAAGAGGATGTTCATGAACAAATGTTAGGAAGCCATGACCACCTTGCCTTCCCACATTGCCAAATGGGAAAGGGGTCCCAACCAAGCTGGAGGAGGGTGGTCACGTATGGAAAAGGGGCTTATGATATGGGAAATGCTTGAGAACCATTGGCTTAGGTAATGTTTTGGTTTGCATGACTTAGTGTACTGTACTGCCCCAGCAAAACAATACACTTCTCAAGCCAATTTCTCTTCCTGGATGCATTCTGACAACTCTCATTGATTTCAGTGGCATTTGTTTGTGAGAATCCAAGCAGAAATTAGCCCACTGACCCATAGAAAACCTGTTTTAATACAGAAATAAAATCGCCTTTGACTGTCCATCCCGAACTGTCACCTACCACACCACACCACACTTGAACTCATATGGGGTGTCAAACAAGTACAACCCATACTTATTGGGGACCCCATCTTGAAAGTAATCTTTCCTGAACCCACTGTTCTTGCCTTCAAACAACGCCCCAACCTCTCCAAGCTCATCATCAGAAGCAGGCTGCCCACAGACCAGGACACACCAACAAGTGGCACCAGACCCTGCCAGAACAGCAGATGCAAAATCTGCAGACATATCTTCACTGCTGCAATGATCAACACACCCTACAACACACCCTTCAAGATCCATGGTGTGATGGGGTCCCCGGGGCGCAACCTGGACTGTGGGTCCTCTGAGACCTCTAAATCCACCAACCTGGGCTGCCTCTCACACTGTGCTGCTGATGTCAAGTTACAAACCTCTGATAGGCACTGCACTTAAACAGAGATCCATGGGCAGGGACATGAATGATCTCCCAGCCACTTAGCCATCAATGGAGAGGCTCTAGCCAGTTCCCCCCGCTTCCCAGTCTTGCACCCCTGAACTGTACCGTATCGCACTGATCAGAAGCCTGACCAGTGTAAGTTCACTACTTAGTTCGCCACTTCTTCATAGGAAAATGGACACGCACCAACCTTTGTAACCTGAGCAGATTTCCCAAGCACTTTAGACAAACTTGTTAAGGATAAAACATTAAAATAAGTTTAACAACTACAGAAAGATAGATTTTAAGTATAAGTGGTATTCATAAAGGTCATAGATAGCTACCTTAAGAAATAAAAATAGAAACACGCATTCTAAGTCCTAAACTTTTAATCTAAGCAAGTGTTGAATCAAATAGCTTTTCTCACCCTGACAGATGGTACAAGCAGGTTATGGTTCCTCAGTACACTGACTGGGACTAACTTTCAGCCTGGGACCAAACTTCCCTAGTTCAAAATCTTTGTCCCCCAGATGTTCTTCTAGGTGTTGAGTTGGGGGCAGAGAGAGGCTAAGCGATGATGTCACTATCTCTCTTTTTATACCTTCTTCCATCTGCTAGAAAGTTCCTTGCTGTGACGGGGTCAGACGGTCCCTGTTGGTCAAGCAGTTTCCTTTGTGTATGTGCCTTCTCTTAAGGAGAATAGTGGATAGTGTGTTAATGAGCCATTAATGACCATCTGGCTATCAATAGTTACTCCTTTGTTGTAACTGAAAGGCTGGTTGTGGGGGTTCCCAACCTCACAACATATTTCAGTAACACATATAGCAATACTTCATAACTCCACATATAAAGATAGCACATACAATCCAACAGGATATTAATGTTCAACAGATTAAGTTTTTTAAAGTGATACCTCACGAGGCATACTTTGTACAACACATCATAATTTATGACAGTGGTGAATATGGAGGTTCCAGGGTGCTACTTTGAGGTACAGAGTGCAACACATAGGTCCTACACCTGCCTATCACAATGTATGTTGTATTTCAACCAGTACGCTAATTCCCCCAGTAGCAACTATGTCGGTGAAATCAAACAATCACTACGCTCTTGAATGAGCTCACATAGGGAAATAAGACAAAATCGCCACATCACCTTTTCACAAAGCGATCACTCTTTATCTGACCTCTGTCCTCATTCTCAAAGGAAACCTGCATAGCACTTTCAAAAAACGAGCCTGGGAGCTTAAATTCATAACTTTGCTAGACACTAAGAATTATACTGGATTTATAGCTTATTAAAATGATCTGTAACCCACTAACAACCTCATCTCCCTCTTCCATTCCGCCCTATGACTGGAGGGGTGTCAATGGGCCACCTCTCCTTGAATTGTCTGTTGAAATGTGTGGTGAATACTTAAACTAAGCAATTTGTTTGACCTTGTATTTAGCTGTAACACCGTGATTGTTTCCAGATCTGAGGAAGAAGCTCTGTGTGAGCTTGAAAGCAGGTCTTTCTCCCCGACAAAAGTTGGTCCAATAAAAGATATAATCTCATCCATCTTTAGTCTCATTGAATTGTTGGCCGTTATTGTATACCCACCTGAGATTAAACATGGGATTTATCGTGGAGTTAAAACAAAGAGAAATTCTGTTTAATGTATGAAATATTTATCGTTACTTCCTCATTCTAGACCTCTCTCCCTTATCTCCCAGGAAGTTGTTAATATATTTTTAGGATTCTATGCCACTAGGTAAATCTGCTTGTCCATGGCAAGTATTTTATTTTGATGGTCAAGTAAAATTGATTTGCTCTTCATTATTGTTTAGTTTTTGTGACTGGGTTGTTAAGTTTTCATGTCAGGCTGAGTTAAATGTACAATAAAATTCTGTCTTTTCAGTTAGAGGTAAATAAAGATAGCGAAGTTTGTACATATGTTGGTGTGAAGATAAATGTAAGCAAGCACACCTGGGAACTGGCGAGTTCAACAGTCAAACGGTGCAATTGGTCTCTCTGTCTTCTTCCTTCTGGCTCTTTGGTAGCTTGTCACTAAAGGCATTAAAAGTTTTCTGTACAGAATTTGACAGGTTTGAATGAAAAATGACTCAATAAGAGTCTGCCATGAAGTTTGCTAGAACAGGTTTAATGACTGGCAGCAACAACAAAATATTATTGTCATCCTCAGGGCTTGTTGGCTTTTTGTTTGTGGTTGTGACTTTCACTGCTGATTCTCCAGGCAATGAGTGCAATCAAAGCAACGAGTGCAGTCCCTTGGGCGGCACCTGTGCTTGGGTAGCCAACATGGTGTGCTGCTGTTGAGCCTCAGGGTCTGGTGGGCGCTCACTTTTGAAGCTGGACAGGGACTGTTAAAATCAGACAATTTTTAAAATTGAGCTTTTGAAACCTTTGCCAATAGAATTATTCACCTGTAGAGAAATTGCTATTGCCCAAAAGTACTGGTGTTGCCATTAGATCTCCAGACAAGTATCAAAAACATTGAGGTGTATATACAAGCATGTTTTGTTATGAGGCAGCTGATGATATTGGTGGTTTTTGCTTATACAAATCTGTTTCTATAGAAAATTGCACGAGAAAACATTTTTGTTTGAAGATATTTTGCTTAATCCACCGGTTTGTATTTCTCTGTCATAAAGTTCTCCCTCAAAGATATTTCCGTTTTGGAAATATTGATTGATCATGATGAGGAACAAAGCACTGAGAACTTTCAATCTGTGGGGATAAGCAAACCAAATCCATAAATACCACAGGCATCTTAAATATTACCGTCTTCCAGCAAAATCAACAGATGAGGATATTTAGAAAACATTTAATTTAATTTAGCTGCAATTTCTGTTGGCAGCAGATTATTTTAATTATTATTGCATAGAATTTATACAGTACTATATATAAGCATGGCATTTTACACAAATAAAAAAAAAAGCCCAGTGGAACTCACAACCTAAATTAGACAAAAGGAGGAAATAATTATAAAAATAGAGAAAAGATGGAGGGGATGAGTGTTAGAGAGTGTAATTCTTTTTTGCTAAATGCAGCTTGTTAGCTGAATTTTTCCGCTGTGAACAAGAGGACAGAAGTAGATGGCACTAATAGAAAAGTAACAAGTAACTAATCGAAAATTAACAAGTAGAAAAAAGTGAATCTCTTTCTTACTATCTCATCAGATAAAGCATGTTTTGTTCAACATCTTTATTAATGATCTGGATGATGGGATGAATTGTACCCTCAGCAAGTTCACGGATGACACTAAACTGGGGGGAGAGGTAGGGTAGGGATAGGGTCCAGAGTGACCTAGACAAATTGGAAGATTGGGCCAAAAGAAATCTGATGAGGTTCAACAAGGACAAGTGCAGAGTCCTGCATTTAGGACGGAAGAATCCCATGCACTGCTACAGGCTGGAGACCAACTGACTAAGCAGCAGTTCTGCAGAAAAGGACCTGAGGATTACAGTGGATGAGAAGCTGGATATGAGTCAACTGTGTGCCCTTGTTGCCAAGAAGGCTAATGGCATATTGGGCTGCATTAGTAGGAGCATTGCCAGCAGATTGAGGGAAATGATTATTCCCCTGTATTCGGCACTGGTGAGGCCACACCAGGAGTATTGGGCCAGTTTTGGGCCTTCCACTACAGAATGGAGGTGGACAAATTGGAGAGAGTCCAGCAGAGATCAACAAAAATGATTAGGGGGCTGGGGCACATGACTTATGAGGATAGGCTGAGGGAACTGGGCTTATTTGGTCTGCAGTAGAGAAGAGTGAGTGGGGATTTGATAGCAGCCTTCAACTACCTGAAGGAGGGTTCCAAAGAGGATGGAGCTTGGCTGTTCTCAGTGGTGGCAGATGACAGAATAAGGAGCAATGGTCTCAAGTTGTAGTGGAAGAGGTCTAGGTTGGATATTAGGAAACACTATTTCACTAGGAGGGTGGTGAAGCACTGGAATGGGTTACCTAGGGAGGTGGTGGAATCTCCCTCCTTAGAGGTTTTTAACGCCTGGCTTGACAAAGTGCTGGCTGGGATGATTTAGTTGGGGTTGGTCCTTCTTTGAGCAGGGGGTTGGACTAGATGACCTCCTGAGGTCTCTTCCAACCCTAATCTTCTATGAATCTCTCTCTCCCTCCCTGTTTCCCCCCTTTTTACTTCTTTCCTGTGCCTATTTGTGGGCTCTGGCTAATGGCTTAATTAGCCTTTCTGCCCTGCCCCACCCACCAATTAGGCACAGCTCTGCTTAGTCAGCTCCAATCTGCATTGCCTGATTGAAGCTGCTGTGAACAGAATGCTGTCTTAGGTTTTCATACTTACCACTGTCACAGCCACCTAATCAGTATCAGGTGCGATGGCATATGCCAGTTCTTTCAAAGGAAACAACTTTATTCCAAGGGTAAAATCTTGGCCCCTTTGAACTCAATGTCAGAATACCCGTTGATTTAAATAAGGCGAGGCTTTCACTCACATTCTCTTCATTCCAATTTCTCATTATGTACTCAGTTTTCTCATGTGGGGCAATAGAGAAACTAGTATTAGCTGGAGGCTGTGAGCCATTGTCCTGCTGTTTATCTTGCTAAGCCTCATACTGAATATTTACCTGACTAGGTACAGAATTTTCTTGCATGGTATATCAGAATAATTGAATACCAGGAAGCCTTTGTGGTAACATCTAAGAAATTATTAGTCGCTTATTGCTGTCACTTCAAAACCAACCAGTGAAGAAAAGTTATTGGCTAGTATGCATGCTAATGGCTTAAAGGACGTTGTATGATCAATAACAATTACCGTATGAATAGGCAGAGAATGTATAGCAGTCAGTGTATACATGACCTGGAACATTCTCTGGATGCAGAGAATGGACTGGAAACTTATATTATAGGAAAAACCTATAATTATAGCAGACATAGGTAACTATAACAAATAGTGTGATATTAGTAAATATTCACTACAGCATTCTTAACTCATTTTTTGTGTGCATTTTGCTTTCGTAAGTTTCTAAAATTGTACAAAAGGAATTTGAATAATCATGAAGAGTTTTAACTTAATATTATTCAGGACTGGAGTTTCACTTAAGTTTAGAGGTGTTTCAGTGTTGTACTTCATCAGCCAAATAACCATCTTTTATATTAATTAGCAACTAACAGACACAAACTTCACTTTTTAAATGTGTCTGTACATATTACCATATAAAAAGCCAGATCACTGAAGAAAGTTCAGGGAGGGGTGTATTGGGCAATTAAAAATGTGGATCATGGAAACTAGTTGTAACTCGTGCAGTTTCTGAAAGATGATACTTTGGAATGCTTATTACAGTGGAATTTTTTGTTTTGGTTGGTTTTGTTTGGAACAGTCAGGTGCTTCCAGGAATCATTTGCGCTGGACACACATTGAATTTTTAAAATAAGTAAAACGTGTTTGGAAGCAGTTCAGCAATCTGTAGCAGGGACTGCTGGGTAGTGTAAGAACATTAGCAGCATTCAAAGGCTCCATGCAACTAACCAAGTAAAGTCTCTTTTGGAAAATGGCTCCTTTATCTTTATCATCGGGAGATGCAGAAGACATTTACTGTATGTCAAGTTATCACCAATATGAACTGTTTTTAGAGCTGTAGCACTCTAGGTACTTCAGTCATTTAAAAAAAGTTTTTTTCTTAGCACTCTGGAGTCCAAGAGCAATGACTAGTTGTCTAGTAATAAAATTTCTACATTCAACGTTCTACAGATTTCATATTGTCTGTTAACAAAACAACTTTTCTTTTTTTTTTTTTAGATGAAAACTTTTATCTTGGAACAGGGGGAAATCTAACAAGCTCACAGCTTTAATTAAACCTGTCTGTCACTTCAAATAGAGCAGTTTGATTTTGTCGACATTTAGAAAATAGCTCCTTATATCAGTGACCAGAGTGGTTTGTGACTGTAATTGCTGGGTCTACATATGTAAAAGGTACTCTACAAGGTTGTAGTACTGCAGTTTGATTAAAAGTTTCTTATTTGTGCTGTAAGAGGAAAATTACACTTTTTTTGTGTGTGGGAAATTTTGTATTTTAATATAGTCACAAGCTACAGCATGGTGTCTTTTAGCAGGCTGCTGATATATACATATATTACATTGTGAACATAAGGCCAAAAAACGATTTTCAAAAGTGACATGATTTTGAGTGTCTCAATTTTTGGATGTCCAACTTGAGACATCTTAAAAGGGCCTGGTTTTCAGAGTGCAAGTGTCCCAGTACTTTTTGAAAATTAAGCCTTTTTTTTAAGAGTCTTAAGTTGGGCACCCACAAATTGAATCATGCAAAATTATTAGTCACTTTTTAAAAACTTAAACCAAGTGTTGTCAGCCACCTGAGAGAGCACAATAAATTACCCAGTGTAATGGTACAGCTTATTGACTTTAGAATCTGGCTCAACATTTTAAATTATCTTTTAAAAAAAACCAATTATAAGAACAATTAAGTGGTTCATACAAGATATCTTTATGCTACGCTGTTAACTAAACTTTAACTTTGGAACCAGAAGTTAAACACTACTTAGTTTGAAACTTGCCATTCATTTAAAAGCTATCCCTAGGCCTAGGGGGTGGTACTAAGAAGAGGCAGCAGAGGGACTAGGCCTAGAGGAGGAGACGGGTAGAATCATTCAGTGTTGGTCATCTTGTACAGCTAAAGCTTGTAACACTTAAATGAAAAATACAGAGAAACTGTGGCTACTACTTTTTTAATTGTATTATTTCCTCCTCTTTATCTTCATGATGGCTGTAGGAATTTTCATACTCTTTTTGCTTCTTTTTTGCAATTGCATTGAAAGTTTAGGGGTGTCCTATTCAGGAAAAAGCTCCTTATGATTAGTGGTTTATCTGTTAGATGAAATAGTGTAATATTGTATTTTATTAATGTAGTTTAGATAACTGGTTGCCCAATCAATTGTATGTGCTCTTTCAAGAACTAGATAAGTTCATGGAGGATATTAGCCAGGATGGTCAGGGATGGTGTCCCTAGCCTGTGTTTGCCAGATGCTGGGATCGGGCGACGGGATGTATCACTTGATGATTACCTGTTCTGTTCATTCCCTCTTGGGCACCTGGCTTTGGCCACAGTCGGAAGACAGGATGCCGGTCTAGATGGGCTTTTGGCCTCACCAAATATGGCCATTCTTATGTTCTAAGGTGTTGGAGAGCCCAAGCTTCATTATGGGTTGGAAGAATCATAAATGAATGAGAAATTACACCTCTACCCCGATATAACGTGACCTGATATAACATGAATTCGGATATAACGTGGTAAAGCAGTGCTCCGGGGGGACAGGGCTGCGCACTCCGGTGGATCAAAGCAAGTTCGATATAATGCAGTTTCACCTATAACGCGGTAAGATTTTTTGGCTCCCGAGGACCGCATTATATCGAGGTAGAGATGTATAGAGTAGCATGCTGGCAGAAAGATTAGCTGTTACAGTCAAGGTTTTATGGCCAAATCCTGCTTATCTTATTCACACAAGCAGTCCCACTGAATGTGACAATATATTTGCTTACCTGAGTAGGATGAGCAGGATTTGGCCCTTCGTGTATGAAACTGGTACAGTTGCTCAAAAGGTTTGGGCACTTGTGACCTAAGCAAATAAGAGAGAACTTCCATTGCCTTCATTCAGTGCAGGGTCTTGACGCTGGCTTTTATGGGAGCAGACTCAATCTCTAATGTAGAGAGGGAAAACTTACAATACCATTCTAAAAAGCTTAAAATACCACTATTATTGCTGCTATTGCTTTTTTTTTAACGTTGTCAAGGCACAGGCTTTTTTTTAATAAAAACCTGGAATATTTTAAAAGAAAAAGAAACATGCCTTCGCTAATTGATGAATTAGCTCCTTTAAAATCAAATACTGTGCTTCTTTTATTTTACCCCCCTCAGAACTAATGGTGGATCAAATATAATAGAAAGGGATAATGAGTATGTCAACCTATTAACCTATAAATGGACTAGAGATTGCTTATAAATATATTTTGTGTTACATTTGACAGTAGCCTGCGATTAATTTTTATAAATGATTCTAAAGAAACTTTTCCTAAAGGGTAAATAACAATTGTCACTTTGCAGACATGTTCTCTTGCAAGAAAGCAGTTCATTATTTGTTCTATTTTTAAAAAAATAGATGGCGTGACCTTGTAAATCCAGTTAAGAAAACATATATTCTGCTGATATACTTTATGCAATAGTAGGAAATCATGTAGACATTATATTTTGCCAGTTACAAAGTGACTGGGAACTATATTAAGTGCTATGTGAAAATATGAAGTATGCTAATTTACAGGATAGTATTTATAATACTTTATATATATATAAAATACATACTTTATATGTGTAAAGTGTGTATGTATATATACAATTTAAAAAAAGTGGGAATTCAACTTAAAAATATAGGACTAGATGTTGTTAGCTTGCCTTACATATGCTATGGAATGTAAATCTGCTTATATATGCAGCCCGTGATTTGAGATGTTAATGTAGTAATTCTAAATTGTTTTTTAATGTGAAACTGATTAATATGACAGAAGGATATTTACAGGTTAATGAGTATGAGTACATCGAGTTGATATCTTACGTCTGAAATACTCATATGAATACCTATAGCTAAAATTCAGAATCAAGGCTGAGCTCTACACAAACTCCTGTAACACAATAGATTTTTGCTACAGCAAGTAGAAGAGCACAATCCCTCTTGAATTACCAGTGTCCTCATATAGCACAAACCAGGAAGGATGTCACTGGAGTCATTAAAAACCTAGAACTGCAGAACAGTTATTTCATTGTGTAGCAGCTAGAATATTAGAGTTGTACAGTAGGTACAGTAGTTTTGGTTGACAGTGCAATTCTGTTTTGTCCTTCGAGCTGTTCAGGGGTCAACAGAAAAAAAGGAGTTGAATGTTTAATTATTGCGGTAAGAAATTGCATGTCTTGCACTGTAGACTCCCAAATTATTAAATGACTTCAGCTGACATTAATCATCTCTACTAGACTGTGACAATGATTATAAATAGAGAGACCTCCCTCCAGGAGCTTTCTCCATCTAATTTCATTACTGACTATACAGGGACCAGTGTGGGAAAGGCTTCAAGGAATATGATTAAACCTTGAATATTTGGAATCTTGTAGTATACATCTGGGTGAAACACAAAGCTTTAAAAAAACATAGTAGTTAAGAACTAATTGTTACCTTATTTGGCTATTGTTATTTTGAGCCTCTTAAAATGCCATGATTTTCATATCCTGTTCCTGACTTTGTTGGCTTTGTTGTTCACCGTTGCCAATATTGGAAAATTGAGCTTTTATAATAAACTGAATCACAAGAACATTTATCTTTAGACTGATAACACTTTTGCAAGACTCCAGTGAGGTGATACCTTTGTTGGCAATAACTCAGGAATTGTCTGACAGATGCTTCAGCTTCAGATATATATATAACTTGCCCTAATATGATATTTTCAATAGGAAGTGTCAAAACTATGATACTATAGAACAGTGGTTCTCAAACTGGGGGCCGGGACCCCTCAGGAGGTCGTGAGGTTATTACATGGGGGGGGTCGCAAGCTGTCAGCCTCCACCCCAAACCCTGCTTTGCCTCCAGCATTTATAATGGTGTTAAATATATTTTAAAGTATTTTTAATTTATAAGGGGGGTCGCACTCAGAGGCTTGCTATGTGAAAGGGGTCACCAGCACAGAAGTTTGAGAACCACTGCTATAGAGTGTATTGTGTTCTAAATAGCTTCTCCCATCTTTTGATTATTAGTTTTTGTTAGCATGTTTCCTCTATTCTGTCTTTTCCTCAATGGAAACAGCAGACTGCTATCAGCAGCAATAGAATCATAGAATATCAGGGTTGGAAGGGACCTCAGGAGGTCATCTAGTCCAACCCCCCGCTCAAAGCAGGACCAATCCCCAACTAAATCATCCCAGCCAGGGCTTTGTCAAGCCTGACCTTAAAAACATCTAAGGAAGGAGATTCTACCACCTCCCTAGGTAACCCATTCCAGTGCTTCAACACCCTCCTAGTGAAAAAGTTTTTCCTAATATCCAACCTAAACCTCCCCCACTGCAACTTGAGACCATTACTCCTTGTTCTGTCATCTGGTACCACTGAGAACAGTCTAGATCCATCCTCTTTGGAACCCCCTTTTAGGTAGTTGAAAGCAGCTATCAAGTTCCCCCTCATTCTTTTCTTCTGCAGACTAAATCTGAGGAACTGTACCAGATTGAGGTGTTAGTAGAGGAGGTGTTGGAACAAATTAATACCATTGCCATGAAGTTAGTATTTTGTAAATGCTGTGCTATTGGCCTCTGTTGTTTGTTGTTGTTGTTTTCTAGAATCAATGGATTTCATTTCTCCTTTACACTAAGATGTTTCTGAAGTATCTGAAAAACAATTATGAGTGAGAGAATATTCAGTTATTGCTAATGATTTTGAAAATCCTGACATGCATAATTGATACTTTTTCAAACCTAGGTCTGAGACTGTAGGCTGTAGAAAATCAGTTATTGACTAAAGGGGAGGGAAGAGATGGATGCCTCTGTGAAAAGAGTCACTGAAGCAGCAATGTAACAGAAAGCAATAAATATGCAGTTATCCTTCAAACAGACCTATGTTTTTCCTGTCTTTAACGGTGTCCTGAGACAAGATTGTCATTATTCTACGGGGTAATGATTAAGCTTCCAGGACCTGAATAAAAGAACCTTTGTGGCTCAAAAGCTTATCTATAGTGTCTGCATTAATACAAATATGGATGTCCCAAAGCTACTATCTAAAGCACATTTCAAGTGATGGTGCCTGCTCAGAGCGCTTTCCAAAGTAAAACAGTTTCAGCATCTGTTTAAGCCATGACAGATCCTTGGCTATGTTACCATGGAGGCTGGTCCTATTTTATTCTTAAGAGTGGCCATATAATGCCTAAAGACTAGACTGTGCATATACAATATTAGCCTGTGTAACAGACAGCCTGCAGCTGAGATTCCTTCTCTAATTTCCCCTTGGTCCAAAGGAAAAATAATCTGCTACTGGCCCTGGCCAGTTGTGATTATTATCCCTTCCATCCTCTGCACAGGCTCAGTTGCTCTGGCTGGAATGGTGGGAAAACAGGTCTCACCCACTCTTTGCCCCTCTTGCACGCTGCAGTGTGAGGCGAAAAGTAGCAGAGACACTGTCTGTTTACTTCTGTGCACTAACATTCAAAGTCTAGGGAAGTTTTGTTCTAGTCTATTCTATATAGGTTCTTACCTATAAACTTGATTCGATAATCTATGGTTGTCTGGGTTAGATACTTCCTGTTCAATAGACGTGCAACAGGTGGTGTTAAATAGTATAAAGGAGTCCACAGGACATATTTTTCTTTCAGAAATGGAAGAGTTACCATCTCTGGTGTACCCGTTGACAAATTTCTCCTGCCCTCTCTTCTTTCCACTCTCCTAGACTACCTGTTGGAAATAAAAGATTGGGTCTTACTATGAGTTCTGTCAAGGTTCACTGGGTGACTATAACAGCCTTTCATTCACCAGTAGAAGGCTTTTTTGTTGTTGCTCATCAATATACATCAAGATTTGTCTGAGGCCGGATGAATCTTTTCCCTCAAATTAGAGAACCTGCTCCAATATGGGACTTGAACCTTATTTTTAATTGCCTCATGAAATACCCCTTTGAGCCATTAGCTATGTGTTTGTTGCTTTATCTATCAATGAAAACCACTTGGTGGCCATCACTTGTGCCTGGAGGTCAGAGTACTAGAGGGCTTTAATGGCAGTCCCCCCATTTACAATGTTTTTCAAGGAAAAGGTCTCATTACAACCACACCCTAAGTTTCTACCTTAAGTGTCTTCTGAGTTTCATATTAATCACACCATTTATCTTCCAGGGTTTTTTTTCCTGGTGTTAGTCATCTTTCTGGACCAAACCAAACCTTTCACAAAGTCTCCCAGACAGTTTGTTTCAATTGCAGTTAGATCAAAAGGATCCACAATCTCCACCTGAGGACTGAGGTGGATCTCTGGGTGTGTTATCTCTTATGAGTCTGCCCAACATTCAGCTTCCTCCTAGGGTGCTAGTCCATTCTACAGGGTTGCATTCTACTTAAATGACATTACTTAAGAATGTTCCAGTTGCTGAAATTTGCAGAGCTGCAACCTGCTCTTCAGTATATATTTTCTCCAACCAATATGCTTAGGTTCATGCCTATAGAACGGATGCTGCATTTGGCAATGAAATTCTGCCTTCAGTATTGGATTCTGAAGCTGCCTCCTCTCTGTGGGAATATTACTTGGCTATCACCTGAAGTCCAGCACCCATAGGGACACTCAAAGGAGAGGTTACTCACCTTGTGCAGTAACTAGTTCTCAGAAATGTGTGTCCCTGTGGATTTTCTCCTGACCTCATTCTCCTCTGCTTCAGTGTTTCCTCTGCAGGACTTTGTGGTAGAGAAGAAACTGAGGGCTGTTTGCCTGTGCAGCCCTGTATAGACTCAGTACAGGGCATGAGGTTGTGTAAGGCACATGCACAGGTCGAATAGGCACTGCTACCAAAAAATCCTGATTAAAAAATGCAGGGGCATGTACACACTTGAAGTGGAACACTCATGGGGACACATCTCGAAAAATGCCAGTTACTGCACTAAGTGGCAACCTCTCCTTTTTGAATCTCAATGTCTACTGTCATTCAGTAACTACCTGATCTCTCCCCTCCCCCCCATAATTTCCTGCAACTGTGAAAATGTAAACAGATAGAAATAGGAAAAAATACTTAAAAATAAACATTGATGATATCTGTTAAAATTATAAAAAAAAATCAAATTCTGCTAAACCTACTGATAATCAAGACAAAATTTAATATATTCTATTCATTCCTCAAAGAGAGAAGGAAAAAGAAATGAGAGAGTATTGTCTGAGCTCCTGATGACTATGAATAGGAACTGGTGAAAGAAATATTTTAAAGGACTACCCGTCCCTGAATTTCTTTTGTTGCTTCCAAATCTAAATCATAGAATCACAGAATATCAGGGTTGGAAGGGACCTCAGGAGGTCATCTAGTCCAACCCCCTGCTCAAAGCAGGACCAATCCCCAGACAGATTTTTGCCTCAGATCCCTAAATGGCCCCCTCACGGATTGAACTCACAACCCTGGGTTTAGCAGGCCAATGCTCAAACCACTGAGCTATCCCAAGTGTTCAGGGTTTTAAGTCATTAATGATTAATTGGAATGTTTATTCAAATTTAAATATTTTTGCCAAATTTAATTTACCTTTTTAGGAAGGTAAAGGCCAGATGACTCAGTGAGGGTAGCACTGTGCATAATGGTTTCATTATAGAAATCCATGTAAATTTCCATCTGCAGAAAATTATTAATGTTGCTATAATCAGGAGGTTGGTATCATGTAGGGGAACAGATGCCTAATGGATGGAGTATTAATTACAACTCTCTAAGGGCTAGTTTGGAACATAGTCACATTTGCATTTATTTTTATTAGAAAACTGATGCAATATGAATGTTTCAAGCAGTGGTCCAATTAAACAATATAAAGACTTTTCACACATTCCTTTAATGTACTGTGAAAGGACAGGTTTTTACCACTGATCAGAGACATTTCTCTTCTTCCAAAGATAATTAGGACTGATTTCATTGTGAGTCAGGCTATGGCTACGCGACGAGGCTTTTAGGGACATGGCTGTGCCGCTACAGCTGTGCCGCTAACAGGCACGCAGTGTAGCTGCTGTTTGTCGGCAGGACAGCTCTTTTCTACCGAGAAAAAACTTCCATCCCCACCCCCCACAAGTGGCAGCAGCTTTGTTGGCAGGAGAGTGTAGAAAGCCTCAGAGAGTTTTATTAAGGAAGGGGGAATAAAACAACCCTGAGTGGACACCATTCATTTTAATTCTGTGTCCAAGTAAATCAAGTCAGAAGGGACTGATCTAGAAAAAGATTTGCTAATATAGTTGAAGGAAAGAAGGGAATAACCAATATGAGAATGACATATGTTAATGAGACAAGGTGGATCAGGTAATATCTTTTATGGGACCAACTTCTGTTGGTGAGAGAGACAAGCTTTTGAGCTTACACAGCTCTTCTTCAGGTCTGGGAAACTTATTCAGAATGTCACATCTAAATACAGGTGGAACAGATTGTTTAGCATAAGTAGTTAACTCGTCTCAAGGTACCATTCAAGGTGAAGTGGCCCATTAACACCCCTGCAGTCATAGGGAGGAAGGAAAGAGGGAGTGTGGTGAGGAGGCAGCAGGGGCTTCTTAGTGAATTCTAGATTGTTGTAATAAGCATAAATCCAGTGTCTCTATTCAGTCCATGATTTTTAGTGTCTAGCAATGTTATGAATTTAAGCTCATAGGCTCGTCTTTTCACAGTGTTGTGCCAGGTTTCCTTTGAAGATGAGGACTGATAGGTCAGATATAGGTTGATCGCTTTGTGAAAAGTGTTTTGTCTTCTAATTTTGAGTATCTTTTGGAGTGGGGAGAGGTTGTAGCTGAGTAGCCCTTTAAAGTCTGGAGCTATGCTGAGACGGGTAGATAGGCGGAGGCTCCTTTCTTTAGTGATTTCCCTTCTGTGGATATCAAGTTGTGATATCCCTCCAGAGCATAGTCTGATGAAGTGGCAAGAGCTACTGATCATGTGTGTCCTGTGAGGAGAAAAGAAGGATACTTTATCAAGAAGAAATTTGAAAATTAAAATAGCTGTTTAGTCTCTGTTCTCTTGCATGTGCTTGTTTCTTGCACTGAAAATAATTTTAGTTTAGCTGTCAGAGTAATATAACCCAGTCACATCCAGTGAGTAGGCATCCAATATACCTTTTGATACCAAAACTATTGATATCTGGGAGAATGTGTATGTAGGTTTTTCCTCAGCGGTATAAGTAGGGTGACCAGATAGCAACTGTGAAAAACGGGACAGAGGGTAGGGGGTAATAGGCACGTATATAAGAAAAAATTCAAAAAAACGGGACTGTCCCTTTAAAAACGGGACATCTGGTCACCCTAGGTATAAGGGAAATAAGTGGCCCAAATCCATAGAAGCCAAGTTTTCTTTTTATACACTGTATATAATACTCTGCTTTGTTGAGCCAACACTGAGTGCTTTCAAAAATCCTGCCCTAATGATGAATGGGGTCCAGGTAACTATAGTACAGGGGTAGGCAACCTATGGCACGTGTGCCGAAGGCGGCACGCGAGCTGATTTTCAGTGGCACTCACACTGCCCAGGTCCTGGCCACCAGTCCGGGGGGCTCTGCATTTTAATTTAATTTTAACTTAAGCTTCTTAAACATTTTAAAAACCTTATTTACTTTACATACAACAATAGTTTAGTTATATATTATAGACTTATAGAAAGAGACCTTCTAAAAACGTTAAAATGTATTACTGGCACGCGAAACCTTAAATTAGAGTGAATAAATGAAGACTCGACACAGCACTTCTGAAAGGTTGCTGACTCCTGCTATAGTACATGGACAACCTGTGACAGATGAGACTGGAAGTGATTCATGATGCATTCAAAATGTGGGTTGATGAACTATAGACATTTTTACATTCCAGCTCAGGATCTGTGTTCCTGAGCCTTCATTTTAGTGAAGATTTAACCTGTAGTTCAGAGTGGTGGGCGGTCTAGTGCACTCAGACTTCTTGCACTTAACAGCTACAAGTTTTCCTTGCTGTGGTGTTTTCCCTCCCTGATCTGGTCTGCCATTGCCATCACTCTTTTCCTCCTCCAAATTTCTCCTTTAAACAAACTTCTTTTGCCAAATCTTCAAATAATAATCTTTTCAGGGCCGTGTTCACAAACCTTGCATTAAAAAACAATGTGAAACTAACAAGAGATGTGCCATGCTTCTTTTTATTGATTCCTTCTTTCACTCTTTTGTTTGTATGTTGCTTAATTAGATAAGCTCTTCACCACCACATAAAAATAAAAATAATGAATCCATGTGGACCATTTATTGTACTTGCACCCAAAAAGACTTTGTAAGAAGCTGAAAGATCTTGGGTTTCTAATTTCTAATGTAATATAGGACAGGATCATGATTCCACTCTGCTTTATAATTCCACAGGAGAGAGGTTGAGGGGAAGAGGTAATTTCTTCAGAATTATTTACTCATAATTTAAAAGTCTGAATTTCTTTTCAAACTAACTGTTTAATAAAATATATAATGTACAATTGAGAATTAATTAGTTTCCATTTGATTTTATTGTTGCCTAGAGAACTGACCAAGACTTGGTCTTATATAGTGCTTTTCATATAACATAGACTTCTTGATTTTTATCTATCTGTCTGTCTGTCTGTTATATGAAAAGCACTATATAAGACCAAGTATATATCATAAATAAGTTGATGCTTGTTCTGATTCATGTCCATTGGTGGCTTTTGCCAGCTAATTCTAAGAGGAAAAAGTCATGTAGTGAGTAATGCAGATACAATTAAGGTTCACTTGGGAATATCTTTTTTATTGCGAAAGCCTATATATAAATATTTTATTGTTCTGAAGAAAAACAAATTCCATTTAATTAAGAGTTAATGAAAATTATTTTCTCAGATACTAAACCACAATTATTCTTAAATGTAATGAACTGGTTTTTAATTCGCTGCAAATACCAGATTATTATACATTTAAATTGTTTGCAGTCCCTCTCCCAAGATGTAGAGTAAAGCCACCTCATTTGCAGCTTAATAAATTGTTACTATGCACTTGAAAAGATATGGTTTGTACAGTTTTGAATTTTTAAGAAGACAAGCCAAGACATGCTGGATTCACAAAGTGAGCAATTTCCCCCCACATCGGCAATTACAAAGAGTGAGGATACTGTATTAGTGCAGAGTTCCAAGCTACAGGTAATTTTCTTTTTAGCTGACTTGCACGGGACATTTTTTTGTGTGTGTGTAGAAGATAGCATATCTTTTAAATGCCATGTTCCATGGCTTTCGCTTGTTGACACTTGTTAATGGTACAGTACTTGCTGTAATAAACACTACTACAGTAGCTTGATAGAACATATTGGGAGATGAAGTACTGTTTTCAGAGACATTTTCTGTTTAATTTTTGATTGAATTATTTTTAGTTTGTGTTTCCCTAATGAGCACCGGTGTCTAGACACCTGAGTCCACACAGTCTACATAGAAACCAAAACACAGAAATTATATAATAAAACCCATCTTTGATACTATATATTTATAAACTACAGCGAACAGCTAATGGCCAGTGCTGCTTGAGAGAGAGTGTGTGTGTGTGTGTGTGTGTGTGTAATATTAATTAATGTCTAACTTCCATAGACATTGCAAATACTATACATACTGAAACTACTGTGATGAGACCACCCAACACAGCAACTTAAAATGTGATATTAAATTAATGTATTTGAGGGGCACATTGCTAGAAATCTACAGCACTGGTTAGCTGCATTCTTCCAAAGAAACTCTGCCAAAGCCACCACTTTTAGTTGGTTCTGTTCTTAAAAAGAAGTGAAGGATTGTAACTGCTCATGCATTTGGATAGGAAGACATTTTTTGAAATGCTTGTCTGTTTTTAAAATGATATACTTACTAACTATTAGACAAAATAGAGTTGTCAGAGTATTCCTCTTGATGGTTAGCATCAGTGTCACTTCTGTCCGTTACACATCCTGGCTGACTGTCACTGATAGAACCTGGACAGGAATGCCTGTATGGCAGGAGGACTGAGGGAACAGAAGAAAATAGAACACACAGAATCCTAAAAAGCAGCAGGTTCTGTGCAGGCTTGTAGAAGTTTCACCAGAAGTTTGCTCACATTATATGGGTTCTAATATGTGTGGACTGTGTGCAGTGTTCCCTCTAATTTTTTACATCCATGTGTGGAATTAATTCTATGTGCACCAATATGGAGGTGATGTGTGACAGCCTTAAATACATGTCTTAAAATTGAGAGATGGCAAAGTGGTGTGGGATGCCGGGCAGATTCCTTGCACTTTATTGGTGTGAAGAATGTTTCTGTAGCAGTGTTTACAATGTACATTACCATAGGGATAAATCCCAACTGGGTGGGTTTTGTGAACTCCAAAATGCAGACAATTTTGGGTGCTGGAATTATTTTAAAATGACTTGCTGACTGACTTTTTAATCCATAAACAAGGTAGCTTTTACTTCTAGTAGAAAAAGTCATTGAATTGTTCTGTGAGTAATTGTTTCTCTCCCCTCCTGTTAACAGTACAGTTCACACCATTAAGCTTTTGTGCAGCATTCCGCCTGCTACAGTGAAGGAAAATCTGATCATTGGTCATGGGCAAATTAATTCTCCCCTCACTTACGCATGTAGTGCCCACCATAGTGGTATCTGGACTCTAATTCCATGTATTGTTTTGTAGCCATAAGTAAAGTAAAAGCAGCCTTGTTTGGATTTCTGTGGTGTGTCCATCATTCTTGTGATTCCTTATGGCCTCAGGACCGGTACAGTTTAATTGATAAGCCACAAAGTAAAAGGTGAAATTGTGGAGTAGTGCATTGACTTTGTGACTCTTCCCCCAAAGTCTGAGAATTAGATCAGTCAGCAGCCCAATGAGACTTTTTTTTGGTATAGTTATGGTAGTGCTTATTGCTATGGCAGCATAAGGCACAGTGAATACAGAAACATTTCATGAGCATCTGGATAAAGCCTTTTAAAATTGATTGTTATCCTGAATATTGCCTATGTGTTGTAAGATCAAATGTCAATCCAGTCACTCAAAATAATAATCTAAACAAATAAAAACAACTGTGCAAATTGATCTTACAAGTAAATGGACCTTACGCTCTGTGACCTGAAGCTTGTCAAATCTGAGCTCTTGCGGACTCCACATCTCACAGTATGAGTGGAAGTATAGATGGCTGAGGGAGTAACAAATAACCTACTCTATATGGCACAAAGGCACTGATTAACAATGATGTTTTGCAAGTAGGCTTACACAGGAGCTGTATACAGCTCTGCCTTCTCACTCATGCCTGACTGGACAGGAAGCAGGAGTTATATCATCTTCTTGGCTCTGCCCATTTGACTTGATTGTAAGATACCCCAACCTCATCTATATGGTATAATTTGGATTTTTTTTAAAATTGAAATCAATAAGACAGCCTTCTAGGTCCATACATATACTGAATAAAAGAAGAAAGCTGGGAGGAATATCCATAGCTGGTGTAAATTGCCATTGCCCTTTTTGAGAGTGTAAGGCTGATTTTCATTATTGATATTTTGGATAATTTACAATAAGATATTACAGTTATATTTTCTGGATGCACATTGGGTACATACCTTGATATCAAAATATATGATCAATATACAGGATGTTGCTTAATACTGTTAATTCTGTATTAACATTTCCCTTTTTTGAAAATTATTTAAACATAAACATATTAGGGAGAGTGTACCTGTGTGTGTGGGGGTAGGTGGAGGGTGGGGTTATATAAAAATATTCATGTCAACTTTTTTCTTTTTATTTGTTTGGGAAACAATGTTTTCTGGGTGGAAGGGGGAAGCATTTCAGGAGGACAAAAAGAAAGAAAAGCTAAGGGGGATGCAAGCCAATTATTATCCTCTGTGTATATTCTTCTTGACCGTCCTATTAGTATAGGATTACTGTGTCTGTATCAAAACATCTTAATCATGTCAGTATTTCTATTTTACTGTTTTCCTGTGCAAGGTATACTATTATTTTAATCCATTTTTCTGTGAATCTGCCTGGTACTGTTGTTAAATTTGTCTTTCATTATAAGATGATTAATATTTTTACATGTACGGTACGAATCACTGCCTGGGTCCACAAATTTCAAACGGCTTTTTTTTTTTTGCTATAAAGAGAGAAAATAGGAGGAGATTCCTTAGTCAGGTTTGAATCTTTTTAACAGGCTAACTCCCAACAGAAGTCTTTGAGTCCTGTTCAAGTTCTATCGCTAGTTTTTTTAAATTTCTTTCGAGATGGTTTTCCAAAGTTTTTTTTTTTTTTTTTTTTTTTACCATTCAGTGGTCCCATATCATGTATATGAAAGAGGCCTTGGGTATTTTGCATTTCCTACAGGTATCTGGGACAATATTATGTATTTTGTCATACAGAGATGAAGAAACATACTTTCTGTGAATTAATACTGAACTTGCATTATTTGGTTAGTATCAGAGCCAATATTTATCGTCTGCATTATCACATTCCAGTCTTTTGCTGTTGCTTCATATTTAGAGTCTGCACTCCATAACTTAATAGCTTTATGCAGGTTGTTCTTGAAAAACAGCCATGAGATTATATGTTCTAGACATAATCTTGATTGCTGAAACTTCAACCCATGTATAAAATTTTGTAATACAGATAGCTTTGTTTGTTCCTTTCTTCTCTGAAAGTGTTTTTAGTAAAGTAAGCAATTTGTATAAAATCATATTACACATTCTTTTTTTTAATATATCAGCTACATCTGTTTGTTTAAAGGGATGACCATCCCTAAGGAAATTCCTTCTACTTATCATAGTGATGTTTCCCCAACATCTAAAAAATATTCAGCTCGGGTCTGAAAGCACTATTATTTTTTATTTTTGATATTACCAAGACCTGCTCTTCTTGTTTGGGCAAGTGCCTCGTGTATGCCCAATTAGGAAGTACGCTTTTAAGCAGTGGGTGATGTTCATGAGTGCTGGAATGTTGGGATATGAATCTAGCACACAACTGTAGAATGAGATTAGGTTTGCTAGTTTCTATTCTATCTGTATCCATGATGGATTCTCTCTATTAGTGATCCATTCCAGTACCAGTCTAATTTGTACCGCTGTATAGTATCTTTTGAAGTCTGATCTAGCTGTTCTGTTTTATTCTTGGTTTCTGATTTGACCATAGGAATCTTTGAATAGCTTTTGTAAATTCCTTGAATAAATTTTTGGGAGATGTAATGTAAATCATGGCAAAAGGATACAAGACCCTAGGGGGGAGGGGACGGGACACATTTGTTTTGTGTGTGAATTTTACCTATCAGAGTCAATGGTGGTAATGTCCACCTTTTGAGATCATTGTATAACCTCATTGACTTCAATGGGAAATGACAGTTTGCACTAGCTGAGGATCTGTCTCCATGCCTTTTAAATTGAAGAGAATTCATTTTTACCATTTAATAGAGGGGAAAAAAGGCTTTTTCTTCAGGTTTAGGTTCCTATGTGAGTTGTCCAGTCCAACTCCCATTGCAGTTTAGTAGTCTTTCCATTGATTGCTATCTGAGTTACAGATCATGCTCAGGCATCTCTGGCCTTTGACATTGGGGCATACCTACCATTAGTACAAGTACTGATGTCCAGCAGGAGGCTGGTGTCTTGCTTGACAGAGGCCAGGACCTTGTGGTGTTGGTGTGATGAGCTTTGTGGTGTTCCCACTCCAGAGAATTGTAAACAGATAAGACACAAACATTATTCATTGTCAATAGTGAAGTGGGATTTGGAGGTTTTACTATTTTTCCATGTATACATACTCATATACATACTGTGGTCACTCTAATCCATGCATGGTGCAAACCAATTTAAGATTTTAAATTCACAGGATCCTGGTCTGGGAGAAGAATGAGTTACAAAAGCACCAATGGCGCTAATCTGCAAATAACTTGTTAGCTGGATAGTAAAGTGTCATACTAGATTGCTCAGACTTTCTTCCTCTTTGTTTCCGTTCCCTCCCCTTTAAATGAAAGATCCTTTAGGAAGGTACTGTCTAAAGAGATGGTTGGGGGATAGCTGATATGGGCTATGGAATGTCAGGCCTGTTAATAAAAATCATTTGGAAATGCAGTGTTTCTATAGAATTTTTGTCTGCCTAGCAGAGCGTAGACTTGCAGTGCTTGATGATCAATACTACCACAGTGGGAGTAACAAAATGTATGATTTTCATGTCCTTTTACTCTAGTGAGCTGAAGGAGAAATGGATACTGCTACTGGAACTTACTACTTTCAAAAATGATTTGTTGCTTCTATAGGGCCCAAAATAACTCACCCTTCAGAAACTCATCTGTTAGCACTGGTGTGCTAAGGTTAAGTGCAGTATATAGCAGAAACCAGCATGACTTTAGAAAAATGAAATACCGGTAAGTCTGCTTCTGTATTGGAAGCATAGATAGCTCACAGTGTACCAAGTCCCCGATGTGTGACAGCAGCCTCTAGATTAGAAGACACCAAGCAGTCATGGAGGAAGCTTGAACTAGAATGAGATTCAGTTTTTAAATTAAAATGAAGTTGTCTGTAACTTAATTTCCATGATTCAGTATTTCTGATAAGTAATTCTGAGGAATAATCAATGATGCAATGTTAGTTACATGGATGGAATGGAAGGGAATTTAGAAATGAAAAACAACATACTTCCCAGTCAGGCATACTTGGAAGATACACTTGTCATGTGATGCTTGTTTGCTTCTGCACAATGCACATCAGTTCAGCTTTTCTGTTTTAATTCTGACTTTGTTTTGTTTGGCTCATATTGAGTTTAATAATGTAAAGGAAGAAATTGTGGTAATTAAAAATGGTGTAGTATCTATTTAATACCAAATATATCTCCTCTCTGGTGCTGTATCATGACCTGCTAGGGGATGGGACAGCTTATTTATTTATTGTTTTACATCTTTAACTTTGATGTCTAATTTGTTTTGCACCCTAAATCTTTTATTTAAAATCTACATGAGATGCTCCTGTTAGTCCTGTCCCTACTCCTCTTTTCCCCGAGGCCCCGTCCCTGGCCAGGGTGAAAGCCAGAGACAGGCTGTTGTAAGAGCCGCCCAGAGAGCCTGGGCCATTGTGGGCAGTCCCGGACCCTCCATCTGCCTGGATGGGTGCCAGGGTGGCTGAGAGCAGCTTCCAGCCCATGTCCCCATCCCCTGGGGTGCGCTGCCCAGGGCAGGTGGAGGGTCCAGGGCTCCCCACAGTGGCCTGGGCTCACTGGCTGGTTGTTACCATGGCCTGGCTCCGGCTTCTGGCCTGACCCAGGGGGTGGGGCTATGGGGGAGAAGAGGAGGAGCAGGGGAGGGGCCACTGAGCGGGGCTGGGCCTCATGGTGGGGGGGGTGTGAGGGCCCACCTGAGCCTCCCCACCAGGAAGAGGCTGGCACCACCGACAGGGACTGCACTTTGCAGTGGGGGGCGGGAGCTGATCACCGTATCAGCTCCCCCATCATGAAGCGCAGCCCCTGCCAGGATCACTGCATGCCTGCAATGCGACTCCCGGCCCCCAAACTATGCCCATGTTAAAAACTGGGTGGGCCATGGCCCCCCTGGCCACTCTGGTTCCGGTGCCCCTGGCATGAAAGGGAGTCCATATTTATGAATTTGCTCAGGTGCTAGTTAGATATCGAAAGCTTGAACGCTGAAATCTAACAAAGTAGGCTTGTCAATAGAATAAGTGTTAAAATCAATATAGAATGGAATCTGATAGGATAACCCCTTTCTATTGAGTCCTGGGAGGCAGGAGCATTGGCTTATTAATTGTAACACTTGATTCTTTTCAGGTCAACTTTTAACTTGAACAGTATTTCTCAATTCTGGCCACTTGATTATTCTTAATCAACAATTTATTAATTCAGCCAGAACCACATTAATATGGAATCAGCTGTGGCTCAATCAAGTGTAGACACAGCCAGTGTTCAAGGCATGTACTGAACAAACCAATACAGTCTTTCAAGCTACTGTCAGTGACTAAGATTGAGGCTCAGCAGTTGTATCAAAGAACAATGCAAATCAAGATTTCTTACTGACTTTATTTCTGATCATCATTTCTTTAATATGTAACAAATTTATCTCCCTTCTGGCATTTCTCCAAAGAGGAGGGATGTACTTGTTTTTAAGGCACCTCTGAGTGTTTGGTCCCTGCTATTTGAATGGATGGGTTGAAAAGGGACAAGTCTAGAATATCAAAAGCAATTGCTTGAAGTTATGGTTCAAATTTCTTTTAGGCCAATTTTCTTGGCATTATAAAGAATTTAAAATCCAAAATATGGTTACTTGAGGTCTCACTAGAGAGTGTAGACTTAACAAGATACCCAGCATTAAAATTAGTAAGCTAATGCTTCCTGGGCTCAGTAAAAAAGGGTTATTCTATTTGATTCCAATCTATAATAATTATAACATTTATCCAATTGACAAACCTAATTTGTTAGATTTCAGCTTTTAAATATAATTGGCGAATTCATAAAATTTGAAACTCTTTCATGCTTACACAGCCTGGTGGGGCTTTCTAAATTATGATGGGAGCCGTAGCCTTCAGAGCAGTAATACTGAGACCTCAGAGGTTCAGGAGCCAAATTAGCAATCAACATTACCCAAAAGAGCCACAGTAGTGTGAATTCATTATTTCATTCTCATTCTCTCTCTCTTGTGTGTGTATATAAAATTATTCTCTCAGCAAAATGACTGGCCAAGTATTATTTTATTAACTACAATTGGTTAATAACATAGTGTAAGCATCCTGATTGGTTAATAATTAAATCACTCAGTGTTTTAATATTGTGCTGCAAAGAGCCGCAGGAGACACATTAAAGAGCCACTTGCGCCTCGCGAGCCTCAGTCTGAGTATTGCTGCCTTAAAACATCTCAGGACTGGGAGGGCACAACTGCCCCTCTCCCTCCCCCCCCAGCTGAGTTCTGTGGTGCAGTACAGAATCTCACTCCTGGCCTTCTGGCTCCATCTGTCTGCCTTGATGTTTTTAGACGGAGGGCCTACTTATCATTTTCAGATTATGCAGAATATAAGTATTTGTTTATTTCAAAAATTTAAATTTCTAGCCCTCATGGTTCTGAAGAAAACCTTCCAAATATTAATGTAGTGTAACCTATGCAGTGTATACTACCTGAGCCTACAAACAGCATGAAGCAGACATCCCGAGAGATGTGAATGCTTCCTTTCCCAGTAATTTGTAGTGGGTGTTAACTCTCAAATCTAACGATGACACTTTAAATGTCAGTATTCACTATTAGTTGCTGATCAGTTTAGCATATGAGATGGAATAAGAGATGGGAATAAAAAGTACAGTGGAAGGAAATGCAGAGGAATGAACATGCAGATGAGAGAGACAAAGACGGAAGAGTGAAAGAAACGTAGAAAGCAGGATTAGGATATAAGAGAAACAAAGTGGTGAAATAGCAATACTCTTAAAGGTGATCAAATTTTCCCATTGAATGATGCTGAGTATGAGAAATTACTGAATAAATAATAAGCAGAAAACAATGATTAAATAATAATTGTAATAAAGGCAATATTCTTTCTGTGGAAATTGCTTGTTGATATCGTTAGAAGTTCTACTATGGATTAAGGGTATTATTACATAGTCCAAAATATTTGTCTGAGACCACTGACCATAAATAAATATGGACTTCCCTGTCCACAGAATGAGTTTGATACTCCTGAACAAATAGGACAAACAGCATATGAACGGTAGTGGAGAAAGAGACTATCAAAATATAAAAGCAGCAAAGAATCCTGTGGCACCTTATAGACTAACAGACGTTTTGCAGCATGAGCTTTCATGGGTGAATACCCACTTCTTCGGATGCAAGTAGTGGAAATTTCCAGGGGCAGGTATATATATGCAAGCAAGAAGCAAGCTAGAGATAACGAGGTTAGTTCAATCAGGGAGGATGAGGCCCTGTTCTAGCAGTAGAGGTGTGAAAACCAAGGGAGGAGAAACTGGTTCTGTAGTTGGCAAGCCATTCACAGTCTTTGTTTAATCCTGAGCTGATGGTGTCAAATTTGCAGATGAACTGAAGCTCAGCAGTTTCTCTTTGAAGTCTGGTCCTGAAGTTTTTTTGCTGTAGGATGGCCACCTTAAGATCTGCTATTGTGTGGCCAGGGAGGTTGAAGTGTTCTCCTACAGGTTTTTGTATATTGCCATTCCTAATATCTGATTTGTGTCCATTTATCCTTTTCCTTAGAGACTGTCCAGTTTGGCCGATGTACATAGCAGAGGGGCATTGCTGGCATATGATGGCGTATATTACATTGGTGGATGTGCAGGTGAATGAACCAGTGATGGTGTGGCTGATCTGGTTAGGTCCTGTGATGGTGTCGCTGGTGTAGATATGTGGGCAGAGTTGGCATCGAGGTTTGTTGCATGGATTGGTTCCTGAGCTAGAGTTACTATGGTGCGGTGTGCAGTTACTGGTGAGAATGTGCTTCAGGTTGGCAGGTTGTCTGTGGGCGAGGACTGGCCTGCCACCCAAGGTTTGTGAAAGTGTGGGATCATTGTCCAGGATGGGTTGTAGATCCCTGATGATGCGTTGGAGGGGTTTTAGCTGGGGACTGTATGTGATGGCCAGTGGAGTCCTGTTGGTTTCTTTCTTGGGTTTGTCTTGCAGTAGGAGGCTTCTGGGTACACGTCTGGCTCTGTTGATCTGTTTCCTTATTTCCTCGTGCGGGTACTGTAGTTTTGAGAATGCTTGGTGGAGATTTTGTAGGTGTTGGTCTCTGTCTGAGGGGTTAGAGCAGATGCGGTTGTACCTCAGTGCTTGGCTGTAGACAATGGATCTTGTGGTGTGCCCGGGATGGAAGCTGGAGGCATGAAGGTAGGCATAGCGGTCGGTAGGTTTTCGGTATAGGGTGGTATTAATGTGACCATCACTTATTTGCACTGTGGTGTCCAGAAAGTGGACCTCCCGTGTAGATTGGTCCAGGCTGAGGTTAATGGTGGGGTGGAAGCTGTTGAAATCTTGGTGGAATTTTTCCAGAGTCTCCTTCCCATGGGTCCAGATAATGAAGATGTCATCAATGTAGCGTAGGTAGAGAAGGGGCGTGAGTGGACGGGAGCTGAGGAAGCGTTGTTCCAGGTCGGCCATAAAAATATTGGCATATTGTGGGGCCATGCGGGTGCCCATAGCGGTGCCACTGATCTGGAGATACATATTGTCATCAAATTTGAAATAGTTGTGTGTGAGGATAAAGGCACAGAGCTCAGCAACCAGTTGTGCTGTGGCATCATCAGGGATACTGTTCCTGACAGCTTGTATTCCATCTGTGTGTGGGATGTTTGTGTAGAGAGCCTCTACATCCATGGTGGCTAGGATGGTGTTTTCTGGAAGGTCACCAATGCTTTGTAGTTTCCTCAGGAAATCAGTGGTGTCACGGAGATAGCTGGGAGTGCTGGTGGCATAGGGTCTGAGTAGAGAGTCCACATATCCAGACAGTCCTTCAGTGAGAGTGCCAATGCCCGAGATGATGGGGCGTCCAGGATTTCCGGGTTTGTGGATCTTGGGTAGTAGATAGAATAACCCTGGTCGGGGCTCTAAGGGTATGTTGATTTGTTCCGGTGTTAGTGTAGGGAGTGTCCTGAGTAGATGATGCAGTTTCTTAGTGTATTCCTCAGTGGGATCTGAGGGAAGTGGCCTGTAGAATTTGGTATTGGAGAGTTGTCTGGCGGCCTCCTTTTGGTAGTCAGACCTGTTCATGATGACTACAGCACCTCCTTTATCAGCCTCTTTGATTATAATGTCAGGATGGTTTCTGAGGCTGTGGATGGCATTGCGTTCTGCACGACTTAGGTTATGAGGCAAGCGATGTTGTTTTTCCACAATTTCTGCCTGTGCACGTCGGCGGAAGCATTCGATGTATAGGTCCAGACTGTCATTTCGACCCTCAGGGGGAGTCCATGTGGAGTTCTTCTTCTTGTGCTGTTGGTGGGAGGGTAACTGTGTATCGGTGCGATGTTCAGTGTTGTCCTGAAAGTATTCTTTGAGTCGGAGACGGCGAAAGTAGGCTTCCAGGTCACCGCAGAACTGTATCATGTTGGTGGGGGTGGCAGGGCAGAAAGAGAGTCCCCGAGATAGGACAGACTTTTCTTCTGGGCTGAGTGTGTGGTTGGATAGATTGACGATATTGCTGGGTGGGTTAGGGGTACCACGGTTGTGGCCCCACGTAGCAGGTAGGAGTTTAGACAGCTTACAGTCCTTTTTCCTTTGTAGAGAGGTGAAGTGAGTAATGTAGATCTCCTGTCTTATTTTAGTGAAGTCCGTTTGTATGGAAGTTTGGTTATTAATGAGAGTCTCCAGGTTGGAGAGCTCTTTTTTGATGTTTTCCTGTTTGCTGTATAGGATGCTGATCAGGTGGTTCCTCAGTTTCTTTGATAGAGTATGGCATAATCTCTCACTGTGGTCTGTGTAGTATGTAGATAGCAGTGGATCAAAATATAGTTTCCCAATTTGTAAATTGCGGGTAGTGATACAGATTTCCTTTGTAAAGCTTTCTACAAAGAATGCAAAGATGAAAAATGCTATATAAAAGCTAGATATTCGTATTCCATTCATATGTAATACTTTGATTTCTTTTCACATTAAATCAATGCATACATATCTGGCTAGTTTGATAAATTGATATAGCAATTTCTACAGAGATTGTAGGGTTGAGTGTCAAATAATAGCTTACACATTTCAGAAGGTATCATCATATCTCAAAAGAAATAATGTTTCAGGTACTGTCTGAAGTAATATTCTACAGCAGGGAATGGGTCTTTGTAGTATTCAGTGGTATGTATTTTACATACTCAAAGTATTCTCTTTTTAATATTATTTATAGGCTTGTGAAAGGAATTTCCATATAAGAATAGTGTTCATTCAGTTTTTCCTTATTAGATGCATTAGAAACTTTCAAAAAGTTCTTTTTTACTTCTCCTCTATATTGTTGTCTCAGGAGAAGTAATATACTTTTCCCCCTTATTAGTTTAGACTATTTCTGGTTGGCAAACATTGCGTTCCTGCCTTGCTCCTCTACTTGTTGCTTTTTAGGGAAGAGTCAATACAATCTTTATTGGTTACATTCTTATTGGTTCCCTTGATATTATCAGCTATGTCAGCACAACTTCAGAAGCATACGCCAAAAATGAGCCGGTACTCCTTTGGGCTGGATGGCTGCTTCTGCAGGGCGTTCTCCTTTGTAGGCTTACTTAAGCAGTAACATTTGTTTCTGTTTTCATAATATTGCAGTGACAGAGCGGTTAATTTTCAAATTTGAAAGGCCTTTTTCACTGCCCCACAAGGCTGGGTCATGGGCAGCGATACCTAATGGTGAGAGCTGGAATCCACAGTCAGGAGTTGAGAGTCAGCTGGGTCAGGGTACTGGGAGATCAGAAGCAGTAGACAAACTTGGGATCGGAACTACGAGTGGGTAACCAGAGTCAGGCCGGGTCAGGATACGAGGGGGTCAAAGGCAGGAGACAAACCAGAGATCAGAACTGAACGTCAGAGATCAGGTGCCAAGACAGGTCGGGATGCCAGGAAGTCAAGCTGGAAGAGCAGGAGGCACAAGGTACGCAGTCTAGAGCAGTTGGATCCCAGTTGTTCAGACAGCTTGCTGTTCCGGGCTTAAGTAGAGCCAGCGGGCCAATCAGCTGCTCTGGGAGTCACCGCTAGGATATCAGGGGTGGAGCCTTAAACTGGGGCAGGGCTTCATGGGTCCTGGACAGGGCCAGCCTTAGGGAAAATGGCACCGTGGGCAAACTTGTATTTTGGCACCCCTGTGTACTCCCCACCCCCCATTGCCCCTAATCCCTGCACTGTGTTCACTTCACCCCAACCCCTGCACCCCCTCCTGAACACCTAACCCCTGCACCCTCCTGCCCTCTGCACCCCCTCCTGCCCCTCTCCTGTGCCCCTGTCTCCCCTAATCCCTGTGCCCCCTTCCTTTGCCCATATGGGAAAACTGACCTGGATGCACGGAGCAGCTGGCATTGCTGNCCCCCCCCCCCCCGCCCCCGGGCGGAACACTGCCCCTCTGTGCCCCCTAGGGGGCTGGAGGCGGGAGCAATGTCAGGGCTCCCTGGATCCAGTCACTTTCCCCACCTGGGCTGCGTAAGGGGGGGCAGGAGAGTAGCAGCTCTGATACTCGCCTCATAGCACAGCCCAGGTGGGGAAAGTGACCTGGACGCATGGAGCGCTTGGTGTTGCTCCTCACAGCCCCCATAAGGGGGCGCAGAGGAATGTTGAGAGGAGAGCAGTATTTGTGCGTCACCGCTTGCCTCCCCCATGTTCCTCTGCCAGGAGGGAGCGGGGAGAAATCTCGATGCCCCCCATGCGGCTCTCCCCTGCCAGCCGGGAGCAGTTTCTGACTCTACGCAGGCAGCGTGCACCTCTGCACTGCCGCACAGCACCCCCTTGACTATAGTGTCCCTGAGCTGTCACCCGTGTGTCCCACCGCTAAGGCTGGCCCTGATCCTGGTCCTGGGTCAGCAGTTGTCAGCAGACTACCAAGTGGGGAGTTGAAGCGTGGCTATTCCTGTGAACCCAGGTTCGAGGCCTGTGGGTCATGACACTGCCTTTATGTAACAGTTTGCAGGAATGTCAAATATTCAGTCTTATAATTAGTTGACTACGTCTGTAACAACTGATTTTCTTTGGTACTCACTTCAGTAAGAACATCACTCAAAGGTTGGGCTGATTTCCTCACAACAATTAACTTCTCCTTAGCACATATTAAAGGGAAATCTTTTAAATCTAGTCAATTTTTTTTTGGGGGGGGGGGAGTTAAAAGTACTTTCAGGTACCACACCTGCCTCTTGGTCCCCCAGCCACTCTTTGGAATTTTACAGCCAGTTTCTCCTATATTTAAATTTTTCTCTCTCCCCTTTTTGGTGTGTGAAAGGCCCACACATACAGTTAGGGTAAGTGAGGACTCTACAAGACTAACGGTGAAATTGACTACACTACAAGGTTGCCAAATGCACAAAGTAAACTGGGAATATATTTCTCTCCTCTTTTTAGTTAGTGATTGTATGTACTGTAACAATAACAGTTTAAAAAAGTTAGACGTGTTTAAGTTGATTGTATTCCTTTCAACCTATCGTATGTGGATGGTTCTTTAAATTTCCATAAGAAATGTATATGGGCAGACTTGCCCGTTAAGATAGCCAGCCCCCTTTGGGGCTACAGTAATTATTTGATCTGATTTTGTCTTGCCCTAGGGATTATCTTGCACTTTTGTATTTTTGCTTTTAATTTGTATAGTTGTATAATTGCAAATGCTGATGTGTGCTACAGAGTTGCTCTTGCTTTGGCTATTGGAAATTGACAAGATTCACTACCTCTAACCAGGCTCTATAACAAAATTTTCTAGTAATGATGAGGGTAATAAAAGGAAAAAAACACGCTACAGCGGGATTGTATTTTTTCTTCATATTTCTAGCCATTTTGATGATCCATTTTTTATAGCCTCCCCAACACAATAACTTGGGCTCATAGTCATTTGTAATATAACATTTTATGATAGCTTGTGTATTTTTTCTTAACTAGATAGAAAATAAACAGAACTCTCTCCCTTTTTTACCTCTCCTATATTTTTTGCATTCTCTCCTTCCTCTGTCTCATTGGCCCTTAATCCAAAAAGTGTTGTACTAGCTGTGTTCTGTTTTATTTGCTTTGCATCTCTTCCTTTGTACTGTTCCCATTTTCTTTCTTTTTCCCTTCCCTATGTATTGGCTGGACTGCCTTGATGGCACGCTGGAAAGTAGACTGTCAGTTCTATGAGAGAAGATGGTGTAGTTCTTTGTCCACATGCCACAGAGTGAAGGAACTCTAGACATAAGTCATCAGTAGTCCCTGTGAGGTCTCAGTATCTCGTGCCTTATGGCTTTGACTAGAAAACATAACCGGATTAAATATGAACTTCATAAAAAAGGGGGAGATTTTAATAGATGATTTCTATTTCATACAACCCTAATGTTAACGACAAAAAAACTAGATAGTAACTAGATGTGTAATACTGAAGAATCTGTTGCTAAAATGGAGTTGTCTCCACATTCTTCCCTGATTTGTCTATGTATTGTCTCTTAAATGTATTTATTCTAAAATTGCAGATAAGGTTTACATAACTTGTTTTAAAAATTTTCTTTAACAAGCATCACAGCTCTTCTTTAATTGCCTTATTTACTTCTGCCATCATCGTGCACATCAATTACTCAGGCTAAGAGGCTTACCTGCAAAAGCAAACAATATATTCTTCCTGTAGCCCCTCATTTGTAATTGCAAAATTTTAAAGTTGCTCCTGCTTCTATTGTTTACTAATGAATTTCATGGGGAAATTACTTGTGCAGTAGAATTTTCATCACAAAGCCTTGCAGATACTGCAGCAATAATAGCAAAAATCCCAGTGGTGTTCACTGTACTATACATATTTGAGTGAGTAAGTAAGTAATGTTAATAATTTATATAGTTGAGACATAGATTGCAGTCTTGTTCTTTGTGGGTGAAAATATAGATCTGGAGTTTATATTAAACAATCAGTTCTTTAGTAAGTCAGTGTTTATATTTGTCATACTGAGACTGTTGTGTGGCCGGGAGCTGTCAGATGGAAATGTTTTTCCCCTTCTGTGAATTAGCATGAATTGCTTCTTCCCCTCCTCCCCCAAACCTACTTCACATGCCCCCAAAGGGTAGTATTGATTCTAGAGAGTAATATTTATTGTGTGAGGCTTTCTTGTTTTATAACATTACGGACTTAAATCCTATTGAAATGTAATGGGATATGGGTGCCGCACTCTTTGTAGCCTCCTTTGAAAAAGTTTGTTACTTCAATACATGAATAATTCTTTCCCCCAATTTCACTGTTGTACGTTCCCTTCCTTAATTTTGTTTTTGTTCACCATAGTCACTGGAGTGCTGGCAAAGCCATCTCTTCAGTTTGGAATCTGTGATTCCCCCTCCATAACCCTTCTCCAAACAATTTCAGATGGCCCTCCCTCTAGTTGAAAGAGTGGAACATTATTCTTCAGAAAATAGTGTTGCTGTTAATGACACTAGGCCCTTCGCTTAGATTAGGCTGTTGCTTCCTCCTGTGTAATATTGATTTCATTCCATCTTCATTGCTCTTTGTTTTTATCAGCCCCAAACTGTGGGAGTTTAGGTCACTTTTTGAATCCATGCTGCAAGATGGCACTGCAATGAACTACAGTAGATCCACTCAATTGTGATTCTGACTCAGTTTAAATATGACTAATGTTGTTACTGCTAAAGAGATATTTGTGCTCCAGCATGGGATCAATGATAACATTCCAGTATTGCCAACCCTAAGTGTTCAAAAATTATGAGTTAAGCTCACCAAAAATCATAAGATTGGCTTTAAAATCATGAGATTATGTAAAAATAACAGATTTGGTGGTTTTTGTTTGCCTTCTGCTCTTTGAGCCTTTAAGGTGCACTGGGGTCACATTTTGAAGCTTTCTCCATAGCCACAAGGGCTAGAAACTTACTTTTTCTTTAAGAATGAAGGCTGAAATAATCACATATCCACTTGACTCCAGGAGCAGGGGCTTTAAAGAAAATAATAATTATCCTGAGACTCATGACAAAATCATGAGAGTTGGCAACACTGTCATTCCTCAAATTCTGCTTGGTCTCTGTTCCCCACATCACTGAATGACAAAACAATGAAAAAGTCCAGTGTACCTGGGTGATTAAGACTTTGATCCTGAAAAACAAGGCTTTAATTAGAAGCTGGTGAGAGAGGCAAGTGTTTCTCATTTCATTAATAGTTCTGAGCTTAAGAGAATTGATTTGTATGTACCATTTAATCAGCTCTATATCCGTCAGTCATTACAAGAAATCATTCCCCATTGCATTGTGAGGAGTCCAGGAGGGGTTTAAACTAATAGCAGGAGAGGAGAGTAAAAAGAGGAAAAAAGATAAGAGCACTCAGCACAAAATCGAGATGTTGAGAACAAAATTAATCAAGGAACCAAAGGACATGAAGAGGAGAAATTCTTTAATTTCCTATAACACCAATGCTAGGAGCCTGAGTAACGAATAAGAGGAATTGGAATTGCTCATTTGGGAGTATAAACTCAACCTAGTTGGTATTACTGAAATCTGGTGGGATGATTTGCACAATTGGTATGTTAAAGTCAATGGTTATAAGCTATTTAGAAATGATTGAATGGGCAAAAAAGAATTAAGTTGAGTGGGACTCTGTCAAAAATGGCATTACCTGTTTCTGAGTCAGTGATAACTTGGAAGAAAATGATCTTGAATGCTTATAGATCAGTGTCCTAACAGATAAAGCACAATATGAGTACTAGTTGGTGTCTGTTATAGACCACCAAATCACACCAGGAAACAGGATGACCACTTCCTTATGCATCTACAAGTGTAGGGAAAAAACCTCTGTGTTATCAAGGGGGGCTTCAATTTGAGCGACACATGTTGGAGGTCTCATGCTTCCAGTACTAAAACACCATTGAAATTTGTAAACATTATAGCTGACAATTTCCTACCTCAAAAAGTCTTGCAGCCAATATAGGAGAATTCTGTATTAGACCTTGTCCTAACAAATAAAGAGGAACTGATCACAGAACTAAAAGTTAATGGTAGGTTAGGTAAGTGATTGTGACTTAATCACATTTGCAATGTGCAAGCAAAATAAAGTCTAGACCAGTAATAGATATTGGGTGCTTTAATAGGTCCAATTTCACAAAGCTGAAAACAATTATGAGCCAGATCAGCTGGAAGGAAGAATTTAATCAGAAAAAATTGAATGATAATTGGCAATAATTTAAGAATACTTTGCTAGATGCTCCAAAAGCCACAATTCCACAACTGTGAAAGAAGGTGGTGCTTGTTAAAAAAACAACCTGCTTTAGAGAGGAAATGAAGGCAGCTGTAATTAATATATATAATGTTCATAAAGCAAATGGAAGAAAGAGGAAGTTGTTAATGAATATAAATCAGAAGTTAGGAATTGTAGTAAATTGATCAGGGAAACCAAGGGACACATGGAGATATCCATAGCCAGCAGAGGTAAGGACAATAAGGAAGAGTTTTTAAAATATGTTAGAAACAAAAATTATCTTGTCAATGGTATTGGTCCATTACTAGATGAAAATGGTAGTATAAATAATAAAGCAGAAAAGGCAGAGGTGTTCAGTAAAAAATTCTGATGCTGTCTCATCATATGGTGATAACGCTTTAAATTTCACTAGTATCTCTGGATGATATTAAACAGAAGCTGCTAAAGTTAGACATTTTTAAATCAGCAGGTCCAGATAATTTGCTTCTAAGAGTTTTAATAGAGCTGGCTGAGGAGTTTGCTGGATCACTTATGTTGATTTTCATTAAGTCTTGGAGCATTAGAGAAGTTGCAAACAACTAGAAGGAAGCTAATGTTGTGCCAACTTTTAAAAAGGGTAAATGGGATGACCCAGGTAATTATAGGCCTGTGAGTCTGACATCAATCCTGGACAAGATAATGAAGCGGCTGATACGGGACTCAATTAATAAAGAATTAAAGGAGGGTAATGTAATTAATGCCAATCAACATGGTTTTATGAAAAGTAGATCTTGTCAAACTAACTTGATTTTTTAAGTTGCACCAAAAGGGTCTTCATGGGACAATTAACGTTCAGCATGTTAACGACCATTAGAAATTACACCCCTGTAGTGTGCATTACCCCACCATGTAGACAAGCCCTAACTTAACTTGGACCTTAACTTGGAATTTTTTGGTTTAAATAACGTTTGGTTTGGGATGTTTACAACACCCCAATCTTAACTCTATTTTAACAAAGATTTTGCCTGGGTGTATATATACAAAATACAGGCAAGGTCCGAAAGAGTCAGCTTCTCTCAATGATGGATGTTAAGTCCAGAGTAAATGAATGCAGGAATGATGGTGGGGTCAGCCAGGTAATAATAATAATAGTTATTCAATATTTGCAACTTTCTATTAAACCAGGGCTTAACTTATATTGTTTTGTTGACAGGTCTGTGTATATGTGGCTAACTGTTACCAGGGAGTCTTGTGGGTTGCTGAGTATAAAGAAGGTTTTTCATTCACTCATTTTTATAAGGATTTGGAAAGCATATGTGGTGGTCTGTAATGGGGTGCACTCACCTCTCGCAAGTGCCCCCTCTTGGCCGAGTGCATATGCCTGCACTTTCTCTCTGCTTTGTGATGAGTCTTCAGCGACCCAGCCCTATGGCTGAGTCGCGCACAGTCTGTATGTGAGATAAATCAAACCCCTTCCAGGATATAAATCCAACCGGGGGCCTATCTGAGTGCCCTCTGTAAGGTCCCTTTACCTGCAGCCCTATCCCTGGGCTTGCTCCTCAATCAGTCTATCAAGGCCTACCACAGTACCCTGGTCCGAACTGTCTCTCAGTCCCTTCTGGGCTCTCTTGAATTGTCCCTGCTCTTCAAGCCATCCTGGGCCTGGTGTGGGGCCATGTCCCTCAGGACTCCCTCCCTGGAGACTCTTTGCCTCTCTGGGGTTTTCTGGATGCAACTCTTCAGCTGGGCCACTAAGAGTTCCATTCCCCTTCTAGGGTGTATCAAAGTCCAGGCCACTTTCCCAGTGGGGTAGGTGGGACTAAGGTTGCCAACCCCAACTAAGGTTGCCAACCCAACTGGCCTGGAGTCTCCCGGAATCAGCATTGATCTCCCGGTGCCTATTGAAAGCAAGCTGGGAGATTTTAATAGGATATTTTAAGAAAATGACATTGTCATGTTGAGGGGAAAAAAATCTCCCGTAATAGCTCCAGTCAGAGTTGGCAACCTTAGGGGGATCCAGGCCTGCCCTCTACTCTGGGTCCCAGCCCAGGGACCCTGCAGATAGCAGCTGTCTACCCTGTCCCTTTAACTAAGCTGCGTTTTTGCTATGATTCCCTGGGCCACTTCCCTGCTCCCCCAGCTCATTCTTCACCCTTACCTCAGGGTTCTGTCTTGGTTGAGTTCCAGCAGCCAGCCCAGAGCTCCTTCACGTTCCCCCGGTCTCTGGTGTGGCGGGACTAGTTCACCCCATCATATGGTCACTGAAGAGAGACAGGTTTGTTAGCATAAACATGGAAATAAGCAATTTGCTCAACAAGAGAGAGAACAGTCACTTAATAAGGGTTGGCCTTAATTTTCTTTGAGTCTAACTTTCTCTCTCCTTCCCGCCCTTACTTTTTCTTTAGTTTGAGATGTGATTTAAGGAACTGTTCTTCACTCATTCTATGTTTGTGACTCAGAAAAGACCCTCAGTGAAGTCAGTAAGAGTTTTCAATGAGTAAGGAGTGCTGAAGAAGGCCTTAATTTAGCATGAGAAATCAAAATGGAAGGATGTACTAAGTAATTGTTAAAATATGTGTTTTTCTTGTCATGCTGACATGAAATGCAACTCTTGAAACTGAACAGCTAAAATCTGTCAAAAATCTGGAATTTTATTATATATTTTACAACATAAAAGTACTAAGTAAAGTTACCTATTTAACCAGAAAGACAGATATTGGAAATACTTATGTATAACAAGGCCTATTTAATATTGATGGCAGAACCTATGCTAAAGATTGTGGTATGGCATCCTTTTGCAGTTACTGTTTTTGGAACTTTAAAATAATAGAAAAAAAGAAAACTGCAGGTGCACAGAAGCACAGCATATAAGTGGTATATGTGAGGACACTTTCTGCTGCAAATGCTCAGTACTCAAATTTCAAATATTATTGCCAAGTAAAGGAAAATATATATAATTTTCAAAATAAACAAAACCATTAGTCGTCAGTATAGAGACAAAATACTATCAAGTTCCAGGTTTGAAAGTTAACTGTTTTAGCTGTAGCACTCTCGAAAATATTGAGGTTAGAACTGTTTTACAATAGGAAGCAGATTGTTTGTTTTTCACTCTCTCATAACTCAGGTCTTATCTGCGTACAGAATAGCACTCATAACTTGCGATTTTAAACTGATTTAATCAAACCAGTGCAAAAGAGTGATGTGGACACTCTTATTTTAGTTCAAACTAGGCTTATTTGGTTTAGCTTAAATTGATTAGGAACAGGTTTAAATTAAGCCACAATATGCAGAGGTAGGAGAGTCTGCCTAAGGGTTTGTACTGGTTTACAAACCAGTTGAATGGATTTTGAACAAACTGAAAAACCAAAAACCAAAAACCATCAACAAGGTCTCATTTGGGTAGGGATCAAACATAAGAAATTTTATATATATGGAGATATACCTATCTCATAGAACTGGAAGGGACCTTGAAAGGTCATCGAGTCCAGTCCCCTGCCTTCACTAGCAGGACCAATTTTTTTCCCCAGATCCCTAAATGGCCCCCTCAAGGATTGAACTCACAACCCTGGGTTTAGCAGGCCAATGCTCAAACCACTGAGCTATCCCTCCCCACCCTCATTTTAGCTCTAATGAGGTTGTTTTGGAAATTTACGAGCAAGTGAAAGAAAACACTGGATGCTTTCTTCTGCAACTTTAACTGTAGAGGCCCCTTCCTTTGACCTGTAGAATACAGACTTGAACAGCCATATACTTTCTTATTAAATAATGATGATGATAAAATTTACATGGTTTTGTATGTTCAAAGCACTGCATAAAAATTAATTTATTCTCACAACATCCTTTTAAGTGATGTGCCAGTAATATTGTGTCTGGTTTCTGGAATCTTTTTGCAGAGCTTTGAGAGGCTATTAATCATTTCAACAAGAGTAGTTTTTCAGTCTGAAATACTCAAAACCAAGCCAATCAAGTTGGATTGCAAATGATGCCCATCATAAGTTGTTCAGTCTCTTTTGTTATGAAGAATTTTGTGCATGCCATCAGTGCAATAATTGAGCTCCTTAGAGGTGCAAGGTCTTATAGCTAGTTTATTACCAAAATAGCAAACTTGTGTTGGTTGAATACTTTTCTTATTTTAGTATTCAATTACCCAACTCTGGTGTTGAAAAAAGACTGGAAGATGCATTTTCCTGAGGATTTGAGATACTTGCAATTTTGGCCTCATACCCATATAATTCCAGTTGCTGAAACCCCAAGATGGATGAGTTTCTTACAGGTTTTCCACACAACAGGTTCACCTTTCATCAAGGAATCATCATACCATGCATGCTCTTTTCCTTCGAACGAATCCAGGGAAAATTAGGTCTGGATAATTTTGAACTGGGTTAGCTTAACATTGTGAACATATCCACAACAGGCTATGCTTGGTACTGCTTTCCATTTTAATATTTTTGTGTGTGTGTATATATATATTGATTGCAGACTTTATCTTTGTTGTTGTTGTTCCCAAAGACCTTTTTCTAGTTGATAATTTTTGAGGGCTGTTTTTAAAAATATTGTTTTTGAAAATGCCAAATGCTTATCTATAGCCACTGGATGCTTTCCTCCATCCATTAGTTCAACAGGTGGTGACATATGGAATATGATGTTTACTGAATGAAGTTTATGTAGTGTGGGTGTGGTGCTTGTTTGGTGTTTTTCAGCATTTTCACACTGGCATGACAGCTGCGTATTATATAAACCTGCCTTTCCGTCTGGAAAAATAAACTGTTCAGTAATAATCCACAGAAACCTGATCAGTAATGGCTAATAGTCTATCTGTGATTAAACACAGCTATTGATATTTAACAGTTCAGTCAATAGCTATTTTTATGATGCTTGGGTTAGCTAAAGCATTTCTTTATAACCTATAAGAAAATAGCAGAACTTTGAATTAAATGAAAGAGCTTCCCACAGCTAAGGCTGGTTAGGCATGTGATGAATACTGGGAACAATTAAAACACTGAAGTACTAAATGTTTGGATTTGTTGGTATCTCCCTCCCTCAAAACAGGAATATCTTATAATAAATTAAGATTTCAATATATGAGAATTGCATCAATCCAAGCTTCCTATATTCAGTACTGTACATCTACACTTGTTGGCTAGGATTTTTTAAACCACATAGTATTGGGAGTTTTTAGATAGACTTAATTGGAGCAGAATTAGGACAAAACTAGTGCTTTGGGAAAATCCCTTCCCTTATATAGATAAAATAGTCAGAAAGATCAGAGTTAAATTCTCACGGACACCAAACCCCTCCTCATTTCCCTCAAAAAAGAAAAAAAAAGTCCTAAAAAGCCACTATACCCACTAGGAATGCTAAACAGTCCAGATACACTCAATGTTCTTGGGTTATGGATGCATTTTGGTCCCCTTGCTTCCCATCTTCTAATATACCGGTATATATTTTTTAACTTGGAGGTAGTATGCTGCAGGTGAGGTGAATTGCAGGTGATCTGAGAAGTCTGCTCCAGTGTGCTTATAAACATCTATGTCAAGCTTGGCACACTGCAGCACTTTGTATTCTTGGTGTCTTCTTCATTCACTCATTCTCCAAATCCAATCTGCAGTCTTTCTGGTAGAATTGGTGTTCTGGAAGATCAGCAGTTATGGAGTATATGGTTGTCTGGTTGCAGCTCTTTATAATATCTCTCCCTGGCTGAATTCTGGGGTGGGGGGTGGGGTTGTCTCTCTCTGTCAGGAGTTGAAAGCACAGGGGGACTTCAGGCATTTGCAGTATTGCTGTATTAAGGACGATCCTATCTTTAGAGCGAAGTGGCTTGTGGAGACTGAACAAGTATAATTTACTACAGAATTAACATTATCAAATGGATATTAATACTTTACTTTTACTTGGCAATATTTGTGCTAGGGACAAGTTCTTCTCTTAATCTAGGCAGACCAGTTTGTTGAGCTGTCTATTATGCTTGGCATTTCTATTTATAACAGTAGCTAACCTGGTAGTCTGTGTAAGACATTATGTTAGTATGAGCTACGGTTAACAATTGCAGCACAGGAATATCTCTAGCTATCTGGAGCTGAATCCACTTTCTGATGGAAATGATATGTATGTCCTGCTTTTAGGGGTGGAAAAGAAAAAAAATAGTCACATTCCTACTTTAGAATGAAGCATGTGCTATTGTTAACTTAGTTGATAACCATAGGCTCCTGTTTGAATATTTGATAATTTGCTATTTGAGTATTTGCTCCACTGCAAATATATCCTCCTAGCTTCAATATATCTAAGGGGTGTAAGTTGTTTTTTCCTTTGTTACATGCAAATAAAAAAATCTCAGATCAGAATAAGGTTTTGATTTAAGGAATTAATTGAAACAATTTTGGAACCATTAGTGATTATCTTTGAGAACTCATGGAGGATGGATGAGGTCCTAGAGACTGGAGAAGGGCAAATGTACCTATCTTTAAAAAGGGGAACAAAGAGGACCCTAGGAATTATAGACTAGTCAGCCTAACTTCGATACCTGGAAAGATACTGGTACAAATTGTTAAACAATCAGTTTGTAACCATCCGGAGGATACTAGAATAATAAGTAATAGCCAACATGGATTTGTCAAGAAAAATCATGCCAGTCCAAACTGAATTTCCTCCTTTTGTGATAGAGTTACTGGCTAGTGGATAGGGGGAAGCTCTAGACACAGTGTCTTGGTTTTAGTAAGGCTTGTATTAATTTAGATTGGATATATGGGCAAAAGGTGTTAACATAAGTTAGTCAACGTCCAACATCATACACTGTTAAACAAGGTTCAGGGTTTGCTATACAGGGACCTCAGCCTGCTTAGTACCATGGCAGACATCATTACCTTTTATTAAAGATAAAGAAAAAGAAGGAAAAACAGTTAAAGCTTTTGAAATGTAAAGTATTAAAAAAGACTTCCTTTTCCCTTTAGCTAGAGAGAGTTTTTAGAAGGAAAACCCCCTTTGTTTGAGAGTCTCTTTGATACTATCAAAGATGGTAATAACTGTCCTTTTGATAAGAAGAGATGTTAGTTGAGATGGGCTGAACCTGCTGTTGCCGTTAGGATGAAACGGGATCAGACTTTAAGTGATGGTTGAGCTTCAGCTGGAGCCGGTAGAGGTGGATAGCTGGATTTGTGTCTCGTCAGAACATTTCTCAGGATCAGGATGACAAAGGCCTGGGGTTCCCAGAGTCAGTGGGGATAGCAGCCATAGGTTGCTCCAGTAGCCACAAAGCCTATTCCACCTACCATTCCCTCATTATTTTGTCCAACAATTAGGTCTATTTTTTGACATACCAATTTGGGGTCACTGATTTCTGGTTCCACACATTTCTTGTTTACCAAACATGATCTTAATACAGGTTTTGAATTATATCAATAGGCTTTTTTGTTTGGACTGATTCAGACTATCTTCCTATCATATCTTTTCCCATCAACATTTGTTATTATAGGTTATTGTGACATTTTATGGACTTTCACATACTTTTTACAGTTTAGCTTGCAATTAGGGTAAATTTGAAGGCCCAGTTGCCACAACAGGCTTTTGACACAGACCCACATGACATTCTTATAAGCAAACTAGGGAAATGCAGTCTAAATGAGGTGCGCAACTAGTTGCAAAACCTTACTCTGAGTAGTTAGGAGGATGTATCTAGTGGGTGCTGCAGGGGTCTGACCTGGGTCTGGTACTATCCAATATTTTCATTAATGATTTGAATAACGAAGTAGAGCGTATGCTTACAAAATTTGCAGGGTTGCAAGCTCTTTGTGAGGCAGGATTAGAATTCAAAGTAACCTTGACAAATGGAGAATTGGCCTGAAATCAACAAGATGATATTCAATAAAGACTAGTACTTAGGAAGAAAAAATCAAATGCACAACTAGAAAATGGGGAATAACTGGCTATGTGGTAGCACTACTACACAGGATTGGTGGGGGGGAGAGATGATAGTGAATCTCAAATCGAATGAGAGTCATCTATGGGATACACTTGTGAAAATGGCTAATATTGTTCTGGGATGTATTAAATAATATATGGAGATATACCTATCTCATAGAGCTGGAAGGGACCCCGAAAGGTCATCGAGTCCAGCCCCCTGCCTTCACTAGCAGGACCAATTTTGCCCCAGATCCCTAAGTGGCCCCCTCAAGGAGTGAACTCACAACCCTGGGTTTAGCAGGCCAATGCTCAAACCACTGAGCTATCCCTCCCCCTTATGTATTAACAGGAGTGTTGTACATAAGATGTGGGAGGTAAATGTCCCACACTACTTGGCACTGTAGAGGCCCCACCTGGAGTACTGTGTTCAATTCTGGGCTTTAGGAAACATGTGGACAAATTGGAGAGAGTCCAGAGGAGAGCAACAAAAATGATTAAAGATTTAGAAAACCTGACCTAAGAGGAAAGGTTAAAAAACTGGGCATGTTTAGTCTTTAGAAAAGACGACAGGGGTAAGGGTGGGTGATAATGGTCTTTAAATAACTTAAGAGCTGTTATGAAGAGGACTGTGATCACTTGTTCTCCATGTCCACTGGAAGTAGATGAAGAGTAATGAAGTTAATCTGCAGCAAGGGAGATTTAAGTTCGATATTAGGAAAAGCTTTCTAACTATAAATTAAGTTCTAGGTTAGGCTTCCAAAGGACATTGTGGAATTCCCCTCACTGAAGGTTTTTAAGAACAGGTTGGACAAACACCTGTCAGGGATGGTTTATGTTTACTTGACCCTGCCTCAGCCCAAGGGGCTGGACTTGAGGACCTCTTAAGGTCCCTTCCATCCCTATATTTCTAAGATTTATACTCCAAAAAGCAAGGAAATAGAATTAAGCCTTCAACTCCTTTCTTAAGTCACTCATGGCTCTCTCATTATTTACAGATACTCTAGTATCAGTGTGTGTGAGAGGGAGGCGCATAGTAGCATTCTAATAGTTCTCTTCTATGCTATAATTTATACGGTGATCAGCATTAGCATTTTCAGGGATTTGTCCAGCGCTGTGTTATGTCAATGTATAGCCTCCTTTTTTTTTTTTTTAAACCCTTTGCCTCAGTGTTAGATTTCTCTGAGCCCCATACCTGCTGCCTTTGACACTACTTCTCAAATTATAAACCTCCAGAATATAGGGGAACCTTTTCAGATACAAGGAGGATCCAGTTTGGTGAAACTCCTGAGCGTGGCACCAGATTGAGTTTCAGCCTTCGTGAACATCTTGCTTGTCCCCTTTTTTGCCTCCCTCTAAAGTAACAGTAGTAATATCTTATTTGCTAACACCTTCCCTCCCTGATCTCAAAGTGTTTTGTGTAAACATTAATTAATTAAAATCGTACAGCCAAGTGTTCTTATTTGTCATTTGGCCTAGAGGGTGCCTGAGGTCACACAGTAATACATTGGCAGAATTGGAAACTGAATGGAGCTCTACGTCTATTCAAGCTTGCAGCACCTCTTCCTTTTAAACCAAAGCCATCTTAAAGACTAATTTGTATTTCTTACTATTGTGATTATTTTATTTCTTGAACTGGTCAGAGAAGCCTGAAATCAGTACAATCATGCCCCCTTTTCTTTTTTGAACTTTTGTAGAATTTTAAGGAAAGAGAGAAATTGAAATCTGAATATAACTGGTGCCATTTGACACCAACCAAGCTCTAATTACATGAAGAAAGGTGATGTTCTACGGAAAGCTTAAACTAATCTCTAACTGCACTACAATAAAAACTCTGAAAGCTTTTCTTAAAATGGTGCTGGTTGTCACTACACTTACTTTATCTCCGACAGGAATCAGTGTTGCTATATTAAGTAAAACAATTCAAAACTAACTTTTAGGTGTATTAATGCCATAGCTACCATTTTCCTCACATGTAGTGATGTATTTAATCAGTTGGAAGCAATTTTGTGGACTTTCATTGAGCTCAACTAAGCGGAACCCAGCTACTTTTTAAAAAAAAACCACATATTTTTTATGATTATGGTCCTTTGTGAGTGGTGGCTGACATGATGTAGATTCATTGAGAATCTGATTGCTCAGGGACTGTGATAGAAGAAATTCAGGTGTTAATCTGCAGAGAGAAAATTGGCAACAATTTTTTATTCTGTTGCACGTGTGTTTAGGAAAAACTAGTTTGTCATTGAGTGAGAGTTAAGCCAAGTTAAGATGTCAGATCTGGCTGTGGGGAAAAATGACTTGCAAGCTGTAAGAGGGCTAAGATAAGAAATAGTGCTTGTGATATATTTCTTTAGCGGACTATTTTTTCCCTTGCATAGTGCTGTCAGTGTGCATTGGGAACCATGGTATTCTCATTTTGTCAAACTAAGGGCCACATTAAGAACTTTCCACAAGCTTGAGGGAGGAACTTAATTTGGAGAATACAGAATACATCCTGTCCACCCTCCTTTTAATATTGAGTCCAAGCATGCAGAAACAACAGGTGCTCGTATAACCCACTGGTGAGTATGTTTTATAGGTCCCCCTCTCTGCCCAGCTCAGAGGATGAGAGTTGTTATAGCTCCCAGCTACATAGGTTTGACCTTTTAGCTTGAGCTGTAGCAGCTCATGCTTTTATCTCTGGAGGTTCCCAGTTCAATCCCAGGCCTGTCAGCCAAGAGGGCAGCCATCACACTAGCATGGAAATGTGGCAGATGAAAGGGATGGAAGATTAAAGAAAATTTTGGTCAAGATTATTGTGGCAAACCTCTGTTTTCATGACAAATGCCATTGGAACATTAATGTCCATGCAGCACAGAGAAGTTCTGTGGTTTGGTATTTTAAAAATGGTCATATCTATAGACTGCATGGAACTTAATACAGCTTGTTTGGAAGGATGAAGGGCATAGTCAACCTTGTAGCAATTCAGACCTGTGAGGAATTCTAAACTGATGCTTAGACCACTAAGCCATCCTTTTTTCATTGATAGATGATTGTGGCTACAGGTTGCATTGTAGCACAGAGTGAGTTGCTATATGTATAATAGCTCAAAAGAACTGACATTGGTCCATTTCCCATCTACTCTTCTCTCTACTCAAGGTGATTTTAAATGCCTTTCAGGATGCACATATAAGGGACAATGCAGCAATTGTTCCTTGTCAAATTTATGGTTACTTGATTATTTACGTCAGCTGAAAGAGGCCAAAATCAATGGGAGTTCTTTTGTTCTAAGAGTGGAACTTCATTTTATTCCCGTCAGAGACCTCATTTGCCTCAGTGGCTGCTATTGTCAAAGTAGGGCACAGTCACCTTCCGCAAAGACCTGAGTCTAGAATTGCTAATACTGCTCTCCTCTTTAACCAGACACATAGTTTCACAAAGGAAATAAACTTAAAAATATACTAGCCATGAGTGATGCATCTTATTCTGCCCTCTAGTTCTGTGTGTGAGATTCTTAAAACTCATACCCTTTCTGGGAAACATTTTAGATCAGTGGCTTCCGTTCCTCAGTATGAAAAAAATGTTTGTTTTTCTTGGTTTGAACATCACTCCGCTTCTTTCTGTCTGCCATAGTCTAGAACTCTGCTGAACAGTCAAAAAGATCTATCTTGAGGCTATCTTGCAATATGTACTGATGGAGTTATTTTATACTTTTTGTAGTATGCCAGTTTTGACAGCATTTTAATGCAGATCTCAGAGGCTGAGGACTGAATAAGTGTTAATGAGAATGTCTAGCCATATGGTCTACCTCTTATTTACCAGAATAATAATATTTAAAAAATAGCAGTCAAACTATTGTGCTGGTTCATTTTCCTGTGAAGCTAAGTGTGAATCATACCATATTGCTGTCATTATTTTAGAAGGATAGTAATAGTAACCTTGATTTTTTTAAATAAATATATATTATTTGCATATGTTCCTTAAAATATAACATAAATGAAACACTGCTTCTTCACTTCCCTGGGTGAAGATACAACATGGTTTTGCCAGTTGCTATATAACATGTTAAATGTACAACCTAGTACCATTATGGGAAATATGTTCCTTAAACAGGTGCTTTCTTATAAAAATAATAATAATGACTCTCTTGTTTTCTGAAGTACGTTTGACACAGTGAAAAGAGTCATTTAATCTATTGGTAATGCCTTTTGGTGCCCTGCCATCTTTTGATTGGCTTTATTTCCTCACAAGCTGGCTTTTACTGTATTTCAGTTGATCTTAATGATTAAAACATATAAAACCTCATTTTTCAGAGGTTCTGAGTATCTGCAGCTTCAACTGTCCTCAACAGAAGCTGCAACTACTCAACATCTCTGAAAATAGGTCTAAAGTTATTTTAACAAGTATGTTCCTTTTACTTTAAGTCTTCTATATAATCTTCTTTATATCTCTTTATGTTGAGAGAGAAGGTTGTGGGAAAGAAAAAACACAAATATGAAAATGTGGCCATCTTTTACTGCTCAATGTAGTGGAGGTGTCAGAGAAAAGTGCTGGAATAGATCAGTGCCAAGAATAAACTTGCTGCCACATCAGGGAAATGTATCTGGGGATAAAAAAATAAATTCTGAGTCTGCATCTGTAGTAGCCCATGTGGAGCCACTCCATGACTCCTACTGCAGACTATGCATAGGAGAAGCTGAAACTCTCTTCCCTAGTTGCTGTTTGGGTCAGGGGATCCGTATTATACATGATCTCACTAGCCACGCCTTCGTGGCTCGCTCACCTCTGGACACCTTCAGTGTTCTTGCTTAGATAAGCCATCATAGTGCTTATTCCTTCTTGTACACAGAAGATGAGGAGTCATTCTGCTTCCTGCTGAGTGGAACACTGAATTTTTTCTGCTTTGGGCTTTGCACATGCATGAAGGGGTCCACAGAATTTGACCCAAAATGCTTGAAGCATATATAATGCAGCAGAAGCACTTTCACTATCATAATTACATTTACACATTGGAAATCTCAGATTGTTGTCATTTGCAAGAAATAGTCACCTATTTTAACCTAACTTTTCCAGTGTTTTTAAGGGAGGCTACGAGTAGTCTTTTCTGTCACTTTCTCTCATTCATTTACTTGTTCAGAATTACATCACTCAACCCCCTTGTGCTCCTCCTTGCCCCAAAAATCCCCGAAAACAGAACCTAAAACCATCCTCTGAATTTTAAGTTCAGTTGACTAAATCCAATAAGATTAAAGCATTATTTAATTTAAAATGTTTTAAATCAGGGCACATGTTATTTACATTCCCTTAACATTTAATTATAGGTTTTTTTCACTGATTGAACTGCAGAATGCCTAGACATATTTGAGGCTATGCTGGCGGTTGAACTGAAAAGGAGATGTCAGAATATTATAACATAAAGTTAATTATGTTACCTGACTAATGCGTGGAAACCTGCCAATCTCAATATAGAGAAATACAAGAGATTAGGAATAAAGAGGTGTGCTAGGAAGATTGTTACATTTAGAAGATGCCAGGGCTTCATAAGAAAAGTTTATACAATTCAACTGTTTTCTGTTTCATTTATAGTGGTTGCCAACAACATGTTCAGGGCAGTATGTACAACAGGGGTAGACAACCTATGGCACAGGTGCCGAAGGCGGCACGCGAGCTGGTTTTCAGTGGCACTCACACTGCCCGGGTCCTGGCCACCGGTCCAGGGGGCTCTGCATTTTAATTTAATTTTAAATGAAGCTTCTTAAACATTTTAAAAACCTTATTTACTTTACATACAGCACTAGTTTAGTTATATATTATAGACTTATAGAAAGAGAGCTTCCCAAAAACATTAAAATGTATGACTGGCACGCAAAACCTTAAATCAGAGTGAATAAGTGAAGACTCGGCACCCCACTTCTGAAAGGTTGCTGACCCCTGATATACAATATAGACAGTGCTTATTAAAATTCTGTTCAAACTAAGAACAAATAACTGTTTTTGAAAATGGTTTAATGTATTTTCAGCTGCATAACCATGTTATGTTAAAATGATTTAATTCTTGTATTAGAAATCCCACCTCATATTTCTGAGGAATGAAGTGTTTTAGGTATCCCTTAAAGTACTCTTTTTTTTTTTTTTTTTTTTAAAGAAATGACCATGAACTATAAAAATTAACTTTTTATTAAAATGATCTATAGAGGATCTGATTAGGGCAGATTTTACAGTACAGTGGTCCTGCCTAAACTATGATCAGCTGCCTCAGATAACTAAATCCAGTTCATAGTATTCTGTAAAAGGTTCCCTACATTCAATAAAGACAATACTGCAAAAAACTGAAGTGCTATCTTTATCACAAAATTGGAAAGGTTTTAAATGCAGCCACTGCACTCTGTTGTAAAAGCAAGTATAAAATGAATGTTTATCAGAAACTATGCAAACTCTCCAAAGCGTAGTTTTGCAGTGACTGGTTCAGATATGCTTTGGAATGCATTAAATCAGGCCAGATAAAGTAGTATCTCATCATGATCAGCCCCTGGCACTTGTACTCTGACTCTCACATCTAGACAGTATTTGGACCTGCCACGAGGGCAGGGGACTGGACTGGATGACCTCTCGAGGTCCCTTCCAGTCCTAGAATCTATGAATCCCCCCACCCACCTTTCAGTATTGCTTTTCTTGATGTGTTTTTGATGTTTACTGCTGTGTAGGGTAAGAGCAGCCACTCACATTCACTTAACTGGTTGACGTTGTGGGAGCATCTAGGAGGAACAAATAACTCGTGGGAAGAGCTTCCTGCATATGTGAGATTCAATAACTTTAAACTGAGCCCTTCTCAACAGTCAACTGGTGTACTATCTCTTCTTTTGCAAAGTTCAGACATGGCTCCTTATGTAGCGGTTGATGGCTTTAAAAATAAACAAATGTGAATGCAAACTGATATTTTTCTTACGCTGCTGTGCTACTTTCCTTAAGTTGTACTGTTGGGTAACAGTCATAAATGGTCACTGTTTGGTGCTAGCAGTTTCCTGATGCTTTTTTAAAGAAAGTTTCCAGTACTTCTATTATTAAAGCTGTTCATTACATCTTATGTTGGTTGAGTTGTAAATAATGTAAGATGACCTAACATGCTTGTGGGGAAACAGACTCTTTCTTCATGTTGCCTTTTTATCTGCAAATGTTCAGCCTTTGTCTCCCAACACACCAGATTTGACATTTTAGGGCAATGGCTCTCAACTTTTCCAGACTACTGTACCCCTTTCAGGAGTATGATTTGTCTTGCGTACCCCCCAAGTTTCACCTCACTTAGAAACCACTTGCTTACAAAATCAGACCTAAAAATACAAAAGTCACAGCACACTATTACTGAAAAATGTCTTACTTTCTCATTTTTACAATATTATAAAATAAATCAATTGGAATATCAATATTTTACTTACATTTCAGTGTATAGTATATAGAGCAGTATGAACAAGTATTACTGAGTTCGCTAGTGCTTTTTTATGTAGCCTGTTGTAAAACTAGGCAGAGATCTAGATGAGTTGATATACGCCCTGGAAGACCTTGGTGTACCACCAGGAGTATGAGTACCCCTGGTTGAGGACCACTGTTTGAGGAGTGAGTTATTTTCTTGACTTCAACTGAGGTTCTGAAAAGATGTTACAGTGGGAATGTATCTCCTGCCCTAATATTATAAAAAGTTATTCATGTTAATCTATTTGTTCCCAGAAAGATAACTGGAAGTACCATTGGGGGAGGAGGGAGCCCTAGGCTCCCTCTATTTAAATAAGCTCTTCAGGTCAGTGCTAGATTCACAGTTATAGATAATGCAGCTTACATTTTATTCCAAGAGTAAAGATGATGTATTCATAATTTCAAATGTAGATGTTCTGTTTTCAACGACCAATGCTAAAATCTGCATGTGAACCACTTAGCTGACACAATAGCTCTGCATACTGAAAGCTAATAAGAAACATGCTCGAGCCCATGACGATCTTTAGCTCAGTGTGTAATAACTTCACTCGGGTTGGAAATTTCAGAAAAAGAGGAATGTGGTTGCTATCTGGGTATTTACAAATCACGTGACAAGTGCTGCTTTAAAATACATAAACCTGAAAGGGAATCTGATTCCTGGCTTGACTGATCTTAACGAGGATTTTATGGGATGGAATCTTATTTTATACATTAACAGCTCAAGACAACCTCTCTTTTTATATTGATGACTTGCCCTGTGGGCAGCTCAACAGAGACCCATTTGCTAGTTTTTGCCTATCTCTAACTAAGGATTCCCAACAGTCAGTAAAATGAAAGCAGACAAGATAGGGAGCATTTATTAACACATTATTTTGAGCCAGCCTAGAGACCCACAAAATGCACAGTTGCGGCACCATATGGGCATTTCTGCTTCACTGTAGTTTTGGGGACAAGGAAGAGGTTAATTTCAGCTGTTATACTCTTTTTTTTCTTTTTTCTGTTTTGAAAACATAAGTTTATAACCTTTTTCTTTGTGGGAATAGCCTTGAAAACATTTATCAATGTAAACAAGTTGTTGAAGTGAATGTTACTGATTTTTGTTCAGGATCACAGGTTCTTCATGGTCTTCCTTCCCCACCACATAAAGCTGCAAACTCCTGGGAATTAGCCTTGGGGATCTGTCAAACCCAAGGCAAAAGGGGCTGGAAGTTGGCATTTCTTCTTGGGCTGACACATGGTAGTGCAACCACCAGAATCTTCCAGGAAGCTGCCTGCAGTTGTCCTGGGTTCTTTGTGGAATAACCTCTGGCCCGAGTTTGAGTCCAATAAACTGATTAGAATATATGTCTAGTGGACTAAGTATAGGACTGAGAGTGCTGTTCTAATCTGATCATTGACACTGACTGCCTCTGCCATCTTGAGCAAGTTCCTTAGTGTGAGATTCTGTGCTCTGGCATATCCATTCAACCCCTTCTGAGTTTATTAGTGTCTTATTGGTGTAACTGGGAGTGGAGTTTGGTCCTTACCCTTTCTGTGTGTTTCCTTATATATTACAGAAAAATGAGACCGAAGGAGTACACACTGAAAGATGAATGAATAGATGCTAAGTTATACTGTAGAAGAAGATAAAAAGAAAAAGAGAAGGAAGAACAAATGCTTAGTTATTACTTTTCCATTTAATATTACAATTTAGTGCCTAAATGCTAATATTGTAATAGCATCATTCTATATTATCTGCACAAAAATACATTATAAACACTTACACTATAGGAAAGTGTATGCGGGCTTCATAGTGGCATGGCTTTGGGAGCTGTGGCTAAATAGGCATTTATCACTTTGGCTACAAGGTTCAGTTTTCAGCCTTAATAATTTCCACACCCTTAATAATTGAACAAACATTTTTATTTTAAAATCCCTGCTCCTGAGTAGTGCCCACAGAACAAACTTTTGGGCATCCCATTACATAATAAACCAGCTCTTTCTGTAAGAGTTGTCAGAATGATCTTGAAGACATCAAAGGCTGATCGTGACCGGGTACTATATATTAAGGGGCATACCGTTAATCCACTATTTACCATTAGTTATTGCTATTGGAAGGTTACTGTATAGAGATAAGTTTTAAAAAAGAACAATAATATAATGTAGTGCACTGATTCATGATACCTTCTGAAATGCATGGAGGAACCTTTTTACCTGGTGTGCTTGCTTTTACATTTTAGGGATTTTATTGACAAACGCTAAGTAAATTTCATTTGTTATCTACATTGCACTGATTTTCCTTTAAGATCAAAAACACTTTGAAAGCCATTATGGAACTTGAACTCTCACTTTTTAATTTCAGATGATTTTTGTGAATTATCTAGTGTTTTTGTTTTCTTATTTCAGGGATGATTTATCTCTGACAACAGTTATAGCTAGTTTTCTTTGGTAAGTGGGGTTACAAGATATTAATAGAACTTCCATTTGTGCCTTTGAAAAATCATAGAATCATAGAATATCAGGGTTGGAAGGGACCTCAGGAGGTCATCTAGTCCAACCCCCTGCTCAAAGCAGGACCAATTCCCAAATAAATCATCCCAGCCAGGGCTTTGTCAAGCCTGACCTTAAAAACCCCTAAGGAAGGAGATTCCACCTCCTCCCTAGGTAACCCATTCCAGTGCTTTACCACCCTCTTGTGAAAAAGTTTTTCCTAATATCCAACCTAAACCTCCCCCACTGCAACTTGAGACCATTACTCCTTGTTCTGTCATCTGGTACCACTGAGAACAGTTTAGATCCANTCGGTCCCTAGTCTGTAACAGTGAATGGGATTCTTCCGTCCTAAGTGCAGGACTCTGCACTTGTCCTTGTTGAACCTCATCAGGTTTCTTTTGGCCCAATCCTCTAATTTGTCTAGGTCCCTCTGTATCCTATCCCTACCCTCCAGCGTATCTACCACTCTTCCCAGTTTAGTGTCATCTGCAAACTTGCTGAGAGTGCAGTGCACGCCATCCTCCAGATCATTAATGAAGATATTGAACAAAACCAGCCCCAGGACCGACCCTTGGGGCACTCCGCTTGAAACCGGCTGCCAGCTAGACATGGAGCCATTGATCACTACCCGTTGAGCCCGACGATCTAGCCAGGTTTCTATCCACGTTATAGTCCATTCATCCAGCCCATACTACTTTAACTTGCCGGCAAGAATACTGTGGGAGACGGTATCAAAAGCTTTGCTAAAGTCAAGGAATAACACATCCACTGCTTTCCCCTCATCCACAGACCTAGTTATCTCCTCATAGAAGGCAATTAGGTTAGTCAGGCATGACTTGCCCTTGGTGAATCCATGCTGACTGTTCCTACCCTTTGTCTTTAAATTTGTGTGTTCTAATCAGTGAACATAAAAGAAGTTGTGACATCCTTTTGTATGAATTATAAAGTAGACTAGTTTAGGAACTACCAATGTCTCAACAGTTTTTAATTCATTTGTTTTGTGTGCTTTAAATTTAACTGAGACATTTTCGGTTTTTTACATTATAATAATTGGAAATGCATGCCTTCATATTGGATATTTATGCACTTATAATATTATATTTAAATAAATCACTAACTAAGATGCAAGAAGTAGATGAAACTTTCATCTTTCATGGGTAATAGAGGGATGGATGTGAAGAAATGACATAAAATAGAAAAGTACAACAGGAAAATAAGAGATTTTAAATACAACTTTCAGAAGAACCTGGTAACTTTTTTTCCTCCTGTTGCTCAAGGTAATTGACAGAGTTCTTCTGCCTGTCAGCAGATCAAAAACATTTTTAAGCTTGGTTCCTTTGCCAGTTAGCTACATGACAGACTTGAAAATTACTTGTTGCAAAGCTTAGCTGACAGAGAAAAATGCTGTTCTTATTATTGAGCTGCTAATTTAGGATTGCTTTCACTCCTTAATCTTGGCCAGTTATCAGAAATTATTCCTGTAATAGTATTTATGGCTATTAACTATATTTTAGTTAATAAGGACATCCATTTCATGTGTGACTTTTAATTCTCTGTTGACAGACATGTTTCTTTTAGAGATGGCTTCTGACTTTTCAACTTTTTGTTTTTATGAATCTCTGATTTCAGGGTTCAGGTAGCTGATTTGTAAATAAAAGGTATGTGGCAGCAAATGAACCAGAAAATAATTGACAGGTTAAAAATAAAAGCACATTTAGAGCATGTTTGGGCTACAAGACCACCTTCAATTTCTTGAGCTAGAGAAAGAAGAAAAGGTTTGAATTAGCACTTCTCCTTAAGTGCTTGTTCTTGCAGAAGGCTTCATCATCAAAATGGCAATGTGAATGTCCTAAAATTCATAAACCATGTGTTCCTCAGTCAAGTCTGTTTTTGGGAGCATATTTGAAGTGTTATTGATTTGGTGTGTTATGTAACTAGAGCCAAATGTTATTGCCTTGTACAATACATCAATAGAGCCAAATCTAATTTGAAGACCTTTTAACCTAGGTTCAGCAACAGTCTGGAGGTGTTTTGATCCAGTTTTAGTGCATCAGCAAAAACAATAAAACAAAGTTACCAAGAAAAAAAGAAGAGTTCTTTTCTGAGTAATTAAGTCATATCATAGTAACTTCAGTTTCTGGCCACTAAGGAAAGGAAAGCTTGATGCTCTAGTTACTAAATGGCAACTTCATTAATGAAGGCCAAATATTAACTTGCCTCTTTGTTCTTGTCATGGAGATAATTATTGCTCTCGGTGGTGACCATGTTTGTGACCTTCTGCATTGGATGGGTGATATGAAAGTGAAACAGTTTCTTTTTTTTTGACATAAGCATGTCCCGTGGATCCGGGGACAGAACAGGCCCACTGCTGCTCCTGCATGTCGTAAGAGGTGACTAAAAGGGGGCTGCCTGAAGAAAGATGGGCTCCGCCAGGTTAGAAATTTACCCAAGACACACCATACGATGAGCAAGTCAACGATGTCCATACCGGATTGATCGCAGCCCGGGTTAATAATGACTGCGCCATCTGTCTCCCACCAGGGCACACGCAACAAGTATACTATTGGCATAACCCCAACAAAGACAATCCATGGAAGAGATAACATCACCATAGCCACATGGAATGTAAGGACATTGAGACAAATAGGGAGGTTGAAAGAACTCACATACGAAATGGGACAATACATCTGGCACCTCCTAGGAATCTCTGAGGTCAGATGGAAGAACTTCGGAGAGGTACTAACAGAAGAGGGCGATGTACACTATTACAGTGGAGAGGACAAACATGTCAACAGCGTAGGATTTCTTGTGCATAAAGATATCAAGAATTCTGTATTAGGATGCCGCCCAATGTCCAGCAGGCTTATTTCCATCTGTCTAAAGGCAGTAAAATTTAATATCACAGTGGTACAAGTCTACGCCCCTACAACAGAATATGACGATGAAATTGAAGATATTAACAATCAGCTCCAAGACATCATTGATAAGGTACACAAGAAAGATATTCTGATTGTACAAGGAGATTGGAATGCTAAAGTGGGTACTGATGAACAGGCAAATTGGTGAGATTTATTGTGGCCCTTTCTGTAATGTGGCAACCAGTAAGAGAGGATTGAGACTTTTGGAGTTTGCCAGCTATAACAATCTGGTTCTTGCAAACGTATTAGGAGCACATAAAGCATCCAGACGATCAACATGGCATGCACCTAATGGTCTACATCACAGTCAGATCGACTACATCATGGTGCAAAACCGATTTCGTTCTGGGATTAACAGAGCGAAAACAAGGAGCTTCTCTGGTGCTGATATTGGAAGTGATCATGACTTTGTGATGCTAAATTTTTGGCTGCGGCTAAGGAAAATCATCAGGCCGAAGTTCACCAGAGCCAAGTTTGACTTAGAAAGATTCAGAGACCGAAACATTGCAGAGTCATTCCGAGCAATGATTGGTGGAAAATTTGCCCCACTGCTTGCTCTAGAGGAAGACATAGAAACAATGACCAGCAATTTCAATGCTGTAATGAAATAAGGCAGCAATGGACATCCTTGGGAAACATCATAAGAAGACAAAACCATGGTCACAAATGAAATACTACAAATGTGAAGAGAACTTGAGAGACAAGAACAGCACTGAGGGAGCTGATAAATACAATGTGATTGGCAGAAAGATCAAGAAAGGAATGAAGGTGGCCAAGGAGATATGGATTGAAAAACAATGCTCTGCTATTTTTATTACTGATACTCTTCAATTTTAAACAAGCCTTCCAGGTTGTAAAAGATCTGACGAGGGAAAGATGGACCAAAACTAACACAATTCAAGACAAAGAAGGGAACAATCTTACAGAAGAAAGGGACATCATCAGTAGGTGGACAAACTACTGCTCTGATCTATACAACCACCAGACTAATGGAGATCCTAGTGTCTTGGACAGCCCAGATTCAACAGAGGAGGATGACTTTCCAGTACTACATGAAGAAGTGGAGACAGCTATGAAATCACTCAAGAACGGAAAGGCTACAGGTATTGACAACATCCCAGCCGAATTGATGAAATTCGGAGGAGAAATAGTAGTAGATGTACTCACAAAGATCTGCAACAACATCTGGCAGACTGGTGAATGGCCCTCCACGTGGACACAGTCACTAATCATCACTTTGCCGAAGAAAGGCAACCTGCAGTTGTGTCAAAATTACTGGACCATAAGCTTAATTAGCCATCCCAGCAAAGTAATGTTGAAAGTCGTATTGAACAGATTGAAGCCACAAGCAGACAATATCATCATTGAAGAACAGGCTGGCTTTTGTGCTGGAAGAAATACCACAGAACCGATTTTCAACCTTCGTGTTCTATATGAGAAGTACTTACAACACCAGCAGGACATCTACCACATCTTTGTTAACTTCAAGAAGGCATTTGACAGAGTATGGCATGAAGGTCTCTGGGCAACCATGAAGAAGTACAATGTTGGTCGTAAGCTTATTCTTACCATTAAACTACTATATGCCAAGGCCAGCAGTGCAGTTCTCATCAATGGCACAATAGAAGAAAGGTTTCGCTCCACTGTTGGAGTCCAGCAAGGCTGCCTTCTTTCGCCCACACTGTTCAACATCTACTTGGAGCGCATAATGACTGATGCCCTAAGAGATCTCACATGCACGGTCAGCATTGGGGGGCGAACAATCTCAAATCTTTGGTTCACTGATGACCTTGATGGCCAGACAGTCAGTGAAGATGAACTTGCCAACCTTGTGAAATGATTGGATGAAACCTCTGTAAAATATTGCATGGAAATCAGTGCAGAGATAACCAAGCTGATGACAAACAAATGTGATGGGATCAGCTCAGATATAACCGTCAGTGGACAAGAGCTGGAGACTGTGAAACAGTTCAAGTATTTGGGGGCAATCATCACTGATGAAGGATCCAATGCAGAAATTCGGGCAAGAACTGCTCAAAACAGCAGCAGCAGTGGCAAAGCTAAAGCCAATTTGGAGGAATAAGAACATCTCTCTGGAATCCAAACTGCTGCACGCATTGGTCATCTCCATTTTTCTGTATGCGAGCGAGACATGGACCCTTACGGCAGAACTTGAACGGAAAATACAGGTAGTAGAGATCAGATGCTTGCGTAAAATCCTGGGCATCTCCTACTTCGACCACATCACTAATGAAGAGGTCTGCAACATCATCACCCAATGCTCTGGGTCATATGAAGACCTCTTGACAACCGTGACAAGATCATCCTCCAAGGGACAGTACAGAGGAAGAGGAAAAAGAAATAGACAGAAGAAGAGATGGCTTGACAACGTAAAAGAGTGGACAGGAATGGACTTTGCGGAGACTCAAGCACTGACACACAATTGTCAGGGGTGGAGGCAATTGGTTGATTGCTTATCAATGATGTTGCCCCAACGACCAATGCGGTTATGGGATTTATGATGATTGATTAAGAGTATTCATTTAACTCCAACACATGTTTAATGGATAGAGCATAGGTGTAAACATAAACTGAGACAGATATCTGCCAGGTAGGAAACACTGTGGAATAAGTTCGTTAGCTGGTGGAAAATGTTTGAGTAATTTATCTTTTCTAGTTTTCTAATGGTATTTCTCTATAATCCTTGAAAGCTGTGCAAATTAGAAAGTTCACAGTTTATTCATTTATTAATGCATCAAAATTCTTTCCAGGACAACATAGAGATAATGAGTGTCAATTGCCTGACCAGTAGCTGGAAGCTTACTCTGAGGAAAAGATATATGAAAAATATAACAGGTATAAAGGTGCTGGGCTCAGTTATGCCTCTCCTGAGGTGAACTCTGATATCTCTCAGCTGATGAAGTGGATGGCCTTTTTTGTCTTCATAGAACTGTTCAGTAGATGTCCACTGATTATATAAAAGAGATTAATTATGCTCTTGGTGGAATATTTCTTTGACTATTCTAGTAGGGATATAGTCTGCCTTAAGGTTTTTAAAAAATACCCCAAAATGTAAGACTAACTTCAAAAGAAAAAAACACGGTTTATAATAAATCAATACATATTGAGTCCCTTTTTAAATAGGAAAGATCATCTTATGTATGGTTATGGGTGCCAGGATGGCTGATCTGAAACTACAATCTTTTGACATTAAAAAAGCCTTCTTAGCCAAAGTTTCAGTTCTGAGCAGAATCAACTCTCTTGCTTCTTATGTGGCTTGAGTTCACAGTAAATTGAGAGAACAGTCCCTGTTTGCATTGGCTCTAGTCACTTTTCAATCTTCACCTAAAAGTGTTCTTCCTGAGCTATGACCATTTAATTGATTGAAAATATAAGACAAAATATAGCAAGTTCTAAAATACAGAAAGACCCAGTCAATAGTATGTATCAGGCCACGTACCCTTGGAATGTGGCAATATGATGAATGATGCTGTACGGAAAGAATGGCTCTGTCTCCTTGTCAGGGACTTGAGTATAAATGCCATTGCTTGAAAGTAAACTCAGAGAAAACTACAGTATGTTATTTAAATGAATTATAGATCCATAGGTATTGAGCTGGCCAGAAGTCAACACCAGTGTCAAGGAATTTAAGGTAGTATTTCAGTGATTTATGAAGACCATTGTAATTTAAGTATGATGCTTCATATCCTTCATACTGGAGGGATTGGGAACTTGTCAACAAAACAATATTTTGCTAAATTGCTAATCTTTTTATGGGTCAGTTCTAATTCTTGAGAGATTGGTAATCCTCTGCAGTTTAATAAAATAGAGATCAATTGCCACTTTCTGCAGATTAGCAAATCTTTTTAAAGACAGATATTTCATTTTTTGTCATACGGTATGTCTTTAATCTGCCAGGAGGATAGAAAATATCTTTAGTTATGGCAGGAAAATGTGAGATTTTAAACTCTATTTTCAGTGTAGGCTTGGAATTAAAAATCCCATGTTTTAATTAAGATAATTTATTCTGGGGATCGGGGAACAGGAACTATGAGAACCATAGATTTGTCCTCCTCTTACCCTATGCCCCAAAAGGTTCCACAATGCAGAAACCTTGCCTCCAAATGAGAGGCTTAAAACAGCCCCATCCAGAGTTGGTCAAACATCTCTTTCAGTCAGGTGGAGGAGTAGCTGGAAAACAGCCTGCGACACGTGCTTCACTAAAGGCACTTGAGAACTGCAGAGATACCACAATGTCAGTTTTGTGTTTGGAGTGCCACTGTGGTTAGGACCAAATCTTGTTTCAGTCCCACTAGATTGTCACCTTGGTTCATTTTAAACATTTTGATTAGATTGGGAAACTTAGATGCATACAAGTATAAACACTTTCCATGCAAAGAGAAAGAGAGCACAGCTAAATATAGTATTGGTGGACTTGCATACAAACTGCTTTGTTTAGCTCCTGATAATTTCCAGTGGGATCTGTGCATGTGAACTCAAGTGTTTCACGACTCCTAGTTCTGTGCCAAGACCAGGAGAGGATAAGTGTATGTAATCAAATAATATATTCTTAAAGAAGTACTATTTTCTTACTTAACCTTTAGAGCCTGCAGACTGTTGGACTAGGGAACTTCTAGTGCTCACCAGCAGGATCTACATGAACCAATTAATGTGCAACACATTAGTGAGCTTTAGAAATCACACCTCGATAGTGCATTACCTCACCTGAGTGGCAATAAAGCCAGCTGTTCCTTACCCACTTTCACTTCCTCCCATGTAGAACAGAGAGGGGATAGGAAGGAAATGGAAGGGGAGGGGACAGAGTGCATGGTTCTCTGGCTAGTCCTCCAGAATGCACAATTTAGAGTAGCCATTAGGCTGCTCCAAGTTACCTTGAGGTGTGCTTTGGCCATCAGTGGCTCTAGGGTGGAATAAGCACAATGGTGGCTTAAAACCAATTTTCCCCCACCCCATCCCTTTTCTCAGTTGTACCAAGCCAGTCTTCTCTTTTGGGTTTTTGTAGTCTGTGTATATTTGAAATGGATACAACAACTCGAGCCATTGGGGATAGGTGCTTCTAAGAAGTCAAAAGAAATAAAAATAACTTGAAAGTTCCATATCCAATACCAATAATATTTTAATATGGATATATAGATTTGAAATGTATGGGTGATTCAGAGAATTGGAAAAAATCACCCCCCACTTCCCGCCAAAAACTTTACTGTTGGTGACATTTTATTGCGTTTCCCAAAGACTTGTATTTTCAGTGTCCCATCTGGAATTTTCACATATTGTCCTCTTGAGATTTTGTGTCTTGTCTGATGCTTCATTTTCTGAAGAAGGTCACCATTATGAAACATTAACTTATCTTTGTTATCAGTACTCATGTTATCTCTACTCACCTAATAAAGATCTGTCTTTGTTGTTAGATACTTCAGAGGTTGCACAGGGTTGGTCTCAGCACCTGGCTGGTTGATTCATCTAAATATCAAGTAGCAAAGGGGAACGAGAGCTTTTTTTTGTGTCTCATTTGAAAAAAAACCACTACAGAATTTTTTGGTTTTAAGCTGGTGATATGTGAAAGGGACCTGTAAACCTTTCCATGCAGCTTGTCGCAATTTAAATATTCCCATCATTTCTCTATTAGAGCAGTTATCAAAATAAGAGTTTATTGAGGCTATCACATTTTAAAGTATTTTTTTTATTGACTCATCCTCACCATAGTGGATTTTCCCCCCATTTATTGGCAGATTCTCAATGACCTTTTGGGATGTATATCACTTCAAATGTTTTAACTGACTCGGCTGCTGGCTGAGGTTAGCTGGGAGACATGTTTTGTACTGGTAGAGCCTTGTTAATGGAACTAGGTATTTTAGTTAATACATAATGAATTTAATGGCACATAATAAGGGCCTTCTTGGAGCTATTTAATTTCATACTGTAAACTCCGATCTAACAGAGGAGTTAGAGGGGAGTATAGATTTGACTCTTTCAGTTTGGATCAAATTGCCATCACAAATTGTTTTACATGGGGAGAAAAATACCAGGATGGCTTTGAACAAGTGAATCTTCCTACCCCTGCCCAAAGCCATACATTCTGAGCAAAGCCATGATGTATTGATTTGCTGTAACCACCTATTGACCTCCATATGGTTTACGTCTGTTTCTTCTGAGAAACACTGTTAGTTTTATCTCTTATCTTTTTGTTATTGTTGCTCATTGTTGTGAATCATACAGGTAGGAACTCTGTATAAACCTGCTTCATAAATTCTTGGACTTTAGCTTTTGTTGAAAAAAAAAATAGTAGTTGAATTTCTCTTGGAAGACATTTTTTGTTGTTAGGTTTTGAAGTAGGTGGTGTTAGTGTTTTTGACATTGTTCATTGTTTTGCACATGGCCTTGAATACTAAGCAAACTGTTTTGAGTGTATTGATGTGTCCCAACACTTACTTTATTATTGTGTACAAAGAGAAGTTCAGTGCACACAGTCTTATCTGAAAGATATTCCTATAAACTTAAGGCTACAACTGTACTTTGAATCAGCCTTAGTGTTGTAGGATCATGTGAATGTCAATCAGACATTTTTCCTTCTTGTGGCAATGGAATGTGCAATTTTATTGATTCCACTGGTTCACTTGCACTAGTTATCTGTAGTTGTCCAGCTTTCAGTTACTTGTGGCTGCTGCATGCTTTGTTTGATAAAATTGCTTTTTAGTGGTGACTCTCTTTTTAGAGCACTAAACATTCAGACATTCCATTCTGCTATTATCCATAGAATTCCTGCATTAGATCTTACCAAATTTAAACTATGGTAGAAGTAGTGGGTTTTTTTCTCTTTTTTGTTTTTGTTTCCCAGCATACAATTTTGAGCTAAATCCTGCAGATTTAAATCTAACATGGACTTAATGGAATTCTGCATGTGATTATGGATATGCACTGTAATAACTATTTGCAGTGTTGGCCACTTTATTTAGACCAAGGAATAAATGCTTTGGAACTGATTGTCCTTTCAGATACAGAATAAATCATTAGTAATTCCACTGAAGTCCATGCTAAAAATGCGGTTACTGTTTGTCATGTGTGCAATATTATTTAAAATGAACCAAGAAAAACTAGTATAATTATATACAACAATTTTAATGTATGTGATCACATTCTTCAGGAACAATGTGCTAAATGTATTAGAACATTCCCAATACCTGTTGGAAATCCCTTTCTGAATTTTGTTTGTGAAAATGATACGTGCAATTAAGTTCTATTACTGTTACTCCTGGGGGAATTCTGTGCCAAAAAAATTAAGAATTTTTCAGAAAAAAAATTAAATTCTGGGCACAATATTTTAAAGTTCTGCATCTTTTATTTGTCAAAATAATGCAGTATAGTCACTCCGGTTTCAATTATGTCAGTAATTTATTTGAACTACAATACAATGGATGGAGAATGGAAGTGGGGAGCATTGGAGGAAATCCCCCAAACCCCTTGCCAAATAGCAATGTAGATAGGTTTCACCCTTTATTGCTAGTTATTAGTCAACAAATATATGCAGCCGTATGCTCAATGTTACATCATAGGAAACTGAAGAGCAAGTGAGGACTGGGGAATCAAACTCACAATTTATATGGGCTACTGACCATCTCGAGAAAAGGAAGTAGCAAATAGTTCATGGAGCACATTCTGATAGGAATTTTTTTCAGTCCAAAAAGTTAGACCAGTTCTAATCAATAAAGCATTTATAAGGCCATACTGACCTTTATACCACTCTGGCAATGTAAAGGAGCCTTAAAACTTTTACACCTGTTTTATACTTCTGGGGGAATTCACAGAGACAATGGGAACAATTCACTAAGCAGGCAGGCTGCTACATTCTCCTCTGCTTGAGGGGACAGAGCCTGTCCCATGCCTTCCTCCTCAGAAACACCCTGAAGCCCTGCCCCTCCACGCCGAGTGTGCCGCAATAGCGAGCGAGAGGGACAGAGTTTTTCTCTCTCTCTCTCTCTCTCTCTCTCTCACACTCACACACCCAGCTTCCCCGCCCCGGTGATTTAGTCTCTACTGGCTGCTCCGGGCACCTGAACCAACCTGCCTTCACTGCTGGGGAGGGGCATGTGACTGCTCTTGCAGCTTCCCCGTTACTGTACTGTTGTGGTAAGCTTGTTTCATCCCTAGAAGATTAGCACAGAGGTATTTGCATGAAGGTTTAAACTGGCAGAATGTCAGCTTCTTAGAACTCTGGTATTGAATTATTAAAACTTTTGTGTGAGCTGTACCTTTCATTATAATATTCCATTTTTGTTATCAACAATAGATGTATTGTTTCTTTTATATAAAATTATGATGCTGATCATGAAAATTTAAACAGTAATATGTAATAAATAGCGTAACTTTTTATGGTATATGTAGCATCCATGGTTGGCACCTCTCATACCCAACACCACCATTCAATGTCTACAGAATTATTTTCCCACAAAGGCTATAGTAAGTATTTGGCAAAATAGAATCTAGCTAAAAGAGTGAGGATTTTTTTCTTTTACAAATGGAGACTTTTGTGAATATTAGTCTATTTTCATTTCATGTGAAGAAGCAAGAACATTTAATTGCTACTTTTACAGTTCAGATTGAAGAGCCAATTTACAGAAAATGTTAATCTAATAGTATATTGTGTATTGGAACATTTTTCACCGAATTCTACAGAACAATTCAATACATTTCCACCTCACTCTACTTACCTTTCTACATCTCATGTAAGATATACAATAGATCTTGTTTTGGAATGCATGATTTTTGAATGATAGGATAGGTAACTGGGAGCTGCCCATTACTGTCTCCAACTATACAACACAAGAGTATTCCTGTCAAACAGAAATTGACGTATGCACTTTGTGTACAGGCCTGGGGTCATAGGCCTTATTCTCATTTACACTAAAACTCCCCTAGTGTAAAGACACCTCTAAAGTGGGTATAAATGTAATTTATGCCAACTTTAAAGCCAACCCCGTTACGCTGCCAGTGCAATGGAAAGGGACCTTAGTGTCAATAAGAATCATACCTAAAATTTCTGTGTCCTGCAGGAAAGAAGTGGGGTTTTGTTTAAACAGGAATTCAATGGGATCCCCGTGCAGGGCAGATACAGTCTTAAGGCTCTGACACTCTATATTGATTTTCAGCTTTTTCAGTAAATTGTTAATTTAGAAAAGAAGAAAATTGGTTTTAGACATATTAACTGTGCTCAATCCGACTAGTCTATATTTTAGATCTTAGCAGGATCCATTATAGAAGATTAGAAAGTTTAAAATGAGCCTTTATATGAAAAGGGGAAAACTCCTAGTATAATAATAATAATAAAAAAAGACTTGGTAGCTTCACATTTTAACGCATGCTTTCTTCACTGACTTTGATGGGGCACCATCAAAACTAATGGGCCTTTAACAAGACTTTACATGTTGTGAGTTGGTTGGAGGGTGCCCAACCCCCTTACTTTACCTATCTGTTCTGGTGAGCAAGTAAAGAATCCTATTCTCTGAACTGCTCATAGGGGGCAGGTCTTCAGCTGTTGTAAATTTTATGTCTCCCTTGACTTCAATGGAGCTATGTCAATTTTGCCAACTGAGGATTTGCCCAAAGATCCTTGTATGTTTAAATCCAGTGCCTGATGGTCACCCTTGGAAATAAACTCATTTTGTTTAAAATTTATGTTCTAAAAGTGCTTTTTTAGTGCTGGTAAAAGGTGATAGATGGACAGCTTTGGTGATTGCATTCCTCTGTCATTGGAGCACAACAACACTGCAGCAGCCTTGCATATAACCCCAAAACGTTGTGTCAGTGTGAGTGAACCTTGAGCAAGTAGTTCCGTCTGCATGTCCGTTTATTCCTTAATGTATCTGCTTAAATGTCAATGGGGCCAATAAGTGCCAATGTGTTTGTCTTATGGTGTGGATACCTGCTCATTAGAACTGCACAGAGACCACCAGCAAGTCTGTTGGAGAATAACAACTATTTAGTAACTCTCCTTATGCAAATTTGAAACCAGCCACCTCAGGTGAAAGCTCTATGTGAACTACCAATCCCACAAGCCATCTGGCAGCCTTTGTTATGGAGGTAAAATCCAGAAGGTTTTCAGGGATCAGGATTCAATCTGAGTCATGTTTCTTTAACTATTTAGGAGTTTTATAGAGTTTATGAAAAGAAATGTAATGTAAGGGAAATACAGACTACCAAAGGGGAGAAGAGTCTTTGCAAAATACAGATATAGTCAGAAGTAGTTGAACTCACTTTTCACTAGTAATGTATTGATAACTATTGCTTTCCATAAAAAAAAAATTGAATGACTATAAACAATTCCTGATTCACTGTTTATGAATTTGGTTAGCTAAATGGGGTTGTCAGGTGTTTGGTTTTCGACCACAACACCCAGTCGAAAAGGGACCCTGACGTCTCTGGTCAGCACTGCTGACCAGGCCATGAAAAGTCTGGTTGGCGGCTCAGCAGGGCAGGCAGGCTCCCTGCCTGGTTTCCTGCCTGGCTCCGCATGGATCCCGGGAAGCGGCGACATGTCCCTCCGGCTCCTAGGCAAAGGGGTGTCCAGGAAGGCTCTACGCGCTGCCCCTGCCTGCAGGCGCTTCCCCAAACGCCGGCTCTGCAGCTCCTATTGGCTGGGAACCACAGCCAATGGGAGCTGCAGGGGCAACGCCTGCAGGCGCATGCAGAGTCCCCTGGCTGCCCTTCCATCTAGAAGCTGGAGGGACATGTCGCTGCTTCCCGGGAGCCACCTGAAGTCAGCGCCTCCTGGATCCTGGGCCCACTCCTGCACCTCAACCACTTGCCTCAGCCCGGAGACCCCTTCCGCACTCCGAACCCCTCATTTCTGGCCCCATCCCAGAGACCCCTTTCACACTCCAAACCCCAGAGCCCATACCCCCTCCCGCACATCTGCTCCAGCCTTGAGCCCTCTCCCACACTGCGACCCCATTCCCCAGCCCGGAGCCCCCTCCCACACTCTGAACCCCTCAGCCTCACCTCCCAGCCCAGAGCCCCTGCTGTACCGCAAACCCCTCATCCCCAGCCCCACCCTAGAGCCCATACCCCCAGCCAGAGCCCTTGCCCCCTCCTGCACCCCCACCCCATTCCTCAGCCCAGTAAAAATGAGTGAGGGTGGGGGAGAGCAAGCGATGGAGGGAGGGGGGATGGACTGAGTAAGCGGCGGGGTAGGGCAAGGGTGTTTGGTTTTCTGCAATTAGGAAATTGGCAACCCTATAGCTAAATTATTCTAATTTTATCACATATTATAAATATAATTTTATTTCTGTAGAAGATTTGTCTAGTTTGTTTGGGTGTGTAACATATTTATACATATATGTGTAAACAAAGTAAAGACCAATAATTGCAGTAAAATCCTGCTCATGTTAATGTATTTTACAAAACATGTTCATCTTAAAAACATCCCCCAGTCCCCAGAGAATATACCACAGACAGTGAACAATCTGTCTCTTAAACAGTTTTATCATATAATAATTTTCTTGGCACTCTAAATAGTGACATAATGAATAAGAAAAAAGTGAAACCATCGCAGAAGGGTACCGTGAGTGATAGCCATAACAGAGATATTTTGTGAGTGTTAGGTTTGTTTTTTAAACTTTAGATTTGTTTTTAAAACTATTACTATATTTTTCACTTGCTGGAAAGCATATTGAAGCAGTTGCCAATTGAATAGTAAGTGATGTACAGAAAACATTGATAGCTACAACAGGGCGCCACGCACATGTTTACTGTTTCAAGTGGAAATTATTTTAAATTGAGATTTCCTAGTATTCAAACTTCAGGTGTCAGGTTTCTTGCTGAAATGAGAGCAAAGGCCTCAAATGAAAACAATCTGCATATGAAGTAATAAGACATACATGCGCGTGCGTGTGTGTGTAGGCTTTTCTTGCAATATTAGTTACTTTAACAGTTTAAAAAAAAACCTATTTAACGATTAAATATCCCAGTTTCCTCTTGAGGAGAGGGAAGTGTGATGAGTAAGTAGAGAAGTGGGGGGGCTGCTGGTCCAGGAGTTTTGCACTTCTTAGAGTTATTAATGTTTTGCAGCAAGGGAGGCCTCCAGGAAGTGGGAGTGAGCTTAGCTGCTGAGCAGCATGAGGGGTGGTGGAAGGGAGGATGCTGAGTAAAACAATAAACAAATGCTGGGGAATAGATTAGCACACTGCTGTCAGAACAGCAAGGGAATCTATGGATGAGATCCCCAGCAAAGGTTTCAGAGGTTACAGTGTGATCCTTTGTTGCAGGTTTTGCTTAACTAGGGGAAGCAAATTTTTTTTTTTTCTTAAACTGGGCCTTAATTCTGTTGCTCTACAGCATCCCCTACGCTAGGCCGACAGAAGGAAATTGACTGAAACTAGCTTGGTCATTACCATAGCAACACATCTGCTGGTGGCCGAAAGAGAGTGAGAGAAGGGGTGCCTCCTGTCCAGCGTTTTGGTGATATCTCTTCTTTTTCTTCAGACCGAAGTTTACTTCACCCTATTGTAATTCCTCTAACGAAGATGGCTTTTGGTTTCTCTACCCAAAAATGTTTTTTGGGGAAAAATCTCCTGAATGGAGCGAGATTGGAATAGTTTGCTTTTTTCTTTCTGCACACCACGAGGATATAGCTCCTTATGCTGTGTGTAATTGAGACCAAACGTTGAGCTTGGGGCCCAGCAGAAAACAGTTGGGACCTGCAGGTCATTAGAGGGGTGAACAAAAGGGAATCCTGGTCGTCTAGAGAGACAAGGAGAACATGCCAGCATCATGGAACCTGGTTAACAGAACAAATAGCATCGAGTCCATTCACTCTGAACTGCCCAGCCCATAAGAACCAGTGGGTACAGTGGGAACACTAAAATGTTGATACAATGTAAGCTGCCACCGAAGGAGTACAGTGCAAGGAAGGTACGTGCTCAGGATTTTCCTAAGGGTTTAAAGGAGGTATAGTTGGAAAAAAACACAACTTTTTGGCAGCTATAGACTTGACTGGAGGATCTTTATCAAAAAGATGTAGGCTCGAAGGAACCCTTAACCATGATTGGCCTGAACTTCAACTTACGGGAGTTGCTGACAAAATTTGAAAAGGTACGAGGAGACAAGTTTCAAGTATTTATTATTTTTTCAAACAAATAAAGAAACAAAAGGGCAGGTCATTCTAATTTTACCAACTTCATTTTCTGTTTGTCTAGGTCCTTAAATGTCAACTCCCAAATATTTAAAAGTAGTACTCCCTGTCTCTTTCTTCCTTCACAGCCTGTAGAGGTATTGTTGTAGCATTTACTCCGCCAATCACCTTTCTTAAAATAAGTCACAGAAGTATTCAGCATCGCTCAGCCTTGAGTACAAGGGTGCTTTTCATGGTACTTGTGATTTCATGTAATTTTGACATTAGGAGAGAGTGCTCCATCACTTGCTGTTAATTTAACTGAAAATTATTTTTGTGAAACTAAAAGATCTGAGTGAGTTTAACAGTAGAATGACTTCATCAAATAGGAATACTACTCTCCCCACACCTTCATCACCTCTTCTTCATCCCAAGCTAGTCAGTCTTTCCCTTACCTAAACCCTGATAACAGTAATGTTGTGAGGCAGGATGCTTGGTTGTGTAGCAATTACACTGATTAGAGTTTATGGTACTTGGACTCATCTAAAATGTATTGCTTTCAGCACTTTTGAGACCAGTAGTGTGTGTTCATGTAACAGAATCTTTAGCTTGGCTCCACTTACTGTGTTTTCATGCAGTCTTTTTTTCCATGGAAAATACACAATAAATCTGCTGGTGTTATACAGAGCCACAGCTGGGAGGGCGAATAAGTGTTATTTTTCCTAAGCATTCAGCTTTAAAAATAATAGTAGGTTATTGCAAGATTTGGTAGGAAAGGGAGAAAGCCACACACCCATACCCTAAAATCCTAAAAACTGTTCACACCCTGTATGCAATTTTTGTTACAAATAAATACTTGTCACCTAAACAACTCTAAAAGAGACATTACCAATGTAGTCCCTGATGGAAACTGAACTCAGACTATTTGTTGAATACAGTGAAGGTTTTTTATTCTTCTCACGGGAGGAATGGTTTGTTTAATTATTTCATTTTATTTCAAAATCAGTAGTGCCACTGTTCTGAAAAGATTGATAGGTGTTAGCTTTCTGCAGTATCTTCAACTGCAGTTTCATCTGCGACTGAGCAGCTAGTTTGCAGAGACAGTGAGATGGGTACTGTACCGCAGGTCCACCATTATGAATGAAAAAGTGTCTTCCAGTGACAGCTGGTAACAGCAGGTGACAAAGTTTATGACAACAAAAGAGTCTGTTAGTTTGTGTACATGTGCTTTTTCTTAATAAGTATATAGTACATGTAACACGAATCATTTGCTACACTTAACCTCTCTGAGAGTCAGTAATTGTAGGCAATATCTAGACATTTGTGCTGTAATTGCTGCTGTTAGTTTTAAAAGCTTAGGTCAGACACCAGATGTTAGTAAGCTTCATTCTTCTAGGTGCCTTTGGGCCATTTAATGACATGTTTAGAAAGTAGCTGTGGTACTAGCACTAGTGTATTTCTTTTGTACCACATAGAGCCCTGGTTTCTGCACATTTCACATCCTCCCTTGGGTTTTTTAATATGCCAGTGAAAGACATCCAGTGTCTTATTCCTGTTAAAAGTACTGATTGTAGCAGTTTTAGACAAAAGGCAGAATTTACAAATCTGTCTTTCTATGCTTTTTTGCCTAAAGCTTGCTGTATCCTTTTATCTTTTGTGTTGGGTTTTCTAATATGGTATAGGAGAATAACTAAGTACTACAGAAGAATGTTAATATCCGTGCAACATTCGCTACTTGAACTGTGATCAGAAATTTGAACATGTATTTTCAGAACAACTTTTCCTCATGTGCCTTTTCCCCCATCACACCAATAAACACATGCACACGTCATGTTTATCCTTTGGCAGAATGGTTTGCTTCCAGGAATACTAGCATCATGAGAGGTCCTGCTTTGCAGCTACTCCTAACTTTCTGGAAGCATGAATACATGTTGTAAGGAGAGAATTGCAAGTGCTATTACTGTGGTGGTAATGCAGAAGCCAGATGGCATTCCCAAAGCTTGAGCAACCCATATTCAAAAGCAGAGTCACATTACACTGAAGAGGGTTGTGCTGCTTTGGCTTTATTCAGTCCAAAGATGTAACTGCTGGAATTAGTAGAACTAGATTTATGCTGCCCTCCAGACGTTCAGTCACTGCCACATAACTGGGCTGCAGAAGTTTTCCAATATCAAGTAAATTAAAACGTGTCAACGCTCTTTGAAATCTCAAGCTTAGAAAACAAATAGTTGTTCTTGTTATTAAAAAAATCCTTAACCATGTGGCGTGTCCCCTGTTAAGCTTTTCTACAGGTTTGATTGAGAGTTGAGTCAGCTTCTCGCAAACCCAAAGCTACAGTGCAAGACTTTTGATAATATGAGCATGGAAAATAAAGACATGAAAAATATTATCCAGAGGGTTTTTTCCTTTGAAATTCTTCTTTAGAAATTATCTGAGAGTTTAAACAGTAATTAAATTACTCGAGTCAATTGCTTTTGTATACTGCTTTGACCTACTTACACAGTAATCACAATAGATATAGTGATAGGCAGTGCTGTCTGTGTGACATTTTAGAAGGTTTAATGTCTTTCTTTATATGTAGTTCTGCCAGTACTGAATTTATGATAGTGGCAGTTCTACCCAAGGGTTTGCATGTACATGTGTGCTGCTCTTTTCTGTGTGAATTCCTTCTGAATTGATGGCCTAAAAGCAGACAACTGCAGGCTTCTGTGGCATGGGAGATGGGAGGAATCCTTCAAAAGTCAGAATTCTCTTCAGAGGCCAGAAGAGAGTCCCTCTTGAGGCTATCCTCCTCTATTTCTTAATTGTCTCTTTTTGGTGGCAGCTTTTTTTTTCTTTGGGGGAGAAAAGCACATAATTAATGTGTATTCTTTCCCATAAGAAATGTGAAGCCCTTGCTGCAGTGGAGGCTAGTGAACGTTGAATCTGACATACAAGTGCACTCACAGGCAATTTACAGCAGTAGTAGCATATTATCAAATATAATAATGTATCTGATTCAAAACAGAGCAAGTAGTCTGCCCTAAGGAGCCTCCACTGCCTTGCTAACCACTGTGGGCCTTCCTTAGTAGTGACCAAATAGAGATGTCCTGGCTGATGTCTGTCTGGCATGATGCTGTTCCATTTGGTTGCAATTGACACTCATGGGTTATTCCAAATGAAAAAGCTTTCCATGGCATTTGAGTTCCCTTGTGGAGCAGTCATAATCCTCAGAGGTCAGGAGTTAGAGGGTGGCAGATGGAGAGAGTGACAAAATAAAGCCACAATGGTGAAATAGCCTGAGGTATTGTCCTCTGGGGATTTTCACTCTTAAAACTTTATTATAGTCTCTGTTTTATGGGAAAGTCTTATTGAGTTTGTTGGGAATTAAACCAATAGCTTTTTATAGAAATTTAATGGAGTTCTATAGAAATTTATATGGAGATATACCAATCTCATAGAACTGGAAGGGACCTTGAAAGGTCATCGAGTCCAGCCCCCTGCCTTCACTAGCAGGATCAAGTACTGATTTTTGCCCCAGATCCCTAGGTGGCCCCCTCAAGGATTGAACTCAAACCCTGGGTTTAGCAGGCCAATGCTCAAACCGCTGAGCTATCCCTCCCACCCTATAGAATTTTTACAGGAGAAGAAAAATATTTATTAAATTCTATGCAGTTGTTACAAAGAAACCTATAGAAAGATTATAATTTTGTATTAAATGGTATAGGACTCTTCCATAATGGATTTCAACTATTAAACTATATTATTATTTAATATGGTTTTGTATACCTTTAACAAGCTATTTAGGGAAGCCCGACATACATCTTTTTATCCACAGTGGCTAATAAAATAACTTCTGTGCATTAGTACTTAAAACCAAATAACTGCAATATTCTGGGGTTCCAGTTTCTTAAGAACAGAAAAGAGTGAGATTTTGCCTTTTACTTAAAAGTTCATTCTGTTTGTTCTGCTTAAACCACAGGCTGGGAATAAGGAGTTTTCTCCAACCCATCATATTTTTAGCATTAGTGGAAGACGGGTGCTGAAGACCTTTTTCAGAGGAAAATATTGTAGCTCTGCATGTAACATTGTGGAAACACGTATATAAATAAACAAGCAAAATCTAAACAAAAACATGAGTGGCAGTAATTATAGTGGCACAGTCTGTGCTACTGCAGTCTGAATTGAGGGTCTTTCCATTCTGAAAAAGCCATTTCAAACATGATTGCTACAGGATACTGTTGCGTAGTTTAGGCCCAGAATTTCACTCTGTAATAGGGTTGCCAGGTGTCTGGTTTTTGATCAGAACACCCAGTCAAAAAGGGACCCTGGCAGCGCCGGTCAGCAGGACCGGGCTGTTAAAAGTCCTGTTGGCACGGAGCTGGCAGGCTCCCTACCCAGCGCCGCGCAGTTACTGGAAGTGTCCAGCATGTCCCCCTGGCTCCTAGGCACAGGGGTGGCCAGGGGGGCTCCACGCGCTGTCCCTGCCCCAAGTGCCGGCTCTGCAGCTCCCAGTGGCCAGGAACTGTGGCCAATAGGAGCTGCAGGTGCGGCGCCTGCGGGCACGGGCAATGCATAGAGCCCCCTGGTCCCTCCACCTAGGAGCTGGACATGCCAGCCACTTCTGGGAGCCACCTGAGGTAAGTGCTGCCCAGAGCCCACACCCCGAACCTCCTCCCGCACCCCAACTCCCAGCCCTGAGCACCCCCCCCCCACCCAAACTCCCTCCCAGAGTTGGCACCCCCTCCTGTAACCCTGCCTCAGCCCTCTCCTGCACCCAAACTCCCTCCCAGAGCCCACATCCATCACCCCCTTCTGCACCCTACCCCCCGCCCCAGCCCTGAGCCCCTTCCCACACCCAAACTTCCTCCTGGAGCCCACAGCCCTAACCGCAATCCCCTCCCGCACCCCAACTCCCTGCCCTAGCCCGCTACCTCCTTTCTCCACCCCAAACCCCTCATCTCCAGCCCCACCCCAGAGCTCACATCTCCAGCCGTATCCCTCACCCTCCCTACACCCCAACCCCCTGCCCCAGCCCAAAGCCCCCTCCTGCACCCCGAACTCCTCAATTCTGGCCTCATCCCGGAGCCTGCACCCCCAGCCCAGAGCCCCTTCCTGCACCCCAAACCCTTCATCTCTGGCTGCAACCAGAGCCCTCACCCTCTCCTGCACCCCAATCCTCTGCCCCAGCCCAGTGAAAATGAGTGAGTGAGGGTGGAGGAGAGTGAGCGAGGGGGGGGGGAATAGAGTGAGCAGGGGGGGCCCTTGGAGAAAGGGGGGGGGGCAGGGGGTGGCTTTAAACCATGCGATCATTGTAAGTGGCCCATGCCCATCAGTGAGCCGCACATTAACTGTTTACGGCATCTAGAAGGACACATAAGCGTCAAGTGTCGCATATGTAAGTCGTTCAAACCCAGAACAAAAAGGAAAGAGACATCTGTCTCAGGGCACTCCTGATGGAGTAGGCACAGACCCCGGCACCGGAGCAGAGGTCCAACTCAGCCCTGAGCACCGCAGCATCAGTATGGAGCGCCCCGCCGGTGCCGTTTACAAGCCAGAACTGACCCCCTTCCCAAGAGGTCCACAAGGGGAAGATCTCCCACTTCCCGTAAGGGAAAGGAGAGGGCAGGAGGAGAGCCAAGACCCATGCTCAATAATTCCATCAGGGAGTCGGGCACCAGTTCATGTCGAGCCCCCTTCGTACTATGCCTGCCACACCGAACAGCGACGAGGGCCTCCGTCAGCTTGAAGTCCCGTCGACGCCTGAGGCCCTGCAGGCAGCGCAGGAGATCCTGACACTGGTAAACCCTCCTTGGGACCTTTCCGAGTGTCCCCGCCACAGCAGTGCCGCTTCCCATCGCGAGGGACTTCCCGCCAGTGCTTGCCCGCACGGAGCAGTCATGCCTCGGACTTTGGCTCAGAGAAGCCCTCATCAGTCTCCGGACCCTGGGCACCAACAGCAGGATTCGAGGCACGGCTCGCCAGTAACCTAGCGCAGACCTGCGGAGGCACGCGCCCCCCAGCATGAGCATCGAGACTGACCCATCGTGTCTCCAATGCCTCGGCACCAGTCCTGCAACTGATCTGCAGAAAGGGTCATCAGTCAACCGCCCGCCGCCACCCGTTGCCGAGATGCGAATCCCCTCAATCAGGGAGATTCTACCAATGACCGGCCCGCTCAGACTCCCAGTCCTGCTCTAGATCCCAGTACAGGTCAAGCAGCATGAGGCATAGATCGCTGGTTGTCTGATGCAGATCCGCCAAATGCCGATGATCCCTGGGGTCCTGTGGGAGGAACTCATCCTGATCGGACAGGTCGGCATTGAGGCACAGCAGCTGCTGGGCCAGCTGGTCATGATCACTCCACAGCGCCTGCTCTGCTTACGACTCCAGTGCTAATCACAAGTCCCTGGTAGGAAGACAGGCCCTGGCACCAGAGGTGATCCCAGCAATTACAGACCTGTAAGTCTAACGTCGGTACCGGGCAAAGTAGTTGAAACAATAGTTAAGAATAAAATTGTCAGACACATAGGAAAACATTGATTGTTGAGCAATAGTCAACATGGTTTCTGTAAAGGGAAATCGTGTCTTACTAATCTATTAGAGTTCTTTGAAGGGGTCAACAAACATGTGGACAAGGGGATCCAGTGGACATAGTGTACTTAGATTTCCAGAAAGCCTTTGACAAGGTCCCTCACCAAAGGCTCTTACGTAAATTAAGCTGTCATGGGATAAAAGGGAAGGTCCTTTCATGGATTGAGAACTGGTTAAAAGACAGGGAACAAAGGGTAGGAATTAATGGTAAATTCTCAGAATGGAGAGGGGTAACTAGTGGTGTTCCCCAAGGGTCAGTCCTCGGACCAATCCTATTCAACTTATTCATAAATGATCTGGAGAAAGGGGTAAACAGTGAGGTGGCAAAGTTTGCAGATGATACTAAACTGCTCAAGATAGTTAAGACCAAAGCAGACTGTGAAGAACTTCAAAAAGATCTCACAAAACTAAGTGATTGGGCAACAAAATGGCAAATGAAATTTAATGTGGATAAATGTAAAGTAATGCACATTGGAAAAAATAACCCCAACTATACATACAATATGATGGGGGCTAATTTAGCTACAACGAATCAGGAAAAAGATCTTGGAGTCATCGTGGATAGTTCTCTGAAGATGTCCACGCAGTGTGCAGAGGCGGTCAAAAAAGCAAACAGGATGTTAGGAATCATTAAAAAGGGGATAGAGAATAAGACTGAGAATATATTATTGCCCTTATATAAATCGATGGTACGCCCACATCTCGAATACTGTGTACAGATGTGGTCTCCTCATCTCAAAAAAGATATACTGGCACTAGAAAAGGTTCAGAAAAGGGCAACTAAAATGATTAGGGGTTTGGAACGGGTCCCATATGAGGAGAGATTAAAGAGGCTAGGACTCTTCAGCTTGGAAAAGAGGAGACTAAGGGGGGATATGATAGAGGTATATAAAATCATGAGTGATGTGGAGAAAGTGGATAAGGAAAAGTTATTTACTTATTCCCATAATACAAGAACTAGGGGTCACCAAATGAAATTAATAGGCAGCAGGTTTAAAACAAATAAAAGGAAGTTCTTCTTCACGCAGCGCACAGTCAACTTGTGGAACTCCTTACCTGAGGAGGTTGTGAAGGCTAGGACTATAACAGCGTTTAAAAGAGAACTGGATAAATTCATGGTGGTTAAGTCCATTAATGGCTATTAGCCAGGATGGGTAAGGAATGGTGTCCCTAGCCTCTGTTTGTCAGAGGGTGGAGATGGATGGCAGGAAAGAGATCACTTGATCATTGCCTGTTAGGTTCACTCCCTCTGGGGCACCTGGCATTGGCCACTGTCGGTAGACAGGATACTGGGCTAGATGGACCTTTGGTCTGACCCGGTACGGCCGTTCTTATGTTCTTATGTTTTCATCGGCACCACAACCGACCCTGTGGCCTCCAGGCCAATGGCTGGCAGCGTGGTACACCTGGCATCCATGGGGGTTCACCCAGCCTTCCCATGCCGCCCGATCAGTGGCGGGGGTCTCAGATAGGCCTTTGGCCGCAGCATCCCACTCTCCTCTGGAGGTGGAGGCCCCACGGAAAGACCCCCCAGACCCATGAGGACCTAGGGGAGCAGCCAGTTGGACCACCAGGGAATGTGGTGGATCCCTCGGTGCTGGCTTCGTCGTCATCATTGCCAGACAAAGCGATTATGGGTCCTTCTCCCCCAGTTCTGCAAGATGACGCCAAGGCTCATCAGGAGCATTTGAAGAGGGTCGCCTCTAACCTGGGGCTCCAGACAGAGGAACTCGAGGAGCCATCTGACTCTGTTCAACGTCCTTTGCTCCACGGCACCTGCTAGAGTGGCTTTACCCCTACACGAGGGGGTATCAAAAATAATTAATGCCCTAGGGCAAAACCCCTCCTCTCTGCCACCCATCTCAAAAAGGGATGAGTGCAAATATTTTGTGCCAGCTAAAGGGCATGAGTATCTCTATACTCAACCAGCCCCAAACTCCCTCGTAGTTGAGGCCGTTAACCAGAGGGAGAGGCAGGGTCAACCCAAGAATAAAGACTCAGAGACTGGATCTGTTTGGGCAAAAATGTATTAATCTTCCAGCCTTCAGTTGAGTGGCCAACCACCAAACCCTCCTTGGCCACTATGGCTACAGTCTGTGGCCATATTCGAGGTCTTGCTGCCCGAAGGGTCCAGGAAGGAATACTGGGCGATCCTCGAAGAGGGCACGGCTGCAGCGAGATTGGCCCTCCAAGCAGCCTTGGATGCAGCAGATTCCACAGCTCGCACCATGGCCTCAGCCATCTCCATGTGAAGGGCTTCCTGGCTGCTCCTCTTGGTTCTGTCAACGGAGGCTCAGCAATCGATGCAGGACCTCCCCTTTGACAGCCAGGCCCTGTTTGCAGAACATAGAGACAGTAAACTGTATGGTCTTAAGGACTCCCACACTACCCTGAAAACTCTGGGGCTGTATGTGCCCGGTCCAGCCCATAAGTGGTTCAAACTGCAGCAATCTCAGGGCCAAGGGAGTCAACCCCACCAGGAGCCGCCCCATAAGAATAGTAGGGGCTACAAGCGCCACCCGAGCCACCCACCTCCATCCTCTGCCCAGTAGGGCTTGACCCACAATAAGCAAGGGGGCAAGCAAGCGTTTTGAGGGTGTGCTCGAGGGAGACCTACCAGACTATACCCTGGATCCATCTGTCCCGCTGTTCTCCAACTGCCTTTCTTTTTTCCTTCCCGCATGGAGCACTATAACTTCAGACCAATGGTCCTCAATACTGTGGCAGAGGGTTATACCCTACAGTTTATTTCTACCCCACCCCCATCCCTGTCCCTCTTCAGGGACCCTTCTCATGAGAGTCTCCTCGCGCAGGCGGTAAAGGGGTTGCTGCAATTGGGTGCAGTGGAAGAAGTTCCTCTTGAGTACAGGAATAAGTGATTCTATTCCCGGAACTACTTAATCTCAAAGGCCAAGGGCGGTCTGCGGCCCATCCTGGACCTGAGCGCCGTCAACAAGTATCTAAAGAAGCTAAAGTTCCGCATTCTCTCCTTGGCGTTTATCATCCCCTCCCTGGATCCGGCAGACTGGTATGCCGCCCCTTGACTTGAAGGACACATACTTCCACATAGCAATCTTTCAAAGTCACAGGAGCTTCCTCTAGTTTATGGTGGGCCCCCACCACTGCCAGTTTGTGGTCCTCCCATTCAGCCTGGTGACAGCACCCAGAATATTTACCAAGTGCATGTCGGTGGTGGCTGCTTACCTCAGGTGTCAGGGTATCCAGATCTACCCGTACCTCGACGACTGGCTAGTCAAGCGCAACTCCAGGTCTCAGGTCCAAGATGATGTCTCAGTGCTGCAAGCCACGTGCCACTCCCAGGGCCTACTGGTGAACGATGAAAGGTCTATGTTAGTTCTGGTGCGAAGGATAGAGTTAATCAGAGTGGTGCTCGACTCGACCTGCGCCAGAGCATTCCTGCCGCTAGAAAGGTTCCAGACGTTGATGGACCTCATCGCTGAAGTCTCCGTCTTCCCCTGACTACGGCCAGGGTTTGCCTGCGCCTGCTGGGTCACATGGCAGCGTGCACATACGTTGTCCGCCATGCCAGGTTCCGGATGAGGCCCCTGCAGCAATGGCTGGCAACAGTCTATTCCCAGTCCAGAGATCACCTGGACAAGGTCGTTACATTCCCCTGATGGTACTCACCTCACTGTGGTGATGGACCAACCGCACGACCGTCCTAGAGTGGGTTCCGTTCGATGACACCCCCCCCACCCATCACTCCATCGAGTAGGTATTGGATGCCTGGGACTTCGGCTGGGGCACGCTCCTTGGCGACCTCCTGACCCAGGGTATGTGGTCCCCGGAGGAGATGACGTTACACATAAATGTCAAAGAACTCAGAGCGGTCTGCTTGGCATGCGGAGTCTTCCTATCTCACCTGTCAGGCAAGGCGGTGAGAGTCCTGACGGACAACACGGCCTCGATGTTCTACATCAACAGGGGGAGCATGTTCGTCGACTCTGCCAAGAGGCACTCCGTTTCTGGGACTTCTGCACCAGCCACAAAAATCCATCTGTAAGCTTGTCACCTCCCTGGCGTCAAGAACAGGCTAGCGGATCACCTCAGCAGGGACTTCTCCTCTCACCACAAGTGGTTGCTACACCCAGAGGTAGCCTGCATGATCTTCCAGAGGTGCGGAACTCCCCTTGTAGACCTGTTCGCCACCAGGCTCAACAGGAAATGCCACCGGTTTTGTTCGTGGCAAGGCCTGGGCAAGGACTCCCTCTCTGATGCCTTTCTCCTGCATTGTCAGGGAACCTGATGTACATGTTTTCTCTCTGATTTTTCTCATCAACAGAGTCCTAGCAAAGATCAAGAGGGACAAGGCACAGGTTAACATGATTGCCCTGGCGTGGCCTTGCCAGCACTGGTTTGGCACGCTCGTGAACCTGGTAGTGGACCTCCCTGCCCACCCAACCAACCAAACCTGCTGTCACAGGACCACGGTCGGCTCCTGCACCCCAACCTCATGTCCCTCCATCTCGCTGCGTGACTGAACCCAGAGGAGAAGACCTGCTCAAATGAGGTCCAACAGGTCCTGGGAAGCAGGAAGCCCTCAACCAGACTGACTTACCTGGCCAAGTGGACGAGGTTTTCCTGCTGGGCGTCCAAGCATGGCATCTCTCCCTCACGCTCTTCTATACAGTCTTTACCTGCTTCATCTGAGGAACCAGGGCCTGGCACACTTCCATTAGAGTGCATCTCGTGGCCATCTCTGCTTTTCACCCACCGATCCAGGGCCAGACGGTGTTTTCTCATGATATGACGGTCAGATTCTTGAGAGGCCCCGAGAGACTCTTCCTGCTGGTATGGACTCCGGTCCAGCACTGCGATCGTAACTTGGTCCTCTCCAGGCTCCTGGACTGCCCTTTGAGCCGCTGGGCTCCTGCGCCCTTTCCCACTTGTCATGGAAGGTCGCTTTCCTGGTGGCAGTGACATTGGTGAGGTGAGTCTCTGAGATTAAAGCCCTGACCTCAAAACTGCCATACACGGTATTCTACAAAGACAAGGTCCAGCTGAGGCCTCACCCTCCCCAAGGTGGTGTCTACCTTCCATATGAACCAGGACATCTTCCTCTCTGTGTTCTGTCCTAAGCCGCGCAAGACCAGTGAGGTGAGGCGAGGCGGCTGCACGCCCTGGACATCTGAAGGGTCCTGGTTTTTTATCTAGAGCGTACCAAGCCTTTCCGTAAGTCAATTCAGCTCTTCATCACTACAGCAGACAGGATGAAGGGCCTTCTGGTGTCCTCACAGAGGATTTTGAACTGGATCACCTCTTGCAAACGGACCGGTTACGGCCTGGTGGCGATCCCACTGCCAGTTGTCAGAGCCCACTCAACTAGAGCTCAGGCATCCTCAGCAGCCTTCCTGGCGCACATCCCTATCGAGGACATCTGTAGAGCCACAACGTGGTCCTCTGTCTACATGTTCACAGCACATTATTCCATCACTCAGCAGGCCAGAGACGATGCTGGGTTTGGCAGAGCTGTGTTGCAATCTACATGTCCTTGAACTCCTACTCGCCTCCAGGGGTACTGCTTGGGAGTCACCAAATATGGAATGGACATGAGAAAGCACTCTAAGAAAAGATGGTTACCTTTTCCATAACTGGTGTTCTTTGAGATGTGTTGCTCATGTCCATTCCACGTTCCACCCTCCTTCCCCACTCTCGGAGTTTCCGGCAAGAAGGAACTGAGGGTGGGGGGAGCCGGTGGCACCCCTTGTACCGTGCCATGCACTGGTGCATGTGACAGGTACACACACCTAATATGGAATGGACATGAGCAACAGAACTCGAAGAACACCAGTTACGGAAAAGGTAACGGTCTTTTCTTTTATATTTCCAGTACAGATAAATGGCTCTTCTTATGTCCATCCGTTGCCTTCCACCATCCACCCTGCCCACACCCACCATCTGTGCCAGGGGCTTGCTGATGTCTGTAGTGGGGGAGCCCCTGTTCTGATTGTCTTCATAAGCTCTGTTGAGGCAGGTCTCTGCTCTTGTGGAAACTCATACACCATACACCACTTTGTGTTTATTTATGTAGCAACTGGTAGTATTTGTTTCTGTCTAACCAGAGAAGGTCAACAATAGGAAGACAAGTTAATTAATAAAGCTTATTCACTGAAGTGTGCTGTCAGTAGAATGGGCATCATAGATCCATCATGTCAACAGGAACGCAAACACAACAAATTCATAGTGCCTTGTTCAATATAACATGGCATTTTTCAAATACAAGAATCAAAACGTTTTGAAAGAAACATTATTTTTGACCTTCTAAGCATACATAATAACCAGTATCCCTTTTAAATGAAATCAAGGCTGAAATTTTGCATTGAAGTTCTAAATAGCCAAAATAAATATTCTTGTCGTAAAATTAGAAATCAGTTTGGCAACCCTGGATTTGCAACTTAGGTGAGGGAGAAGTAAGATTGGAAATGGAGGTATGGCTAGGTCTGTGAAATACATAGTTCAGTGTCAACCCCACTATTATCTATGAACATCTTACCCAGTCTCCCATTCTTACAAGATCAGCCCTTTGCAACTGTGCAGAGTCTAGTTGATGTTAAGGTGTTTACACATTTGCAGGGATTTGCCTGCATGTATGAACTTGAAGGATCAGACCCACAGAAGGTTGTTGGAATTTGATGACGCTGCGGCCTAATTCAGGTTCCAGTACTGCAGTGCAAGTTCTTTCCCGTAATACCCCTTTCATAAGGTTTGTTCTCAGCATGATGAGAAATAGAATACGATCTAGCTCTTCAAAGCAAAACAAATATCATTGTCCCTATTTTATATGGGTGAAACTGAGGCACAGAATAGCAAAGTGATTTGCCCAAAGCCACACGGCAGTTCAGTGGCAGTGCCAGGCAGAGTTACTGTGCCATGTTCACTGGCACAGGGAGTAATTTACTTGCCTTGCTCTATGAAGGAACAGATATATACATGTTTTTGCAGTCGATGATTTCTGCCTCCCCCAAATATTTCATTTTTCAGCTGTTCATCTGATTTTTTGAAGGAGTATAATTATAAGTTTCACAGCATCTCAAGTGAACATCAACACTCAGTGCATTCCCAAATGTCTGTTGTATGCGTAGCAGCCATTTTTAGCTGCAGCACCACCCACTTGGGGTGTGTGTTTAAAAGCCCACTGGGGAAGGACGGCCTGTGTTGAAGAGAGTTTGGAAGAATTAAACCTTTACGGGATTTCATACTTGCTGAACTTGTTCCCCCTGAAAAAGGAAGTTTTTGTTTGTATTTGTACCAGGATTCTGTAATGATCTTTGTTGATTGATCTCGTTGAGATTTGCAGGGCATCCCAGGGCTCTTTCATTCATTTACATTTGTCTATTTATACATTCATACACAGATGTTACAAAACAGTCGCCGATCACTCTGGAGCTTCTTTCAATGTCAGTCAGTGCTGTTGCATTTTATTTTAATGAAGGCTGGGATGTGCTTGGTTTGATGGACTACAGTAATGTCTTTTGGGGCAGATGTGAGATCAGTGAATATAGTCCATTTCATTTGGAGGGTTGGGAAATGAGGAACTTTTACTTTAATTGTTTTTTTCCCCTCCCAGTGGTAGTATCTACTGCAGAGTATAACATGCCCTCTCATGTATACTGTACCATATATAGCAAAAGCTAGTGTACAGTAGTTGAACTGGAAAAAGATTTTTAGTGATTGCTGTAGTAGAGTCAGTAAAATTATGTCTAATTTGCAGAAATACACTGTGAATGTTTCTAACTAGAATATATAGTCTAAAGCACTGTAGGGTGAGTGGATCTCATTGGATACATACATGAAATTCCTGCTGTATTTTATTTTAAAGAGCCTAGGGGCAAGTGAGTGTGACGAAGCTTGAGATCACATACTTTTTGCCTGTGAAGATTTGGGAGTGCATTTGTAAATGTTGTATAGTGCAGGAAAAAGAAGGTAGTGGTAGTCACCTTAAATGACATCTGAAGAGGTCGGGGACTTCATTTCTGCAGCCACATATAGACAGGTGTCAGGTGGGGGAGATTTTCAAAGGCATAAAGGACAGTGAGGAACCTAACTGCTATTTTTATTATTTATTAATATTAATAATAGCAATGTCAATGGGAGTTGAGTTATTTGCTCCCTTTGGCTCTTTTGAAAGTACCAGCCAGAAAGGTCAAGTCACCTGCTTTGAGGGATGCTGGTCTGAAGGCTTTAGGCATAGGATTAGGATTCAGGAGATTTAGTTCCCACATTGGCTTGCTGTGTGGTCTTGAACAACCCACTTAATATCTATAACTCACATTTCCTCAGTTGTGAAATAGGGATAATGATAGTTACCTATATGTTTTGAGGATTAATGGTGGTAAAGTGCTATACAATTGCAAAGTACTATTAAGGCCAATGGGTGGTGGAAACAGAGCTCCTAGCACTGTGGTCAGTCCTCTAGACAGCCTGGTCTTGAGTTACTTCCTCCTTTGGCAACTCTTTGAAATTTCACAAGTACAAATTTCATGCAAATATGGCTCTTTTCTGTAAACATCCAGATAATGGGAAAGTTTCTATTTAGTAGAAAATGTTGCAAAATAGCTCCAATGTTGCAATCTTGATAACTGGCAAATTTCATTGGGGGAGTGCTCATAACAAATATATCCCTTCTGCTCTAGTTACAGAACTAACATGCCTGAGTTTTTCTCTTTGTTTTTCCAGGACATCCAGGCTGAGATTGATGCCCACAATGACATCTTCAAGAGCATTGATGGAAACAGACAGAAAATGGTAAAAGCCTTGGGAAACTCCGAGGAAGCGGCACTGCTCCAGCATCGACTTGATGACATGAACCAGCGCTGGAATGACCTGAAAGCAAAGTCAGCTGGCATCAGGTTAGTAACAGAAGCATCAAAGTAAGAATGGGACAACGTCTCGCTTTCATTGCTATTCTAAAATATTGCTGTACTGTAAAAGAGAGAATTCAGTTCTCTTTTTTAAAAGACTTTTGGGCTCAGATATAAGAACTCTGGGCACTTGCTAACCATGGAGGTTTAACTACTTAAGTAACTCTCTTCAGTGGTGTACAAACTGGCAGGTTACAACTGCACATGCTATTAAGGTCTGCTGAAAGTGGGCCTAGTTCTCCTCTCTGTGTTGCAAATCAGAAGCTCTCTGTAAGTTACATCTGGTGTGAGGAGAATCTATATTTTTTAACTGAAGTTAGTACTTTTATAGGGTTCATATCCTGAATATGTGAATTTGTATTTTTGTGTGTGTTGTGGAAGATCTTTGCAGATGATGGTTTATGAAAAATTGTTTAAAAGTGAGTAGATAGGCAAAAGGAGTGTTCATTTATTTTATTTTGAACCTAATAATGAAAAAAACACTGCCTTTTCAAATGGTCAGAAGGGACCATTGTGATCATCTAGTCTGACCTCCTATATAATATAGGCCATAGAACTTCCCCAAAATAATTCCCAAAGTAGATCTTTTAGAACATCCAATCCAGTGTTGTACAATAGTCTCCATTAAAATCTTTAAAATATCGTTTGTAAGAAGATAATATCTTATAGCTGTTGTAGGGAGTAAACTGAATCCCATAAAGTTAATTAGTTGTAAATGCCTTTACAGAGGTTTTAATAGCTATTACTTTGCTATTGATTAAAGCAAACTATACTGTGTTCTATTCCAGTAACGTTAAGCATCCATGTTAATTCTCCAAAGGCCAGAAAATTCAATCAAGACTTGAATTTTGGCACAACAGTTTTAAATTATAAACGAAGGGTAGAAATGACTGAGTCGTTTAATTTTAGACTCCACTTAACCATATCGCTGAACTGCTGCACAGACAAGCCCAAGGGGCAGCCTCTGCTCAGCCCACAGCCAGAATAGCATATTTTGAAATTTGAGGGCTCCAGCAGAGTTTGGAAGGGAGCTTGCAGAGACTGACCTGCTCTATGATTAGTTGAAGCAAGTCTCTTTAAACTTGGACTTCCGTGAGCTTCACTCACCAAATAAATTAATAAAACCAAAAGGGGGAGATTAAAAGACGTTCGTATGTTACAGTTTAATCAACAGCTGAAGAGTTCCAACAGCTGAGTTACTTGACCTTTCCTGGGGATTAATGATCATTTGGGAGAAATTAATGGTCCAAATTGCCCTTGAGCCATTTACCCCAGTCAGTCATTAATTCCCAGGCAAGAGGCTATGCACAAAACTGTGATTGCTATTATAAAAGGAAGGTTTGTGGAAATACTTTCTTTTTTGATATAAAACTATTTTTAATTTCTATGTATACATGGAACATGCTGTCCACAAAACATTATTAATGTTAGCAGCGTGGGTGTGATTATTGTTGACATCCACTGTGCTGCTGAACAGTGTGTCGTTCTGAATATGAACTACAACTAAAAAACAGTCTGGGAAAAGTTTGCTGACAAACTGGAGTAACACATGCGAAACAGATTAATCTTTTCTAATATCCATTGAAACTGAAATGTTTGTGATTCTGCCCATTCAGCTCCATGCTTCTGTTATAGTTCTATTGTCTAAATCCAGGAATAAAATAATAATGAAAAAATCTGAGAGACAGAAATGATAAATATTGTTAGTGTGAAGACTGTGTTTCTCTAATTGTTTGCCTTTAATGCTTCTGTTTTCTTGTTGTGCCTGGATTGAGAGGTGAACTATAAGTGAAATGTAGGATAGGTCTGGGAAGAACCACAAATCCATATTTTATAGGCTAGTATTGATGTTTGAAAGTATGATTTTGCTGTCATTTTTGTGTTCAGTTTTTGTACTGTGTCCAGATTAGGATTATTCCATTTCTTTTACAGAATAAAATTTCCAATCATGCGCAGTTTCGTATCTGGGCTTTAGTCCTTGTTGAAATAGGTACTCCGAGTATAAGTCACCCTATGCAAATGGCTAGCACAAGACCCCATGCACCACTTAAATCCAATTTAAACCCTTAACATTAAGCTGAAGTGAGACTCAAATGGTACATCGAGCCTAGTGCTAGCTCTGTTTACAGGAGTCGATTTTATCCAGAATGATTAGTTTCCTTGCTTATTGCCATGTGTAAAGGTGCTATAGTTTGAAAAGGCTGCCAGCATTTAGAGGTGTACTTTCAGATACAATCCAGAATCTACTTCAAAATTTACATTTCTGGCAATTGTGTCCTCGCCCACAATCTCAGATACCTGGATTTGCATCTCTCTTCTTGCTAATACCGGAGGAATTTTAGAGTTGACCACACGTTCACTCCGGATTCTCTGCCGTCTACAACACAAACAGCAGCAGCTCAGCATTTTCCTGTCTTGTACATTAGAGGCCTGTCTTTTAAAGCAAAATTTTGGGGCATCAGTGATGGGTGTTTTTTCCCCTTCTGCCCTTTTCATGTAGGGGACAAAAGGTTTTCTGTGGGGTGAGAGGAGGAAGTGTGGGAGAGGAAGAGTGATTCCCTGAATGAGACCACCCACTGAACTTCTTTCCTCCATTTGTTCCATTGTCCCCTAGTGTGATGGAGTTATCCAAACAGAGCAAGCCAAAAGGCCAAGAGGTGCTCCAGCTGTGAGGAGAACCTCTCAGGGTCCATAGAGAGGGAGTTCTATCACAGTTGCTCTCAGCCTGCAGGGACTCTGAGTCTGGCTTGCTTTTTGGAGCCTCTGCCTTCCTCTCTTCCAGCCAAGAATCCAATAGGGACATCTCCAGAAGGGATATCCGCCTAGTTCAATGCTTGGGATCCAGCAGGCACATCCTTCCTCACCAACATGTGATGCTTTTGGAATAAATCCCTCAGTGACTGCTGCCCCTACCCCCAAATCCCTTGACCTAGTCCGTTTCAAATGGCCTCCTCAGGGAAGTTCTCTTGTATGAATCCAGTGACCAGGGGCACAGAGAGTCAAAGCTTTCCTTGCAGACTAAGTTCCCAAAGGAAGCACTATCTAGGATGGGACCAGTCTCCAAATAGGGACAAAAATCTTTTCTCCATGAGGCACAAAAGAAAAGCAAAAAGTCCCCAAAACTCAAGATGCCTTCTAGACCCACATAGTTTCCCCCTAGTTCTAGCTCTTCCATTACTGATGCCTGTGTCTCAAATACAGATGGGGTTACAAAATGGATTCACTGAACCTTGTGATTGAAACCCAGACCTGATGCTGTTTCCCCCTGCCACACTCCTGCTTAGCAAATACCCTGAGCAGAATTCCCTCAAAAGCCTAATTGTTCCTTTGTAGATTTGAGCATGTGTCCACTCATCTGCGGCAGCTATATATCACACTTCTATAAGGAATACTATTGAAAATAAAAGCAGGAATGTTGGGTTAAAATAAACAATGATACGCACATTAAGTGTGCATTTCTTTTATCCCTTTACAATGTTTCTGGTGAGATACTTCCTCGTTTTCATTACTAAGCAGAAGGTACTTTTATATTACTTAACTGGCTTTTTCTGAGCATCAGGATTCCACCAGACTTTGAAACCATATGCTGGTAATGTTCTGCTACTGTCATTAATCTGGCACACAAGTGGACACTCATTAATGGTAAATTATAGTGAATTTAATCTAGTATTGTATACCACAAAATTCACATTAATACCAAATAAGTTCATTTATGATTAATGTTATTGCAGGGAATGGTAAATTAACAGTGAACCACTGTTAAAGTTTCCTTTAATTATCTGACTAGTGACATATTTTTTCCTCTCAAAGTTCCAATTCCTTTTGCATATGGGAAGTCTGCTAAATAACTGGAACAGAATTGTAAAACCTCAGGCAATACCAGCTTTTAGAGGTGAGAGCAACTTAGATGGATAGTTTTTTGTTTTTTTAATCTAATTGTTATTTGTCCTAAAAATCTCCACAAATGTCTCATTTCAGTACAAGTAAATCAATTGGGGTTAGAGATTTCTTTTATTTATAAAAAGGCCAGTCTGTTGGTTCAACAGCAAAGCAGTGAACTCAAAGCATGGTGGTCTTTCCTAAAAGGTGCAAAAGAGAGCAATAACACATGCGGTCAGGGCCGGCGCTCCCATTAGGCAACCTAGGCGGTCGCCTAGGGCACTGCTATTTTGGGGGCGCCTGCGCCCCCGCCGCCCGTAGAAATTTGGGGGCGGGACCTTCCGCCGCCGCTGTTGGGGGCGGGATTTCGGGGGTGGGACCTTCCGCCGCCTAGGGCGCCGGCAAAGCTGGCGCCGCTACTGCATGCGGTAGAAAGCATAATACAATTTCCATCTACTGTAAGGAGGGCTGGTGCAATGCAGTGATTGAGGGGAAGGCAGAGTGAGAATCCTGGAGTTCCCTGAATTTATTATTTTTAAGAGGGGCTTATGGTCAAAAAGTCAGTTTAAATTAAAATATGTAAATACAAACTGTGCACATGAATCTCTTCATATTGCTTTGAAACAGTCACCTCTGGGGTGAAATGTTTTGAATAGATTCGGTTGAAGTTTGTAGGCACAGTGCAGTATCTTGATATAAGGGGACATAATCTTTATTAGATTTAAAATGGTGGACACTGAAAATGTATTATTTGGCACTGATTTTGCATGTGGTTTACTGGTTGGCAGTGGATGCTTATTTACGAGATTATCTTGGGTTAGCAGTCCTGGGGTCTCAGACCTTTCTGCTGAAACTAGGGTTTTGCCATTCAACTGAAGTCCCTTGTTTTCCCTCTCTACCTTAAAGCTGGGTTCAGGCCTTAATAGGTTCAAGTGTGCCACTTACCTGTCTGTGGGCTTTCTCCTTTTTGAATTAGAAGATTCTGTGGAGCAAGGCACTATGTGGATCCTGACATCATGCTCTGTACTCCGTTGCAGTACCTCATTCACAAGTCAGTGTGGGCCCGCAGCAAGCTGGCTGTATGTTCAGTCTCAGCATATAGACAGCTGACTTAAATTCAGTATTGAGAGAGGAATGGTGGGGAAGCTGGGAGCTTAGGAGCACCAATTTAGGAAATCACCTGCTTAAGTGCATCTCTGTTAGGAAAACATTTAAGTACTTGCTAAAAACAAAGTAGGTGTTTAAGTGCTTTCATGGATCAGGGTGAAGGGAGAACAGATTCCTCTCCCTAAATCCTCCAAGCTCAACCTTCATGGAGACACCTTCCCTCTACAAATTAATCTTGCTTCCATCTAATCCCAATGACAAGTGCTTCCCAATTCATCCACCTCGTATCCCTCACTTCAGAACCACACCCCTCCTAAGTATCACAACCCCACCAAAATGATCCTCTTGAAGTAGACCTTCCAGCATATTTCATATGCACCTCCAAGAACTGCCAGATTAGTAACTGTTAGTATTGGGCATTCATTGGAACTGCTATTTAAAAAGAAGAAGGTGAAATAGTGTAGCTTGGAAAGAGTTAAGGTTTGAGTAACAGCTAACATGGATTAAAAAAATTGAAATAGCAGGTATTAAAAAAAAAAAAAAGAGGCAGAAACCAAATATATATAATACTGCTTGTTGATAACAGAAAAGCAGAGACCATGGAGCTAGCAGCAAGTTAAATTGAAAAGGATTTAGTTCTGCTCTGTAACCTGGCTGACATGTGGCAAGTGAAATTATTGTTTACAAGTGTAAGTAATTATATGTTGGGTTCAAAATTAATTGACAAAAGCACAGAATGACCGGAATTAAAGTGGAGCAGCGGGACGTCACTACAGTTGTCTTGACAATGTAGGGAAGCCAGCTAGAGAATAGAAAATACTAGGTATATTTGTGATACAGTAGAAAGTCAGTGGTATGAGATTACACAACTGCCTGTTAAGTGGTAGGCTAGGTTGAAGGTCCCATGTCAGGATAGCTTGGAATGGAGCAGAGGGGGTAACAAAGGAAATAGGAATGTGTCTACCATTATCAAGAGAAATTACAGTGAGGGCATGCTTTAATTGCATTACTGCACAATACTGCAGTAACTAATCACTGACTCAGACTTAATGTAGTAAATAACCTGTGCCACCACTGTGTTTTCAGTAGGGCTGTTGATTAATTGCAATTAACTCATGCGATTAACTCAAAAAAATTAATCGTGATAAATTGCAGTTTTAATCGCACTGTTAAACAATAGAATACCAATTGATATTTATTAAATATTTTGGATGTTTTTCTACATTTTCAAATATATTGATTTAGGTTACAGCACAGAATACAAAGTGTTCAGTGCCCACTTCATATTATTTTTATTACAAATATTTGCACTGTAAAAATGATAAAAGAAATAGTATTTTTCAATTCGCGTCATACAAGTACCGTAGTGCAATCTCTTTATCATGAAACCGCAACTTACAAATGTAGCTTTTTTTGGGTACCTAACTGCACTCAAAAAGAAAACAATGTAAAACTTTAAAGCCTACATGTCCACTCAGTCCTTCTTGTACAGTCAATCGCTAACAGAGATAAGTTTGTTTACATTTATGGGAGCTAATGCTACCGCTTCTTATTTACAATGTCATCTGAAAGTGAGAACAGACATTCACATGGCACTTTTGTAGCCAGCATCGCAAGGTATTTACGTGCCAGATATGCTAAGCATTCGTATGCTCCTTCATGCTTTGGCCACCATTCCAGAGGACATGCTTTCATGCTGATGACGCTCGTTAAAAAAATGTGTTAATTAATCTTGTGACTGAACTGCTTGGGGGAGTGTTTTACCCACATTCTGCCATATATTTCATATTATAGCAGTCTCAGATGATGCCTCAGCATGTTGTTCATTTTAAGAACACTTTCACTGCAGATTTGAAGGTACCAATGTGAGATTTCTAAAAATAGCTACAGTACTTGACCCAAGGTTTAAGAATCTGAAGTGCCTTCCAAAATCTGAGAGGGACAGGGTGTGGAGCATGCTTTTAGAAGTCTTAAAAGAGCAACACTCCAATGCAGAAACTACAGAACCCGAACCACCAAAAAAGAAAATCAACCTTCTGCTGGTGGCATCTAACTCAGGTGATGAAAGTGAACATGCGTCGGTCTGCACTGCTTTGGATCATTATCGAGCAGAACCCATCATCAGCATGGACACATGTCCTCTGGAATGATGGTTGAAGCATGAAGGGACATATGAATCTTTAGTGCATCTGGCATGTAAATATCTTGCAACGCCGGCTACAACAGTGCTATGTGAACACCTGTTCTCACTTTCAGGTGACATTGTAAACAAGAAGCGGGCAGCATTATCTCCTGCAAATGTAAACAAACTTGTTTGTGTGAGTAATTGGCTGAACAAGAAGTAAGTCTGAGTGGACTTGTAGGCTCTAAAGTTTTACATTGTTTTATTTTTGAATGCAGTTATTTTTTGTACATAATTCTACATTTGTAAGTTCAACTTTAATTATAAAGAGATTGCACTACAGTACTTGTATTAAGTGAATTGAAAAATACTATTTTTTATTTTTACAGTGCAAGTATTTATAATTAAATATAAAGTGGGCACTGTACACTTTGTATTCTGTATTGTAATTGAAATCAGTATATTTGAAAATGTAGAAAACATCCAAAAATATTTAAATAAATGGTATTCTATTATTGTTAACAGCATGATTAATCACGATTAATTTTTTTAATCGCTTGGCAGCCCTAGTTTTCAGCCATTCAGAATTAATCCCTTAGTTCTGATGATTGCTGGTGTACATTATTTCTTTCAGCCTTGGAGATTCGTGCTCCTGGCATCAAAGATTTAAGTTTGGCTCAAAAGTCCAGAAATAGTGTATTTCGGTGCAAAGATTAGATGTATGTAATTTGTACACTACAAGTTCAGATTCATAACAGAGAGTGGGGATTTTCTTTCATCCTTCTCAAATATGCACTCTGCATTGTTTGAGACAGGTTCACACATCAGAGAGACATTCATCCACATTCTGTTGTCTCTCAGAATAATTTGCTTTTGCAGTGCGAAATGATTTAAAGTGGTGACTTTTAATGCACATTTGAGCAGTTATTTTGCATTTAGGTGTTAAGGAAGTGTTCCTGTTCTAACAGGGACAAGTTTCTTCAAATAAAATGTAGTAGATTTTGAATGTAGGGCACGCCTCTGAATAGGACACTGTTTTATCTTTTTGCAGGGCCCACTTGGAGGCAAGTGCAGAAAAATGGAACAGACTGCTGACATCACTGGAAGAGCTAATCAAATGGCTGAATGTGAAAGATGAAGAGCTGAAAAAGCGGATGCCCATTGGAGGGGATGTTCCAACTTTACAGCAACAGTATGACCACTGTAAAGTGAGTTGGCTGCATTTAGCAAATAAATATATTAAAATAAAGGAATAAGCAGAAATAGATTTGAATTTTCCCTAATGATAAATCTTGAGAAGTGTACCTTTTTTAATCATGGCCACATTTTCTTACCAGGTCAGAGTAATTTAGAAACTCTATTTAAAATTACATCAGAATGGTTTCTGATTTATATATTTTTACTGAAGAAAAACTTGGTTCATTTCCTGGTGTTCTTCACCTTCTAACACAAGGGTAGGCAACCTATGGCACGCGTGCCAAAGGCGACACGCGAGCTGATTTTCAGTGGCGCTCACACTGCCCGGGTCCTGGCCACCGGTCCAGGGCACTCTGCATTTTAATTTAATTTTAAATGAAGCTTCTTAAACATTTTAAAAACCTTATTTACTTTACATACAACAATAGTTTAGTTATATATTATAGACTTTTAGAAAGAGACCTTCTAAAAACGTTAAAATGTATTACTGGCACGCGAAACCTTAAATTAGAGTGAATAAATGAAGACTCGGCACACCACTTCTGAAAGGTTGCCGACCCCTGTTCTAACAGGAAAGTCTGTCATTCTGTGAGCGGAACTGATCAAGACCTTATACAAATAAGAGTTAAGCAAGAACTATAAAACAATGTTGATTCTAAATTTAGTAGAATTATTTTAAGAGTTCTCCACATACTGTTAAATGGCCAGTATTGTTTTTTTCTGTTTAGTGAATAGTTTTGTTTACAAAGACTCAGAATTGCTTACAAGCACTCAAACAAAACTAGTTAGGCCTCACATTTTGTCATCTAGCTCTTCTAACTGTGTTGTTTAGTGAATCGTAAAATATCTTGTTGTACATTAAAATATAGACAAACAAAAGCCCCCAAGTAAGGTAAATATAGTTATTAAACCAAATGTATCCTGGTAGTGAGCATTATAACTTTAATCATAATGTATATAACTTGTCACATTGAGTAGTTCTGCACAATAACACACTGGTTTCTTTTCGATGACTATGTTTAGTGGGGATGTAGATATTTTTCACATTCAATTTTTTGATCAATAGAAAGATGCTCTGCCTTAGTAATGTTTTGGGGGGGGGGCTTAGAGTTGCTAAATCCTAATAGGAAAACTTAAAATTTCTCTTCATTCATTCATTTTTAATAAGGATATTTCCATAAATACAGGATCTTTGTTTCAATACAGTTCATCATCTCTCCTCCCACCACCTGGCCAAAAAAAGAAATAGAAATAAAATAATCATGCTCTGTTGCAGGCATAACTTCTCTGAATACTTTATGGTGATCAAACAGAGGTTTTTTTAAAATCAGATAGGCAATAAAAGACTGGAGCAGATAAATATATACAGAAGCTCCTGACTTACGCAAAGCGTTCTGTTCCGGAACGCTTTGCATAAGTCGAATTTTGCGTAAGTCAGGAACGTATCTCCAACAAGTACGCGCGCCCCTCCCCCCCTCAAATAAAACACACAAAAAACATCTTACTGAACTTTTTCCGTAAATCGGGTTTGCGTAACCCGGGGAGCGTCTGTATTTTAAAGTCTCTGTCAAACAGGTGTTAATTGGTCTTCAAATGAACTTCAGCACATACTGTATGCTAGTGCTACATAGAAAGCAAACCTTTAATATGACATTTAACGATCTTAAGTGCTTTACAAAAATGGGTGTTATACCCAAAGATAGGAAAACTGAGGAACAAAGAAGTTAACCTCAGGAAAAAAATCCCATACAACTTTCACCATATGACCCACTTCCAGAAACCAATCTGAACAAGAAATATGCTGAAAGCAGTCTGAAAAAAGTTTGGTGTATCCAAAAGAAGAAAAAAATTGCAGAAAATCTTAGTGTGTGGTTTTAATGAAACACTTACTGGTTCTTCCCCCATCCAGTTTGAACTAGAATGTGGCATGCTTTTCCCCTTTCTCTGGGGCTAAGTATCACAGTATCACTTTCAGCCCTCTCCTCACTTACAGAGCAAAACACCCAGGATTTGAACCTTGTTCTTCCAGATGCCAGGTATTTGATATTTATATGCTCTGACATATGTTCAGTGATTGGTTCTGTTTATTGTGATATAGTGAGGGTCATGGGCATTTAGTTTAGAATTATGCTTTAGTTGTCACCATAAATATTGTAAATGTACAAATTAGAGGAAATATTCTTTGTTTATTAGCAATCTTTAAATGAAACCATTCAACTAGATTTCCCCATATTTATTGATGTGTATGCATGCATGCTACAGAACAATTGATTTCCTTCAGCTTCTCTTTTGATTTTCTTTTCTCTTTGGTGAAACAAGCCAATCAAATTTTGCTAAATCTGACCAAGAGAAAATTACTTTTCAAAGATACTCCCTTCATGACACTGGGAACCGTCGCATCATTTTTGACCTCCTACCTCTCAGATTAGAAGATTTAACAAACATTTCACATATCTGCAAGATTTACTTTTAATACTACTAAATTTACTTTTAATACTACTAAAATCCTCAACCTCATGGTGGTTGTTCCATGCACTGCTATTTGCAATGCTCTCCTTGCTGATCTTCCAAAAGTCTCTCTTCAGCAACTGCAGATCAGCCCCAAATCATACAGCAGTCTACTTTTTGCTTTGCCTTATTTTCATGTGCTACCTCTCTCTTCACTTCATTAGCTTCTTCTGTTGAGGCTGTTGATTTGAAATTGTCATTCTAGCATTTAATGCCATCGTCAAACTGGTCAGTATTTCCTCCCTTTTTTATTCCCACTTCTCCCTGCCTTCCTGTTTGCTTCTTTCACTCATATTCGCTCAGCCAGTTTACCACAACTCATTCTGCCACTGCCATTTAAAAATACCAGGAAGTCAGAGGGAATTTTGCCAGTTAATTTAATGGGGACAGGATTTCACCCCAGACTTTATCCACATTTAGCTCTTTGTAAATATCATCTTCTCTCACTGAACCTTTTCCTCGTTTTAGTGTTGCTACTTCTAATGATTTGATACCCCTCTTCCTCCTTGTAAACCTAATATTTTGTTCTCATTCCAAAATGCCTGTTGTTGATTTGTTTGTTCCTGTTTAATGCAATTTGCTTTATTGCTCTCTCCTTCTGTTAGCATTCCCCACTGCTCAAGTTCAAAGGCACTATATATAAGTACAATATAATGTAATTTTAAATGTATGTTTGCTTGATTTATTTGTGTGCTACTGAGAAGTGTTAGGGTGGGAGGAAAGAAATGGATTGCAAATTAATTATAAATTTGGCTTTTGATTTTGATAACAGTGATCATGTTAATTTTTCTGAAGAAGGTTTACATTCAAAGAGAATTCATACTGGTATCACTCCCAGGAGTAAGGGATGCAAAATCAAGACCAAATTACTCAAATGAACAGGAACCTTTTACAAGTGTAGTAATGTGTTGCCCCAGTGTCCAGAAGTTCATTTTGCTTCTTTCAGAATAGCCCCAGGTGAATATTCCCCAAAATACTTTGTGAATAAAAATGTATTAGTAATTTGAGAGGAATTCAAATTAAATACAAATGAGCAGTATAAAATATACCTAAGTCAAAGATTACATTCAGCCTCACATACTATTGAAAACTCAGATGTAACTTAACTCTTCTCTTAGGGGGTTATTTGCTGTGCCAGAAAGAAGTGTCGGAATGAAGGCAACTCCCTTTTTAATCCCTATTTTACTACTCCATATTTCTCATTAATGCCAATCTGTTTCAAGTCTAATTTCTCTTTCACTCTCTTGGCTCTTTCCCAGGCTTCCTTGTAACAGTTCATTTTAGGTTTTCAAAGAGTTATATGGTAATAGCACTTTTGTATACAAATTCTGATAAATTACAATGATCACATCAGAAGATGCTCCTAGTTCCTGATGTGGGCTCCATCTATGGCCTGGGACAAATCACTTTACTTTTCTGCATCAGTTTCTCAATCTATAAAAGGAGGTTAATACTTATCAGTCTCATAAGACTGTCTTGTGGAATAGCTACTTAATTTATGCAAAGAGCTTTGAAGATGGAGTACTTTATAAATTTATAAATTATAAATTTTTGATGACACCTAGATGTGTAGCTGAACAAAGGTCTAGCTAGTGCTGAACAGAACATTCATCTTCAGTCGCAGAAATGATAAAATCTTGCCTCATTCTAGTTCAAACTGGATGGGGGAAGAACCAGTAAGTGTTTCATTAAAACCACAAACTAAGATTTTCTGCAATTTTTTTCTTCTTCTTTTGGATACACCAAACTTTTTTCAGACTGCTTTCAGCATATTTCTTGTTCAGATTGGTTTCTGGAAGTGGGTCATATGGTGAAAGTTGTATGGGATTTTTTTCCTGAGTCCCTGATTGGTTGAGCCATTCCCAGATGATCAAGAATGATAGTTCAGCCCATCAAAAACTTTGCAGCTAATTTCTCACAGGGAGGCTGCAGTTCCATTTGAGCTTTCTTAACCAGCAGGAAAAAATTGGGAGAAAATTTTCTTCTAATCCTAGCTCCTGTGTCCTTCTGACTGGCAGGCAATTGGCTACTGTGTTTAGCAGTTGATGTAATTTCTTTTGGAGCTGTCTTATTTTGCAGAATTTTATCTCTGTTTTTACAAAGGGAAATTTATGGAATTCAGTGGTATTGGAGTTTTTGGATCATCGGACTGAAGCCTATGATTATAATGTATGATTCTTAGACAGAGATTAAGTGTTCTCCTAGGCATGAATTGCTACCTTTCTGAATGCCTTCAGTTATTCTCTACAAATGCTTTATTACTTTGTTTGCTCTGTGTCAAATGTCACCAAATGTGCCCTATAGTATTAAGAGGGTTAGACTCAGAATCCGTTTCAATGTCTTTATTCACAAAGAGACCCAAGATGCAGCATTATCAAGGTAAGGGGGAGCCATAGCAAAACACAGGGGCTAAGGGGAAGCACAGCACTGGCTGTTCTTCAGTCAGGCAGTTGTACGGTGGTGAGCTGTTTCCCAGGAAGTGTTAGAGCCAGGCTTACAGAGGCTAAAGGGTGCAGCAATTAAAAAAAGACAATGCTGTAGAAGCTGCTCATAGAGAACATTCCCTGTCAGTTCCTACATATAATGAGGATGCTGAAATGATGTCCATGAGTGAGGCTTATGGGGTAAGTGTGGGGGAACAGAAAATCAGGAAGGTCAGCAGACTGATGGAGAAGGGCAACAACATCTTTGATTTGGAGAAAGAACTACAATCTGATCCCTTAGCCTGTGGTCACTATAGAGTAAAGTCCTGTTCCCCACTACAGCACATGCTAAGTAGCTTTTAAAAGCAAGGTTGCTCCTTAAAAAAACCCTGTACATTCAATCAGGAGGAAAAATGGCCTATTCACTAGTCAGTCAGCATTCCCAAGCATTCTGAGAGCTGCTTAAGAGACTCTTACAGCATTAAAGTGTTTGAGTGTTGGCTGGTGAGAAAGTAACAACATATTCAGAAGAAAGTGCAATTTTTTTTAGTTTTAACTGAGGTGAAGCCTAAACTTTTTTTGTGCTATGGTTAGAAAGGGGAGGAAGGGGCTTTGTGCGGATATTTTGGTCAGGGAGAAGGAAAGGGAGTGTCTGGTAACCCCTATTCTACTCTACTATTCTGAGAGTGGAGTGGACTCGTCTGATATAAAAAACTTAGAACCACTGTTCATTGGGAACTGCTTGAATTGATTTGTGTGTTACTTGTAATGATTTAAGTTTATATTTTTCCTGTTAATGTTTATTTTCCTCTTTCATTAACAATTTCTCCAAAAGGATGGTGTAAAAATAAGTGTCACAAAGAATTAAAAGGAAAATTTGCCTTTGACTGTTCCCAAAAATGCAGTTTCTTATGATAAGTGTGGAAAATTGCATGGGTTTAGTACTTAAAATAATACACCACTGGGACAGTAAAAGAAACAAGCATGCTGTTAACAGTGCGAAGTACAATAACTTGTTTTGCAATGCTGAGAGCAATAGCTATAATCATCCGTTATTCATAGGCATCTCAGCAGAAAAATCCTTTCAATACAATAAAAAGAAAGACTTCAGGAAAATTGTCGTTTACATATTAACCATTTGCCATAGACATTTGTCTAAAATTTCTTTTCTCAGGGTCCAGTATCCATTTTATTTGTATCAAGGGCTCCATTATTAAGCTGGTCTATTTGAACCCACTGAATAAAACCTGTTTTGGAGAGTCTTCATTGTTAGAATGCCCCTTTTGCTGTTTTAGGCCATTATTACCCCGGAGGAAAATATATGTGAATGAAGACCAGCTTACAGTGCAGAAATAGCATATTAAAAAATTTCACATCTGTCCCAGTACCCTGTGAACATAGTATGAGTATTACCTCCCTCTCAGCTCCTTATCTCCCATGCCGAACACCACAACGCACACACCTTGTCTTCTCTAGAAAATGAGGTTATGCCAAACCCTTGCCTTGGCTCACTCCAAATATCTGCTTCGTGCACTCCTACTTTCCAACTGCGGAGTGTCTCTAGTGGAAATCCCAAGACCAGTCTGACTTTCCTCCACTGCAAATTTGTTCTCTTTCTTCAGTTCTGCCATCTCCCTAGATTCTGCTTCCAACTTAATTGAATCCCGTGCCTGCAATTTCAGCTTCCTTTTTGCTATCTTTTACTCACCGCTCAAAACCTCTCTTCCTCCTGCCTCCACATCCCACTCTGTAGATATCTTCCAAAAAAAACATGATAAAATGTCATGACCTCTTCCCTCAGCTTGCCTTTCCCTCCCCTCTCCTCTTTCTGCTCTATCATAGATGCAGAAGTTTCTCATCTGCTCTTGTCTTAAAACCCCCTGCACTTGCTCCAGTGACCCCATCCCATCCCTTGATCTCCCTTGTGTCCATTCTCAGTCCCTTCCTTACTCTTCTCCTTAACATCTCACTCTCCTACGTATTTTTCCTCAACAATGCAAACATACTTTATCTCCCATTTTTAAAAAAACCTGACCTTTGCCTGTCCAAATACCAGCCTTTCTCTCTTTCATCTCTAAGATCGTTTAACACTCTGTCGACAATCTGTCTGGAGTTTCTCTTCCCCAATTCCATCCATGTAAGTTAATGGTCTATCTGTTCACGAGAGGGAAAGGTCCCATAGAGCATGAGGAGGAGTGTGGAAAGCTTGGAAGATTAAGAACTCTGTTTTACCAATTTGAGCATGAGCTGATGGCCAGATAACCACAAGGAGATGGCAAAGAGACAGACCAAGGTTTTAGTTTAGACAGAAGGAGACAGGTCTGGAGTAGAGAGGTAGATCTGTGAGTCACCCGCATGCAGATAGTAATGGAATTTGTGTTTGCAGATGACATTACCCCGAGAAAAGGTGTCGAGGGAAAAGAAAAGGGGAGCAAGGACAGAGCTCTGAGGAATTCGCAGAAAACTGGAGGTGGGATGAGGCAGACTCTCCAAAGGATTAGATATCAGAGGGGTAGAAGGAGACCCAGGAGAAAACAGAATCATGGAAGCTAAGGGAGGACAAGGTTTCAAGGAAAGCATGGTTGAATGTGTCAAAGACGGCTGACGGGTCAAGGGGGATGAGGGTGGAATAGTGGTTCTGAACTTTTGGCTAGGAAGAGTCAGTAGAGACTTTGGCGAGAGCAGTTTCAATGGATGTAAGGCATGGAAACCATACATTACTACCTGAATACCTGAGTTTAATTCTTTTGATATTTTTGGTGGAATTTATGTGGAAGTAAGGAATAATTATTTATTCTAAACTTGTGCAATGTAAGATTGGATCAATAAATTGATTCCATAAGGTTCATAGCATTGTGGTTATCAAGTTTACTTCTCTAAATAAACGTATATGATTTAAAAAGGAAAATAAACCATTCAGTAGGGATTCAAATAACAAGATTGTTTTATAAAATTAATTAACCTCAAATAGGATTATACATTGCTAAAATTATGACCTCTTAGAAACCTATAGGTACTAATATGAAGAAGTAGTTCTCATATATTCTTAAAAAATAAGAGGAATATAGAGCTAACTCATCATTTTACATGGTTGAAGGAGGTTTCCAAAAGAACAAAGACATTTTGATTTATGAAAGCGCTATGTTACTACTTCACAAATAGTAGTGAAAAAGTAACTATACGCACATACTGATCTGTTACACATTTAGCTGTAAATTGGATTTCCTATACAACCAAGAGCTTTGGACATTGAATTAAATCCTCATACTTAACAGTAAATTCTCTTTAAGTCAATAGAGTGGATCAGTGGGAATGTCAAATTAGCAGTAGAGAGCGAGAATACCAAATGATATGGTTTAAAGGAAGTTATTAGAAAGAATAAATGATTTTTCAGTTACATCAGTTATCTTTTCTCATTTTTGTTCTTTTCCTTCAAAATGTCTAGTTCATATTTTATACATAGAGCCCTGATCCACATCTGATCCGTGATCTACAAATATGGTCCTCAGATTTGCAGGCCTCTAGATATAAAATTTCAATCTGTATCCATCTGCGATCTGCAAACATGGTCTGCCAATATTTGCAGATATAAAGCGGATATCCACAGATTTGCAAGGCTCTATTCATACACTTTATACTCGTTCACCTGGGTATTAATCAGGCAGTTTTTTAATTAATATGTTTCCTCCTTTTTCTTAGTATCCTTTATTTTTTGAGCAATGAGCTGTTCTCGAAGATAGACTGGAAGATTACAGCTAAGCCTCCAAAAGCATAGAAGATCCAGATTCCAGCTATTAAACAATAATATCACTTGACAGGTGTAATAATGGTAATATTCTCATGTTCTGAAGGAGAGGGAAGATGAGGAAAACTGATCCGCCAAAGTGATAGTTTTAGGGATCAAATAATACATGTTCTAGGGCTTGATCCTGCATGCTCTATGCTCTTAACCAACCAACTAAGAAGTGGAATTTGAGGTACATTTTTTTCTGCTTCAGTAAATAAAGAGTGCACTTTAAATCAGGAATAGAAATCCGTTATTACTGAAAAGCTATAATTTAATACTGTATCTATTTTATTAGATTTTTCTAGGTTTGGTGTTTGATAGTCCTGGCTGTTTTGCTGTATGAATAAAGATAAATGGTAACTTGGGACAATATATATATTTTTTAATATTGGATCTAGATAGCTGTTAGGCTTTAGAAATTAGAACAGGCAATGCCAGGGACTTTGGTAAAAAGAACTATTGATCTATCTGCTCATTTGACAATTCATTTCTTAGAAAGCTTTTTGTACTTATAAACACAGAAAAGGGAAACTAGTAAATTCATCATAGTTGACTCAACAAGTACTATTTTAATGTTTAAACTACAAAATCTATCATGCTTTGGTGAAAATGTGTAGCTGAAAACCACTAATGATTTTAGGATTGTACTGAGAAATTTAGTAGGCAATAACACTGCACAGCAATTTGCCAATACTATAGAAGTTAGAATACTTGAGTTTGCTCAGTGTGCCTTTGTAACCTGGTCCAACTAATCTGAGGCTGAAGCCTGAGGGTTTGTCCACACATACAGCACTGCAGTGGTGCAGCTGTGCCATTGTAGCGCTTTAGTGAAGCTTCTTCCGTCAGCGCATGTAATCCACCTCCATGAGAGGCGGTAGCTATGTCAACAGAAGCTCTCTGTCGACACAGTGCTGTCTACACCAGGGGTTAGGTCGGTATAACTACATCGCTTGGGGTGTGGATTTTTCACATCTCTGAGCAGCATAGCTATACTGATGTAAATTTGTAGTGTAGACCTGGCCTGAGTGTTAGCCCAAGTGGGTGTTAAAACCCCGCCTTACAGGGCCCTGGAGCCCAGGCTTCAGCCTGAGTCTGAATGTCTAAACAGCAGTTAAACAGCAGTTAAGCAGCCCCTTACCCTAAGTCCCGCAGGCCTGAGTCAGCTGGCATTGGCCAGCTGCAGGATTTTAATTGCAGTGTAGGCATTCCCACTCAGGCTCTGAAACCTGGAGAGGAGGGTGGGTAGCAGGAATGTCTACATGGCTATTTTTAGTGCCGTAGCATGACCCCAGCAAGTCTGTAGAGCCAGACTCTGAGACTCGCTGCTTTTATTTATTTATGTATTTAGTGCAATGTAGACACCCAGCAAAATTAAGTCAACCTAAGTTACGTTGACGTACAGCCACTGCAGTAATTAAATTGCTTTTGCATGTCCACACTTCACTCCTTGTGTCGGCGGTGCACGTCCTCACCAGGAGACCTTGCACTGGTTTAAGTGCCACTGTGCGGCTTTGTGGGACGGCTTCTGAAAGGCAGCAACAGTCAATGTAAGCAATGCAGTGTTCACACTGACACTGTGTCATCCTAACTACATCAGCATTGACACTATGCCTCTCATGGAGGTGGAGTTAAGTCTGTGTAGTGGGCAAATTACTTTAGTGGGAGCTACATTTTAATGTGGATGTTTACAGAGTTAGCTCTATGTAAACTGCCTTACGTCGACCTAACTCTGTAATGTAGACCAGGGCTCAGAGGGTGCGGGTTGAAGTTTGAGTGCTGTTGAAACTCAGTCTAGTACTGCAGGGAGGATACAACAGTTTGAGTTACAACACTTTATTATCAGATTATCCAATCACTCTCCTAATCCAATAACTGTGTGCTGCTAATCAAATCATTCTGTGTAACTGGAATGTTGTTTTGGAATGTGGTCACTCTTACTCGAGCTAGGCTAGCTCCAGTGCTGTAACTCGAGTTTATTTAGATCCCATCTTATTGTGGCAGTGAAGACAAGCCCTTACTAGAAAGGCCCAAACAAAGGAGAAAACTGAGTAGACCTTAGGGTTTGTCTTCACATGCAGCACTACAGCTGGTGTAGCGCTTTAGGGAAGACGTTCCTATGCCGATGGGAGAGCTTCTCTCGTCGGCATACTTACTCCACCTCCCCGAGAAGCCGTAGCGATGTCAGCAGGAGAAGCTCTCCTGCTGACATAGCACTTCTACACCAGGGGCAAGGTTGGTATCATTATGTCATTCAGGGGTGTGGTATGTAGTGTAGAACTGGCATTAGAGTTCGATTAGGATTTTTAGCCGTGATCTAGTAGTAGCAGCATCTGAAGCACCATCAATCTGCAAGGTCTGTGTCTCATGTGCTGCTTCTGTAGAAGCTTTCAGAGCCAGGGAGATACCCATGCTGCCACGCTTTTGCACACAAAGCAGACTCTCTGAGAGGGGTGCAGGACTAACAGGTAAAAAACACAAAGGCTGAGAATCAATTCAATTGCAAGGTCAGTAGAGCCTGCTAATTTTCTCAGCTGCTCCTGCCTTCCTTCCATACACACACAGTCACATTATTTTTTCTGACCTATGCAGTTTGCACATTGGACAGAGAAAGAAGCCAGGCTGTGTGCTGAGTTGGTCTGAGATTTAGAGCAGCCATATCTCTTTGACCACTGAAGTTGTATGGTGTGTTGTGAATGACGCAGGAGTCTACTTAAAGAAGAATGCTCTGTGGTTAAGGCTCTGGGCCAGTCGTCTCCAACCTTTTAACGTAAGGTTGCTCATAACTTGGGGATGCAGGCCGAGGAGACGGTTGAGCAGGAGGACCCCATGGTGGACATTCTGATCCCAGAAGGTCCATCCAGAATAGTGCTTCCGCTCATTAAGACCATACAGTCGAACTATAAGACTATATGGCAGACCCCGGCCTCCAGCGCTCCAACAGCCAAGGGTGTGGAGCGCAAGTACTTCGCCCTGTCAAAGGGGTACGACTTCTTGTTTTGCCACCCAAGCCCATGTTCCCTGGTAGTCTCGGCAGTAAATGAGAGAGTGCCATGGGCAGCAGGCCCTGGCCCCTAAGGCCAAGGAAGCAAAGCGCCTGGACCTGTTTGGCAGAAAGGTGTATTCCTCAGGGGGCCTCCAGTTGAGGATGGCTAAAGCCATCCTCAACAGGCATAACTTCAACTCCTGGGCGGCAGTGGGGAAGTTTAAAGACAACCTCCTGCAGGGTTCCCAACAGGAGTTCACGGTGCTGGTAGACGAAGGCAAGGCTGTAGCAAAGACCTCTCTCCAGGCATCCTTGGATTCGGCGGAGGCGGCGGCCAGGACAATCGCATCTGGCGTGGTCATGCGACGCTGCTGCCTGAGGTCCAGAACTCTCTCCAGGACCTCCCCTTCAGAGGGTCCGGGCTCTTTTCGGACCAGACGGTCGCAAAGCTACATAGCCTCAAGGACTTGAGGGCTACACTCAAGTCGCTGGGCATGCACGCCCCGGCAACTCAGAGGAAGCCCTTCAAGCCGCAGCCGCCGCCTCAGAGTCACTACTAAGCCTCGTCCTAGGCATGAGCCCTGCCACAGGCGAAGCGGGGATAACAGGAGGCGACGTAATAATAACAATAGCTCCAATAGGCCGGGCCAGAGCCAAGGCCAACATAAGTCCCAGCCTGGCCCTAAACCAGACTTTTGAAGGTGCGCTCGAGGACAGCGTACCAAACCAATCACAGGATCCGTCTGCTTGTTTCCTGAACCGCCTGTCCCGTTTCTCCCGTACGTGGTCCAGCATTACGTCAGACCGTTGGGTGTTACGCACGGTGCGAAGTGGATACAGGCTGCAGTTCTCCCTGCCCACCCCCCATTCTCCTTCCCGGTCCCTCTTCAGGGACCCCTCTCACAAGCAGCTCCTGGAAAAGGAGGTTCGCACGCTCCTAGAGGCGGGGGCGGTAGAGATGGTACCGAAAGACCTAAGGGGGAAAGGGTTCTACTCCCGATACATTCCCAAGGCCAAAGGAAGCCTTTGACCCATTCTAGACCTGCGTGGGCTCAAGAAGTTCCTGGTCAAGGCCCAGTTCCGCATGGTCTCTCTGGGCACCATCATCCTTTCCTTAGATCCGGGGGAATGGTACGCTGTCCTCGACATGAAGGACGCGTACTTTCATATCGCCATCCACCCGGCACATCGCCGATTCCTGCGTTTCACCGTGAACCAGGAACATTACCAGTTCATGGTTCTCCCATTTGGCCCCACGGGTGTTCACAAAATGCATGGCAGGAGTGGCGGCCTTCTTACGGAGGCAGAGGATTCGAGTTTATCCGTACCTCGATGACTGGCTCCTGGCGGGCTGGTCCGAAGAGGAGGTTCGGTCCCACGTGCAGGTGGTCCTGAGACTATTCCGTACGCTGCGGCTCCTGGTCAACGTTCCCAAGTCCACCCTCATTCCAACGCAGAGAGTGGAATTCATAGGGGTGGTCCTAGATGCGGTACAGGCAAAGATGAGCCTTCCAGTATCACGATTCATGGCCATCCAGCAAGCAGTGAACTCCCTGTGCCAGTTTCCCACTACAACGGCCAGATGCTGCCTGAGGCTGCTGGGCCACATAGCAGCATAATATAATATATGGAGATATACCTATCTCATAGAACTGGCAGGGACCTTGAAAGGTCATCGAGTCCAGCCCCTTGCCTTCACTAGCAGGACCAAGTACTGATTTTTGCCCCAGATCCCTAAGTGGCCCCCTCAAGGATTGAACTCACAACCCTGGGTTTAGCAGGCCAATGCTCAAACCACTGAGCTATCCCTCCCCCTTGGAGCATCCACGCATGTGGTCAAGCATGCCAGACTGAAACTCAGACCGCTGAAGGCTTGGCTCACCCATGTATACCGCCCAGGCAGGGACTCCCTGGACTTGGTAGTGACAGCCCTGGGGGATGTACTATACTCCTTGCGGTGATGGCAGTCCCAGACCGTGGTTTGCGAAGGCATCCCCTTTGCTGCACAACAGCCGGACCTGACGCTTGTGACGGACGCGTCAGACCTCGGATGGGATACCCACCTAGGGGACCTCAGGACTCAGGCCTTGTGGTCGGGAGCAGAGCGGTCGCTCCATATCAATGTGAAGGAGCTCAGGGCGGTTCGTTTAGCCTGCTAGACCTTTCACGCCACCTTGAGTGGTCACAGCATGATAGTTCTGACGGACAACATGGCCACTAAAACAAGCAGGGCGGAGCCCGTTCCTCACCGCTCTGCCACGAGGCTCTCCTCCTCGGGAACTTTTGCATAGCCCACGCCATTCACCTCGAGGCGTCATATCTCCCGGGGGTGCGGAACAAACTGGCGGACCACCTCAGCAGGTCGTACCGCATGCACGAGTGGACGCTCAGAGCGGACGTCGTGGTTTTGCTCTTCTGCAAGTGGGGGTTTCCCCGGATAGACCTGTTTGCCACCAGGGGCAACGCCCAATGCCCGCAGTTCTGCTCATTCCAGGGCCGCAGCCCAGGCTCAATAGCAGACGCATTCGCGATCCCGTGGGGAGGGGAATTGAAATACGCCTTTCCCCCACTTCCTCTGGTGCACAAGGTCCTGCTCAAGGTGCGCAGGGACAGGGTGGCGGTCATCCTCATAGCCCCGGCCTGGCCCGGCCAGCACTGGTTCACCACGCTCCTGGAGCTGTTGGTGGAAGCCCCGGTAACCCTGCCCTTACACCAGGACCTCATCACGCAGGACGGAGGGCGGCTCCTCCACCCCGACCTGTAATCACTGCATCTGACGGCCTGGAAGCTCTGTGGCTGAATGCTTTGGAGAGCCAGTGCTCCCTTCCTGTGCAGCAGGTTCTACTTGGTAGTAGGAAGCCCTCTACCAGGGCGACTTACCTGGCCAAGTAGAAGAGGTTCTCATGCTGGTGTGGGCCCCAACAAGTTCAGCCATGCCAGGCTCCGGTGCCGACCATTCTAGAGTACCTACTGCACCTCAAGCAGCAGGGGCTGGCCCCGTCCTCGATCAGGGGGCATCTGGCGGCCATCTCCGCCTTCCACCCAGGGATTTCAGGGGGCTCGGTGTTCTCCCACCCAATGGTGGGGCGGTTCCTTACAGGACTGGAGAGGGTGTTCCCTTACTCATGCCCCCCAGTCCCTCCATGGAATCTCAACTTAGTCCTTTCTAAGCTCATGGGGCCCCCGTTCGAGCCCCTCGCTACCTGCTCCCTCCTCCACCTTTCCTGGAAGGTGGCATTCCTGGTAGCCATCACCTCGTCCAGAAGGGTATCTGAGCTGAGGGCACTCACCTCGGAGCCACCATATACAGTGTTTCATAAAGACAAGGTGCAGCTCCGTCTGCACCCCAAGTTCCTCCCAAAGGTGGTCTCACCATTCCATCTAGGCCAGGACATTTGTCTGCCGGTGTTTTTTCCCAAACCCCATGCGGACCTGAGTCACCGCAGCCTGCACACCCTAGATGTCTGCCGAATGTTAGCATTCTACTTGGAGCGCACCAAGCCCTTTCGTAAATCCATGCAGCTGTTCGTGGCCGTGGCTGAGAGGATGAGAGGCCTCCCGGTGTCGGCGCAGCGAATCTCCTACTGGATTGCAGACTGCATTCGGGGATGTTATGACCTTGCAGGAGTTCCGGCCCCGGCGGTCACGGCCCATTCGACCAGGGCGCAAGCAGCTTCAGTGGCTTTCCTGGCACAGGTCCCGGTCCAGGAGATCTGTAGAGCAGCCACCTGGTCGTCGGTGCATACCTTCACGACCCACTACGTGGTCAACTAGCAGGCCCGAGAGGATGCGGCGGTTGGCGGGGCGGTCCTCCGATCAATTGTTCCGTGACTCCTACCCTCCTCCAAAGGTAAGCTTGTAATTCACGTAATGTGGAATGGACGTGAACAAGCACTCGAAGAAGAAAAAACAGTTACCTACCTTTTCATAACTGTTGTTCTTTGAGATGTGTTGTTCACGTCCATTCCACCACCTGCCCTCCTACCCCTCTGTCGGAGTTGCCGGCAAGAAGGAACTGGAGGAGGTCGGGCCAGCGGGGATATATATGCACAGCGCAGTGGCACCACTCAGGCGGGGGCCCCGACGGGTGCCTCTAAGGGAAAAGTTGCTGATGCTCGTGCACGCAGCACGCGCACACCTAATGTGGAATGGATGTGAGCAACACATCTCGAAGAACAACAATTACGAAAAGGTAGGTAACCGTTTTTTCCCTGGATTGTGCATGTTGTATCAATGCTACAATCTTAGGGTTTTCTCTTTTGGTAGTATTTTACTGCTGTTGCCTTTGCAGTCCATTGTTGTTTGTATTGTCCTGGTTTGTCACTGCAGAGAAAAAGAAGATTTAGCTACTCTTTCCATCTTAAAACCAACGTATACATAATAATCTTATATATTTTTCAAATACTCTTAAATATTTCCAATATGCATCATGCTCTCTAAAGAATATTCCAAATTTTACAGTAGTATAATATATATCACACAGGTAATGCAGTGACTGTGAAGGCAAACTCAGTAACTCCTTATACCCTCAACAGGAGCTCACACATTTATTTAAAACCTGTTTTAGGACCTCATTGTTTGAGTGGGGTTTTATTTTTTTATTTTTTTTATGCAATGGTACCTTTAACTTCCACCATCAATACAACCTCAAAGAAAGAGTAGAAAGAAGCAGGAGTTTAATATATCATCAGAATGACAATGCAACATCCTTGCATTACTGCACTCCATTGTCAGCACTAGATTTGAGGCTAAATCTTGGGATTTGAAACCACATCCTTCTAGCCCACTACTCTTACTCATACCAACACTCTCACTCTTTTATACTCCATAATCATTAAAAAAACAACCTAAGATGGCAAACAAGGAATAGAGAGAGGCAATTGTTTGTGTTCTGCTGGAAAGGCACTCAGATGCTACTGTGTGGTGATGGGTGTCAATAAATCTAGGTAAATATAATGGTGTTGGCTCTGACAGAGAATGTTTGAGTGATGATGATAATTAAGTGGAACACTCCAAATGGTATCAGGTGTCTTCTTGAACATGAACATAAATATATCAGATTGAAGAAATCAAATGTTTGTTTATAATATATAAAATTTACTAATTTAAAAAAAATAGAATAATGAAAGCCAGAACTTGTAGCAATCACTGCCTGCAAACCATGGCTGCTGCATTTGAGATTGTCAACATTTCCATTATAAAACCTGTTTAAGGGTTTATATAACTCAGACATAAAATTTGTACCAGGCTATGTTAATGTATGCTGTATATTGTGCAGTTTTACAGTCTGAAGCTAATCAGGGTCAGTGTGGATCACATAAATTTTCTTCCTTTTCCTTCTGCAAAGAAGGTAGCCTCATAAATCCAGGAACTCTGCCTTATGATGAGGAAATGGCATTATCTGCTCGGACGATCTTGCAGATAGGTCAGCTGCGGCAATTCATCTCAAGAGGAAGGGTCCCTATTTTAATGGGTCGCTTCCTCATTTTGAAGGTTGATCTTTGAGGATGTCATCTCTTGAAATACTTTTGAGAGACACACAGCATTTTGATGTTTCACTACTATTCATCATAATGTGTTGCCTTTTTCCCAGAGGACAGAATTTTAAGTCCTATATTGCTGTTTTCTTGATCATTTGAATTTAAGTTGGAACAGGTACAAAGAACTACTAGGATGGTTAGGAGTATGGAGGGCCTACCTTATGAAAGGAGACTGGAAGCGTGTGGCTTGTTTAGTCTAGCAGAGAGAAAGCTGAGAAGAGATGTGATTGCTCTCTATAAATACATCAGGGGAGTAAATACCAGAGAGGGTGAAGAACTGTTTAAGCTAAAGGACAGGGTTGATCTAAGAATGGATGGTATAAATGGGACATGAACAAATTCAGGTTGTAATTTAGAAGCAAGTTCCTAACCATCAGAGGACTGAGGTTCTGGAACAGCCTTCCAATAGAAGTTATGGGGACAAACAACTTAAGGAGTTATAAGAGAGAGCTGGGCAAATTTGAGTGCATGTGTATGATGGGGTTGCTTGTGATGGTAAGAGGCAGAGCTCAGCAGTCTGGGGGCTCACTTCCGGTTTAAGTCTTATGTTCCTAAAAGCTCATGCTTCATGGTTGCAGCTGGCCACCAGCAGGGGTCAGGAAGGGATTTCCCCCCAAATATATTCTGGGAGTGTGTTTTGTTTTTAATTCCCTTTCTCTGGAGCATCAGGGATGGCCATGGCTGGAGATGGGACACTGGGTGGGGTAGGTCAGGGCTCTGAAGTGGCATTCTCTCACTCTCATGCTTAGGATCTAATTGATCACCATATGTGAAGTCAGGAACGAATTTCCCAGGTCAGACTGGCAGTGACCTAAAGGGTTTTTCACCTTCCTCTGCAGTGTGTGGGTCACTTGCTAGGATTATATGGATGTATCTCACAATCATTTCCCTGCCATGGTGGGGGCGTCGGGCATTGGTACTCCTTGGTCCCGCCTATTCTCTGCCTGTGGCACATCATAGTCTAGTCTCCTGTGGGCTGTTAAACTTTGGTCTAATTTCAGTTGTTGGGTTTAACGAGAGTGCTGAGAGGTGGTATTGGCCTGTGATATACAGGAGGTCAGACTAAATGGTTTTGTGTTCTGTTCTGGCCTTAAACTCCGACTTCATTATATCAGGACTTGTCTTCACTCGGAACAGTACAGCAGCACAGCTGCGGCACTGAAGGTGCGCCACTGTAGCGCTTTAGCATAGACACTACTTTGCTGACAGGAGGAGTTCTCCATCCATCCCCATAGGTAATCCATCTCCCAGAGAGATAGTAGTTAGGTCTACAGAAGAATTCTTCCATTGATCTAGCGCTGTCTCAATGGGGACTTAGACTACATTGCTTAGGGGAGGTGGATTTTTCATACCTTTGAGCAACGTAGCTGGGTTGATTCAATTTTCTACTGTAGACTAGCCCTCAGTCTGTTATGTCTGGACAGCTGTTCCCATGTAAATACAGATCAGATTATTACAGTGCTATATTTGAAGCGTCCTTTGCAGAAAGTGAATCTTCTAGTTTGAAGAAGGATACTTAATTAAAACAATGATCTGTTTGATCTGCAGTGCCATACTTAGTGGAGTTATTCAAATACCACATATCTAGAGACTGTGCAATAATTGGCAGTATAATTAATTCTCATGGCAATTACATAGGTATTATCAAATCACTTTTGCTTTCTGCTATTTTGGAAGATGTCTTTGGTTTATATAGTCTGGCAGTGCTCAACACAAACAAGATATTTTATAACAACAGAAATTATAGAAGTTTTTCATTCTTCTGAGGAAATGTTTAAGAACCATGGATTGTCCTTCGTTGTTTCTTTTTGGCATATATATCAAATGTGCTCCATTTGGCTGATCAATTTTTTCCATTAAGTTACATTTAATCAAAACTGTTTTAAAACCTTTCACATACAGTTGGGTCATAGGAGGGCAATGACAAGTCTCTTATGCTTCTGGAACAATTTTTTAAAAAATAAATAAAAAGGGCAAGCTGTGGAATACTTTGCCCTTTTTAGACAAACTGTTGTTTTTAGGGTCCGTTATAATTTCCTGTTGAAGCCTTTTGGGGAACATAGGAAAGGAGCAACCTTTTCTAGAGACAGACACTCCTGTTTGAAAGATGGAGGAATGTGGTGCTAGCTGGGATTTGTAGGACCTGCCATTACTCAATGGGTAAAATTTTCCAAAGTGCTTTCAATGGGGCTTAGGCTCTTAAGTCATGTAGGCACTTTTAAGGATTTTTCTCAACCGGATTCTATTGTCTGAAGCTTGGGTCAGATTATTAGGTGATCTCTGAGTTTTCATTTTAGATCTCTTTATAATAAATCCCCTTCTTCCTCTACTACTAGTAGAAGAACTGTACGCCCACACCTTGAATACTGCATGCAGTTCTGGTCACTTCATCTCAAAAAAAGATATATTAGAATTGGAAAAGGTACAGAAAAAGGCAACAAAAATCATTAAGGATATAGAACAGCTTCCATATGAGGAGAGATTAAAAAGACTGGGACCTTTCAGCTTGGAAAAGAGACAACAAAAAGAGAATATGATTGAAGTCTATACAATTGTGAATGGTGTGTAGAAAGTGAATAAGGAAGTGTTATTTACTCCTTCACATAACACAAGAACCTGGGATCACGCAATGAAATCAATAGGCAGCAGATTTAAAACAAACAAAAAGGAAGTATTTCTTCACACAACGCACAATCAACCTGTGGAACTTGTTGCCGGGGGATGTTGTGAAGACCAAAACTATAATGGGGTTCAAAAAATAATTAGATAAGTTCTTGGAGGATAGGTCCATGAATGGCTATTAGCCAAGATGGCCAGGGATGCAACCCCATGCTCTAGGTGTCTCTAGCCTCTGATTACCAGAAGCTGGGACTGCACAACAGGGGATGGCTCGCTTGATGATTGCCTGGTCTGTTCATTACCTCTGAAGCACCTGGCATTGGCCACTGTTGGAAGATGGGATATTGGACTAGATGGACTATTGATCTGACCCAGTATGTTGTTGTTATGTTATTGTCTAAGTGCATTTGACAATTGAGTTCCTCGGCTGTCCACAGTTTTATCTAGGATAGAAACACTGGTATCCATTCTTGTTGAAATTTTTTTAAAGTGGTCCCTGCATCATCCAGTGACTTGTCAATGAGAAAGAAACCCCCTTTACAAGTGCTCACAGATCCTGCTCAAGCTACTGAGTTGGTCTTAGCTCATAATCTGGTCCAATTAATTAATCTAGCAGTAAAAGTATGTAAATTACTAAATTTTAAAATATAATAAAAATGACTAAAGAACTTGCCTTCTTCCCAGTCTCCTGATATATAGGGTATGTCTTCGCTTTGAGCTGCAGGTGAAATTTCCAGCTCGAGGAAACATATATGTGCTAGTTCTAATTGAGATAGCAAGCTAAAAATAGAGAACAGCCACAGCAGAGTGAGCAATAGGAGGGGCTAGCCGCCCCAAGAACATATCTAGCACTTTGGATGGGTACGTGTGTGTGGGGTTGCAAGCCCCTCCCACCAGTTGCGCTGCTGTGGTTACACTCTGTTTTTAGTGGGCTAGCACTAGCGCAGGTATGTGTCTTCGAGCTGGAAATTATAACCCTAGCTCAAAGTGTTGTCGTACCCATAGTTTATGACAAAAGCATGAACTATTTAAGAATAAATGCATGTAAGAAGTTGGAAACTTAATTATTATGGGTTTGTTTTGTTACTTTTTATTATTTTTTGTGTGTTAAATTAACATTAATTTACTGTGAACAGTACTTTGTGTTCATATGGGAATGTTTCTAGTAAGCAGCTTCTCAAAACCAATATTGAAACTTCCAGTCTTATTCAGACTTTCAGCAGCTGACGTCAATAGCACTTACTTGCTGCTACCTGAATCTTGGATGAACCATAGAGTACATCAATACATTAAATATGTTATTTCTCCACTGATGCAGACTATTAACTTCCTGAAATGCACAAGTGTGCTTAAAACTTATCTCCAGTGTATTAGAGAGAAAAGGTGGGTGAGGTAATATCTTTTATTGGACCAACTTCTGTTGATGAAACAGAAGCAGTTGGACCAACAGAAGTTGGTCTAATAAAAAATATCAACTCACCAACCTTGTATCTCTAATATCCTGGAACCGACATAGCTACAACAACACTGCATATTTCCAGTGTATGTGTAATGAGTTTGGAAAGGGGGAATCATAAGGGATATATAGTATTCTTACTTTATCAATTGTATTATAACATAACTCATGGGGATTGAGAGACAGCCCGGCTCTGTTTTACATAACTACACACATATGTACTTACTTATTGGAAAGCCCATGGAAAACCTAGTTTCTACAGGCCATAGTGGTGATGGTTCAGTAAATGGCACTCTTCTTTTGAGTCTGTGTTTAATCAATCTTTTTGGTATGGCGTTAGCGGACGTTATGCTTTGGAAGTGCTCTCCTTTTAGTGTGATGTAAAACAGCGGGTCTGATCACCTCTGGTTATTGATGTTTTCTTCTGCAAGAATCCTTGGTTAGCTCTCAAGTACTGGTTGTACTTTCAAGTGTAAACTGTTTAATCTTGTGTTCCAAATTTTCCATGGGGAAGTTACTCTGTGTCCTATCCCCTATCAGATCACTCCACAAAAAATAAAATGAAATTAAACAAGTCCAGCCTTTGTAGTATTGCTAATAGAGGATGGTTGCTATGTTTCTACTCCAGAGGGTGGCTGGATTCCAGGATAATAGGGTTAATTCTCCTTCCAATAAAACAAGTTGTAATCTTTTGGCATAAAAGCATCTGTATAATTGGAAGGAATTTATATAGCTATTTTAAAATAAGTACTAAAGCTAGCACCACTGTAAAGCGCCACCTTGAGAGTTGAGAAAAATACTGGGTCTCTTTTCTTCATCTAAGAGAGAAGCATCAGACACTGGCCTGTTTACAGTCTAATGAAAATAGAACAGTAAGAGATGGAAGAAGCAGAAGTCATCATGGCTCTTCCTCCCTTCCTCTGTGTGTGTTTTTCAAAATCTCACTGGGGACATGATTTACTACCTGCTGAGAGACCGTAGAGGTCTCTTTCCCAGTCGTTAGCATGCACATGACGCACTCTAACTCAGACACATCATTTTTGATGTTACTGGGGTGGAACCAATATGAATTTTCATATTAAAGGTTCATTTAGGGATCTTAACCAGATAATTTTTTTAAAGCACTGTAAGAAAGATTTTTTTTGTTATAGCCCACGCATACCAATCTAAAGTAAGTCTGCGTTCATCCACTTCTTTTGTGTAGTTTTATTAGTGCTATCAAATATAATGATTCTTCTGCCCTTTTTTAGCTGTCATATTGTAACGGCCTTAAAATAGTATAAGCTGATTTAGCTTTGAAACCAGGGGATGAGCAAAAAAGAATTGTATTCTAATAGATCTTGTTACATTATCTTTTTTTAATTTCATTCTGCTTGCTCTCTCCATTAAAGAATAGGCACATATTTCATTGAAGGAAAACAAGCCTGCTGCCCCATTTACTGTTCTATGCCAAAATTGTCATTGATAAGAGAGTGAGGCTAAAGTAAGGGAGAGTCAGGAAGGAGGAGCCCTGGCTTGACTCAAACATGCTGCCAAATATAAAGCAGATATTGAATATTAGATGATTCCCTTGAAGACAAAAATACAAACTCCCCAAATGCAGTGAATACACAAGATGCACAGTGGACCTGCCAAAACTGAGGCCCTGAATATACGCTATCTGAGAAATTCAGAGTGGATGGAACCCTGAGGGCCGGAGACAGGGCACTGCTGCAGTGCAGTCTTAATCTTTCACGTTACTTTTATGTGACAACAAAGATCTCAATGTTTAACAAAACTGGCCCCAAGACAGTGGGCACTCTGGCACCAGCTAGCCTTTTAGGGTCATACCGTGTAACATTTTAGCAGGGTTTTTCCTCTCAAAACCTAATTTCATAATCATTCAAACTTTCCAGTGGCTGAGGAGAAGACTGTGTGTTCTTCAGGGCCCTTCAAATTTTGTTAGCAACATAACCCAGGCCCTTTCCTCAGCTGAAACAATCGTTGACCTAGAAGTGCAACAATAAAAGTCTCATTTCAGAGGACTCAGAATTATGAGGTCCAATTATGTAAAATTACTGTCAGTGGAAGACTTATTAATGAACATCATTATGCCTCCTACTTAGTAGCCTTTACTCAATTAAGCAGTGCCTTGGCTCATTCCTAGACATACTCAGACTGTCATGTTCATGGGAGTGGAAAGGCTTACTGCAGCTCTTCTTCAGTAAGGGACAGACTGTTCCCTTTTGCTGAGTGGTTAACTACAGGTTTAAATCTTTTTCTCAAAAATATTAACCCAATATTAATTTTTCCAGTATAGACGTAAGAATGCAATACAGTTGTGTCAATGCCATCCATATTAAAAGCGTGCCTTTATCTATAATTCTGATGTAATAAATATCAGGTTCCTTTTAGTCCCTGAAAGAAATAATACATATTTTCTGGAGTCTTTCAAGATCTCTGTAAGTGAACATTAATTGTGGTTCCAAAATTATTATGTTAAGAAGAAGAAGAAGAAAATAACTTTCCATCTTTAAAACTACCCCGTACAGGTGAAGAAGGAAGGGGTGAGGAATGAGAGCCTCTTTACTTTTTTAATTATTTGTGAGGCACCACAAAAGTGCCCTGATAGGTATAGGTGGAGAATTTCAATTTACTGTATTTATAGAAATATTAATATTTATTCTATTGTATCGTTCTTTATAACTTCATCGCTCTTTGCAAACTTTGACTGATTGATCTATAGATGTTATGGAGTAATTATAAGCACCTGCCATGTGTGATTCTAAACTACAAGACTGCAAAAACTATTAGACGCCTCAGATGAGTTGTATATACAGCATGCAAAAAGTATGACTACTGAGGTGAAAGCCAATAGTTGTGTGGGCTGTAACCACAGATATTCCAATGACAAAAAATGTCTTTAAGGAACTGATGTTTTCCATGAAGAATACCTCATGTCTCAGATTTCATATAATAAATCTAATGTGCGTACCAGACAAATTAATGGCACTTACAGGAAACAAATTCAGAGTCAGAAATAGAATATTATTGCCTTTTCTTTTTTTATGTCTGTAGTGTCATCACTTTTCTAGGTGCTTCACAAACATATCTGAAGACAATGCCTCTGCTTCAAAGAGCTTATGTTCTAATAGCCTTCTTCTGTACACACTTACTCTCAGATATTGTGCTTAATATTATAAGTAGTCATGTTAAACTGAATAGGATTTGTCATGTCGGGAAGCACTGGAATGGGTTACCTAGGGAGGTGGTGGAATCTCCTTCCTTAGAGGTTTTTAAGGTCAGGCTTGACAAAGCCCTGGCTGGGATGATTTAGTTGGGATTAGGTCCTGCTTTGAGCAGGGGGTTGGACTAGATGACCTCCTGAGGTCCCTTCCAACCCTAATCTTCTATGATTCTATGATACTTGGTATTATTTGCAGGATGGATGGGGAACAAGAAAGGCATGCAAAGTAATCTAACAGAATTATGATGTTTAGCATGCTTTTTGTTAATTTCATACCTTTTGTACTTGGTGTGAATATCATTTTCAATAAATTAAAGAGAAAAATCTAGTTAAACTAACATGTATGGCCTTCTAGTAAGAGATCATCAGCATACATAGTCTAATTCTCTCCCTTACTCAGAATTATGATCATAAATTCTGACTGACCTTCCCTATTAGTCAGAGGAAGTTCTGCAGGGCTGTTGTACTGCATAGCACTTGTTGTGGCTCACGAGCAACTCCTATCCCCCTTCTCATGTTACGTGAGCTAAGGGTTATCACTCTAATTTTGTATATAGTATTAGTTATCCAGGCAGCATATGGTAAACTAAAAGAGACTAGATTGCAATTTTTCTGAATCTTACCTTTTGTGTGTGTGTGTATTTTGGATAAGTGTGTTACTTTTACCCCCTTTACCACATTCCCCACTCCAGTGGTTTATCACCATCTCTTATGTTTTATCTGAGGCCATGTCTACACTACTGGTAGACTGGCGCTTCTGCAATCGATGCAGTGAAGACCCACTAATCGATGGCAGAGTGCTCTCCAGTACTCCACCAGAATGAGAAGAGTAAGGTAAGTCGATGGGAGAGTGTCTCCCGTCGACGCAGCGCAGTGTAGACCTAAGCTACGTCGACTCCAGTTAACGTTATTCACATAGTATAACTTAGGTTGACTTACTACAGTAGTGTAGACAGCCTTAGTTTAGCTTGTTAGTAGGGATACTGTCTTATATTTTTCTGTGAAGCACCATGCATGCTTTCAGGGATGTATAAAAGAATAAATATCAGTGGTCCTATGTAGATGAAGTCTGAAGTAACAACTGAATCCAGTAGTTAAACAGAATAAAATGTATCATTTAGAATATGTCAGAGTTGTTTGTTTTGTTGATGAGTGCTGATGTTTGAGAGAGAATGTAATATGAAACCTGCCTCTTATGACAAAAATATTATTTCATTACCTGGGGGTAATTGTTTTATACCTGGTTTTTCACACACACAGACTAGAATTTTTGTTTCTAGGGACTTCATATGAAACAGCAAGAAGATGCATTGACTGACATGGAGGAACAGTCGCTACACATTATTACATTTACCTTTTCTATTATTTTTATTTGATCAAGTTCATGCTTTCATGATGCAGACATATTTAGTATTATACCACAGCTACCAGTGACAAACTTGATTTCTCTGTGATCTATAGACGCAGCTTCTCCCCAACACTTCTCAGTGCTCAATTATTTTTTATTTCCATTCAAAACATAAAAGAAAGTGTGGTTTCTCCAACACCTGGTGAAGAATGACTAGGTAATTAAACACCAGTGGAGCTGATTGTTACATAAAGCCACAATGTGGCAAACAGTTTTGAGTTCCAGTAATGTGTGTCTTTATTTCACTGAAAGGGGTGCATAATGAATCCTGATTTAAATGTGTTCTGTTTTTAAGAAATATCTCGTGTTGTCATTGAAATTAGCTTTGTCTTCAGAGCCTCGAAGCAGACCTGCTCTTTGAGTTATTCTATGCAAGCCTGTGCAACAAAAAAAAATGAAGAACTATAAATCAGTAGCACCTAATTTCAGAAGCCCACTCATTATGCTAGAAATTTTAAGAAGTTAACTCTGAAAGAAGTTTGCATAAAAATATAGCATATAGCATAAAAATCATTAATAGTGAAAGTTTTCATGGCAATGTAATTCGTCAAGAGAGGAAACACTTCTGGTATAAAGCATTCCCATCAGAAATCTTGGAAGTCCTCAGTTCAATACATTCCTTTGTTTGAAGGATGTTTTAGAAAATGTTAGCTTTCAAATAGTGTTATTTAATATGAGAAGTCACATATAGTCATAAATAGCTCTGTGATGGGGTGCGACTCACCACTGCTGTGCCCCCTGCTGGATGTCCCAGGGATAAGCTCTGCTAGCCAGTGAACCCTCTTCTGATGGCGTCTCGCTGCCATCACTTCTGATCCAGGGACCCATCTCACTCCCAGGATCGCGGCATCCTCTCCATGACAGAGCCTCCGGCTGTGCCGCACTATGTGCTCCCCCCCTTCCAGGGGAATGTCGCAGTTCCTTAGTCCAGCCACTTCCTCAGTGGCGAGTGGGGGCAGGGGAGGACCCGGGCCCGCCCACTACTCTGGATCCCGGCCCAGGGACTCTGTAGATGGCAGCCATGTGCTGCGTCCCCTCCAACCTCTCAGTCTACTTCCCTGGGCCACTTCCCCGCAGCCCTATCACCTTCCCTGCCCTTCTCTCAGGGCCTCAGCATGCCAGCAGTCAGCCAGGAGCTCGTTCTCGCTCCCTGGATCCTGCCCAGCACTGCTCTGTCCAAGTTCCTTCTGAAAGGCAGCCAGTCCTTCCTCCTTGAGCTCCAGGGAGCAACTGAAACTGCTCTGCTTTGCAGCCCTTCTTATATGGGCCAGCCCGGCCCTGATTGGCTGCTCCTTGCAGCCCCTCTCTAATTGGCTGCCTCCTGTGCAGCCTCCCTGGGGCTCTATTAACTCCTTATGGAGCCATGTGGGGCGGAAGCCCCATCACAATCTCCCTTGAAGAGATGCCACATATACTCTTATATTGTCCTGGTATAATGGAATAGACATGAAATCCCAAATTAGAATTGGTCAATCATACCCTTCAGAGTTATTGAAGGAAGAACGAATCAAAATAGACAGCAAATCATAGGATAATGATTTTACTAAATCGGGTGTCTGTTTTGGTTTATTCCATGACCTCAGAGAACCAATGTTAGATGACAGAAGACTTGTGTATAGTAGGTTAGGGATTACCATGTCATTTTCAAGCCATCAGAAGGATGTCCCTCATCCCTGAGAAATGAATGCTGCCATTGGTCTATTGTTGCTTTCCGAGAGTTTGCATAAAATGTAACAGTAGACGGCAATGTTGCATTGTGGTAGGTCTTTAAAGACTAAGTGGAGAATGGTTGTGTTATTGATCAATGCTGTTTAAACTCAGGATTAAAGAGTGGGTTATTTTTACTAGACTGTGACAGTCCGATCTTGTGCTCTTGTCTCCCCTTCCCCTTGTCCTTTGTAAGATTCAGTGGAATCTTTAACCTGATGACTTTTACTACAGGAGCCTTTAAAATATAAAACTTGGTTTACCATATCCCATTAGAGAAAAATGAATTTAGGTTCAGTATGTCTCCTATCCAAAAGACTCAGGACTGGAACAAAATGTAGTAAATTCCTCTAGCTGCCACTTCAGTTAGCAAAACTGTAATCTATAAGTAAAACTATTACAAAGTAGTCCAAATTCCTTCAGCACAGTCCCAGTCCCTGTACCAGTATGCTTGTAATATGAACTTCAGAAGGCTTATTTATCACACTCCAAGTTTTATCTGGTTTTATTCCATGGGAAATAATAAAGCATTCTGAAAGGAGTTTCATAGTTACATTCATTAAGCCGTGGTGACATTTGTTTATATTGTTGCAATTTGTGGCAGTTGTCTTTGCCCTACATTCCTGTTCTGGGATCAGACTTAGCGAAGTATTTAAAGCCAGAAGGGACCATTAGATCATAGAATCGTAGGACTGGAAGTGATCTTGAGAGGTCTAGTCCAGTCCCCTGAACTTATGGCAGGAGTATTTTGTGGACCATCCATGAGAGGTGTTTGTCTAACCTGCTCTTAAAAATCTCCAATGATGGAGATTCCACACCCTTTCTAGGCAATTTATTCCAGTGCTTAACTACCCTTCCTGCAAGTTAAACCCATTGCTTCAGAGGTAAAGGAGTACAATTTTTCTCCCTCCTCCTTGTAACAACCTTTTACGTACTTGAAAACTGTTATCATGTCCCCTCTCTGTCTTCTCTTTTCCAGACTAAGCAAACCCATTTTTTTCAGTCTTCCCTCATAGGTCATGTTTTCTAGACCTTTAATAATTTTTGTTGCTCTTCTTTGGACTTTCTCCAATTTGTCCACATCTTTCCTGAAATGTGGCATCCAGAACTGGACAAAATACTCCAGTTGAGGCCTAATCATCTTGGAGTATTGCTTACTGCTAATAACGTTTTTTGTTGGGGGTTTTTTGCAACAGTGTTACCCTATTGACTCATATTTAGCTTGTGATCCACTGTGACCCCCAGATCCCATTTTGCGGTACTCCTTTCTTGGTAGTCATTTCCCATTTTGTATATGTGTAACTGATTGTTCCTTCCGAAGTGGAGTGCTTGAGTGCTTTGCATTTATCCGTATTGAATTTCATCCTATTTACTTCAGCCCATTTCTCCAGTTTGTCAAGCTCATTTGGAATTTAAATCCTATCCTTCAAAGCACTTGCAACCCCTCCCATCTTGATATCATCCACAAACTTTAAGTGTACTTTCTGTGCCATTACGTAAATCACTGATGAAGATAATGAACAGAATCAGACCCAGAACTGATTCCTGCAGGATCCCACTCGATATGCCCTTCCAGCTTGACTGTGAATCACTGATAATGACTCTCTGGGAATGGTTTTCCAACCAGTTATGCACTCACCTTATAGTAGGTCCATCTACGTTGTATTTCCCTAGTTTGTTTACCCTGTCAAAAAAAAGCTGTCAGGTTGGTTTGACATGATTTGTTCTTGACAAATCCATGCTGACTGTTACTTATCACGTTATTATCTAGGTGTTCGCAAATTGATTGCTTAATTATTTGCTTCATTATCTTTCCAAGTATTGAAGTTAAGCTGACTGGTTTGTAATTCCCCAGATTGTTTTTATTTCCCGTTTTATAGATTGGCACTAGTCCCATCGTCTGATTTCTTTCCCGTCTTCCATGATTTTTTGAAGATAATCACTAATGGCTCAGATCTCTCCTCAGTCAGTTCCTTGACTATTCTAGGAGGTATTTTATCAGGCCCTGGTGACTTGAAGACATCTAACTTGTCTAAGTAATTTTTAACTTGTTCTTTCCCTGTTATAGCCTCTGATCCTACCTCATTTTCACTGGTATTCACTATATTGGATGTCTAACATAGTGAGTGCCAGTGAAAATGAGGTACGATCAGACATTTAGTCTGATGTCCTGCATATTGCAGGCCATTAAATTCACCCAAATTCCCTGTGTTGAGCCCAACGACTTCAGTTAAACCAAAGTGCTTCAGTCCTCAGGACAATAAAGTGTGGTGTCCCACAGGCAGAGAAGAGGAGAGACTGAGGTATTGCCAATGCTCGAGACCCCTGCAATAGTTTAGGTGAGATGTGCCCAGATGATCCTACCAGGCAATCTTCACCCGATGCTTCAGAGGAGATGGGGGAAAAAATACCCAAGTTCCCATACTGAGATTCATTTGGCGAATGGTCCCACATTTTCTGTGCTGGTCTTGTACTCCTGGGGACAGTTCTTTATACCTGTGTCCAGTGCTTAAAGTCCTCCCATCCAGTGAAGTTAGCAGCTTATCTCAGTTATACCAGTCTGATCCCAGAACAGGGCAAAGACAACTGCCATAAAGTTGCAATAATATAAATAAATGTGACCACTGCTTAAGGAATGTAACTTTAGCTTAACAACGTAATTGCTGTATAGTGACCATAGATGTGCACAGGGTAAGCCAAAATTTCCCCGTATCTCTGCAGCATCACCTAGTCAGCCACAGTAAACCGCAACCCAGACTGCATTCAAAGCTGCCAGTTATGGGCCAGCAGTGTGTGTGCATGCCTTAACTAATTTAGTCCATGAGGCCATTGGAAAACTAAATAAAACCTAGAAATGTGTTCATGCATTTTGCAAGTATTATACCAAAATCTTTAATATAGTAGTAAAATTTATTATTACAGCCTTCTTTATGATTCTCAATAGGTTTTTTATGTCTTATTTTTATTCTCCATAGTGTTCTTATAGATCTGAATTTCCAATCAAATCCTGTCCTCAATCCACTCCAGACTAATGAAATTTGAGCAAAGGAGTAGACTTACAAGTGGATTTTTGTTTTTCATTATCTGTACACTGCAGAAAAATTTGTCTGGAAGGAAATGTAGGATATTACTGATAGGTTTGGTTATTATTGCATCGTATATTCTCTTTGCTATTCCTTTTTACTGGCACAAAAACAGACTAGGAAATTAAGTACTGCTAAAGGAATAAGGAAGCTGGGTTGGAGCAGCTATTTTTGAAGTAGATTTCGGTATATGTAAACTACTAGGCCATGTTGCACGAATAAGATTCTAATTTTTATTCTCAAATTATTGCTATTTTAATATTAATTTTTCATCTGTAAAGTACCTTTCATGCTGAAGGATCTCTCAGGAGGGGGGAATTAATGATGAGGAATTCCACTGATGATGTGGAAGTAAAGAAGTATACATGCCCCTATGCATACTTAATGCCCATATGTTCCTCATCCTCTAAATAAAATCCTCCATTAAATGGAGTCTCAATTCAGACAGCTACAACGGAGGGCATGGTAGGCAGAGAACCAAAGGAGGAGCCATGGAGAGAATTTAAATGATAGCTATGAGGGAAGAGTCTCATTAGTGTTTGAGATTGTAAACTGCAGGCAGGCAAGGAGGAGACAGGAGGATGGGGAGATCCATCCCTATAGAGTTTCAAAGCTTAGCTGGAATTTCTGCATAGATTCCACATGGACTCCTTTCTCTGAACACTTCTGAAAAATTCAGGGATTGAAAAATCCTATGGAAACCCTTATGTGAAAATCTTCATTAATTTGGCGTTAACGTTGAAGGAATCTCACTTCAGAGGGTAAAAAAACAAACCAACCCACAAACCTTTTAAAATAATATATTTTTTGCACAAAAATATTATCCTGTATATTTTAAAGCTAAGGTTCTATTTTAATGATACGCAAACAACAAACTTTCAGAAGTAGAGACTTGCATCCAAGGCTCACCCAAGGAAACTTATGCATATTCCAGTGATACTGGCCTCCTGCCTTACTTCCTTATCTAGACTCAGTTCCTGCATACAGAGTGCTTTCAGGACTGGTCTCTTACTTGGTAATGTGTAGGTGATTCCTAAGAGGTTTATTGTAATCAGTTCTGTGTGTAATTTAAATATGGATGTGGACTGACTTGATCTGTAGGGCTTAAATAGTTGCAGTTCATCACCTGCCTAAGTCAGGAGGCTGGGTTTTGCATGCATTATCATGAGACTAACGGATGCATCTGAAGAAGGATAAGGAGAGTCAGTATGGAATTTTATGGAGAGTATTTTTGATGCATAAGGGTTGGTTTGAGTGTGCGCCACAGGTGCTTGAGGCAGAAGCAGCATGGTGGGGAGTAAAGTCTGGGGAAGCTGATGGAGCATTGTCAGTGGTAAACGAGAGGTTAAGTTACACGATCAGTTAACTGGAGCAGGGCAGATCTGTGAATGTCCATAAGGGTAAAGATACAAAGCTTTGATGCAGAGCTAGAGGGGGAGCCAGCAGAGAGATTCAAAGAGCAGGTTGACGTGGTCAGAGCAACAAGCCAAGAAGATGATTATAGCAGCAGAATTTTGAATGGACTTGGAGAAAGTAAGTTTTCAGGAATCAATACATGACAGTTTTAATTAAATGGCCAGGAGGAGGACTTAATCCTGGAGAGGTCATGTAAGAAGAAGCCATGAGATTTCTGCTTGGATGTATGTCTTTAGAGCTAGGGCTGACTCAGTGATGGCACCCAGATTATAGGTGTGAGTGACTGAGAAGAAGATATTGTTATCCATGGTGATGAAGCAAGGGAAAGAGGAGCGACCAAGAGGTCATGTTTGGCCATGTTGACTTTAACGGCATGTCTACACTTACCTCCGGAGCGATCGATCCAGCAGGGGTCGATTTATCGTGTCTAGTGAAGACGTGATAAATCGACCACCGAGCGCTCTCCCATCGACTCCGGTACTCCACTGCAGCGAGAATCGCAGGCGGAGTCGACGGGAGCATCAGCAGTCGACCTACCTCAGTGAAGACACCATGGTAAGTAAATCTAAGTACATCGACTTCAGCTATGTTATTCACGTAGTTGAAGTTGCGTAACTTAGATCAATCCCCGCCGCCCCAGTGTAGACCAGGCCTAAGTTGATGGCTGGACATGTGAAGAGATTTCAGAAAGATTGATAGAGATGTGGGTTTGCATGGACGAAAGCAGGTCTGGAATGGAGAGAGAGATTTGTGAGTCATCAACAAAAAGACAACCGGGAAAGTTGTGCAAGTAAATAAGATTATCTAGTGATGTGTGATATATAGGGAGAAAAGAAAGGACAGAGCCCTGTGTGACCAGCACCAAAAGTTGGAAAGAAGAAAAGGATGACCACTAACTGTATCGCTGAAGATACAGTTCGGCAGGAGGAGGAGGAGAAACCGGAAAGGCTACGGGAGGTTAGAAGAAGAGCATGGTTGACAGTGTCAAGGAAGAGGAAGATGGAGTATAGGCTCTGTGAGTTGACCATGAAGAGGTCATTAGTGACTTTGACAAGAACAATTTCAGTAGAGTGTGGAAGACAGAATTCAGACCGGGGGGTTGGAGGGAGGTGGGAATGGGATAGAACTGGAGGAAAGGAATTCCAGACAGCAGTTGGTGATATACAAGTTTTATATTTTAGCGTTGTGCTCTATATTGAAATGTTATGGGCCAGTTAGTTTAAAAAATATTGAGAAATTTTCTGACTTTGTACTAGTTGTCATGTGATCTTATATACCCATATTGATGATTTTATTTTAGTTACTTATATAGAGTCTACTTGACTAGGTGATGATAAAAGAAATATTGTATTATAAAAGACTCTTTTAATTTACTCTGTGTGTGTGTGTGTGTGTGTGTGTTTCTGTTTCTGTTTCATGCTGAAGTTAATTGCTTAATGGAACTGTTTTGATGTACTACGAATATCTAATAACAATGGAAGGGCTGTGAAATGAGTACAGTACCATTCCCCTCTGCCTCACTACTGCTAAAATATACATGTAGTCTTTGTGTGCAAGTAAGGAATTAGAAAGTAAACTGGGCGGAAAATCAATGAAAGATTATCCGGCTTTAATAGTCTTTCAGACTTTTAAAATAACATATCCAGTATACTGTACTATCTCTAATTAAAATGCCCTCTAAACTGAGGGGTAGAGTTTTAAATCAGGGTAAGCTGCTCAATAAGGCTTATTTAAAGTTTGGGATCTGATGCACAAATATATGCATTATTGTCTTCGCTCATATGAGTAGTCCTATTGGGGTCAAGCCTTGGTGTTGGGAATGTTGTGCTTTTGACACGTCCTCCCTAATGTCAAATGTGCGGGAGAATTTCAGTATGATGCTCCATACCGTGTGTTTGTTCTGAGGAATGGCCACATGTGTTCTCAAAGGAAAAACTGTTATTTTCACATGTTCATTGCTGTGAAGAAAATTTGGGGAGAGAATGGGGAGGAAGATTAGAATTAAAATTTAGCTGCAAAACAAAATCGAGCCTGATTCCACAATCAGATCCATGCAGCAGACCATTGTGTCCATATGGAGTCCCATTGGGTCTTCCCACATGTAGATCCAGTTGCATAATTGAGGCCTTAGTGTGTGTCACCCCCTATGTAAATATCTGGAGAAAAGATAGTAAGACACTTTCCTACTTTCTGCTCTTATCCTTCCACTAGGAACTCTTTTCTATAAATAAAAGAACAAAAGCATTATAGAATAAAGTTTGTTGAGATTCCTTTAGATTTGCATGAAAAACCTCTCAAAGAAAAATTGCAATTGCCTTGGCGTAACAGGCTGAAAATATTTTAGGCTAATTGGAGACTGTCTTTTCATAATATGTTCTCTTTGAGTTTTGATTCTGTGTAGTTGAATTTGTTTCTGATTCTTAATTTTAATATTTTTTTAACTTAACATATTCTGAAGAATTTAAAATACTTCGGCAGTTCTCATTACCAGTAGTGAAATTATCATCTTGTGTTCCATTGAATGTATTTTTTTTCCCCCGCTCTGGCTAACACACACGTCAGAGCAGTCTATTATATCCTATGAATCCTTCAGATAGCAATGAAGGCTTCAAAGTGTGTTTTTTATGTAAGTTCAAGTATAATAATTTCCTTTTTGTGAATATTTTAAACACATCATCATATTTCTTGTATTCACATATTTAAGTTAGTTCTGCAAAAATCACCTCTGCAGTCTAAATTCATTTTCTTCCTATCTCTCTCTTTTGCAAAATTTACATTTTGTCTTGCAACATGAATTAAATGTTGACTATTAGTCACTCACGATACAGGTCAGAGGGATGAAAATGGAGCGGTTGCTACGTTGCCTGTTGTACAAAACATTAAGTTATAAATGCAACTCTCATTTTCCCTTGCATAAGGCACTGAGGCGTGAACTGAAGGATAAAGAGCAAACCATTCTGAATGCCGTAGACCAGGCACGAGTTTTCCTTGCCGACCAACCAATTGAGGGCCCTGAAGAACCAAGAAAAAACCTGCACTCGAAAACAGGTCAGTTACTGTTTTCTTCTTATTTGGAACATGTAAAATGAATGTTGCAACATCAATATTTAGGTCCCAGTGTACATTTTATAGCTCATTATTTATGTAGCCTTCTAGAATTTCTAAAGCAATTGGGCATTTCACATCCTTTAAATTGATCAAGTATAACCATCATTGCTTTGTAAATATCTAGTATTCAATGATGGAAGGAGGAAATGTGCAAATAAATCACAGAAGACTATATTTTATATTTAAAACATTTTGAGGAGGCACATCTGGAATTTTTCACCTTTCATTATAAACTCAAAATATGGATAACATCAGTGCAATTTTGTAAATTCTTGCTTCAATAACAAAGCTATGCACCTGAAATATGATTGTGAAGAATATTGGAACATAAGCCATTAAAATCTGCATATATTACTCTTTTTGTAAAATATTAACCAAATTAGATTCTGGAATTGCCTGATGAATAATGCAACACGTCTGTTCTAGATCAGTAGTCTTTTAACTCTTAGCGACTGCAAGAGTTGACCCATATTTAGCTATTTTCAGGAACCTAAGAAAAGTAGTAAGTCTATTCATAATTGCTCAAAAGAAAAAAAAAATAATAATTGTATAAGTACATATAGTAAGTATCATGTAGCTGTAGAGTAAATTCATAATTGTATCTCTTCTGTTATCATGAAATCTTACTGCTGAAAATTGCATGGTAATTGTACTAGAAATAAACTAGTAATTTAAATTATTATGGAGTAATCTGCAGAAATCTGAATTACTGTGCAGATGCATATCATTTAGTACTCTATATAATTTGCAAAGTCATTATATGATTATTTCTGTCCTGTGTTAATATTCATTCTCCTGATATCATACATCCTGTAGAGCCTTCCTAGACTACTTTTCAACTTAATGTTAATTAAAAACAACTAATGTTATAGCAATCTGACATTACTTTTGTGTAATTTTCTACCACAAAGAGCTTTTTATTTTCCTCGTTTCTGATTCCCTTCTTTGGCTTTGCATTGCATAGTTTAACCTGCTGGTTAAAACAAATGAACATTTTTTTTGTTGACTAATACTTACTTCTTGGTTGTTATATTAGATCTTATCTCCTGCTATTTTGAAAAATCAAGAGTATGTTATGCAAAATTCGGTTGTTTTGCATCTTATTTTTGATATGTTGCATATATAATAAATGTGCTGTTTGGCCAACATTGCATGAAGTATCATGAAGATGAAAATAATATATTCTGATTTTAGCTTTGCTCATTCAGCCAGTCATGACCTCAGCAAATTTTATAACTTACATCTCAAAATGTGTAAAAGCACCCAAATCAATCTGTGCCAAATCATAACACACTACTAGTGCCAAGTGTTTTTTATTCAGCAATATTTGTCAGGACTTGATTTTTGTAAGCTGGTCAGTGTTGAATGAAAACACGAAAGTGATCTTTAGATGACGATACACATGTTAAATTCTCACAGTGCAATGTTATGAAAACATAGCATCTTGTAATATTCAAAAAGTGGTGGGGACAGACTAGGAGGGTGGGTGACTATGGTAAACCGCCAAATGATAATTGGCAGGCAGGTGGTCTGTGAGTGTTTTATGAATATCTCCTGTCCACATAGCATATTGCAAAAACAGTACCTTACTGTACATAGATTCATAGAGTGTGAGTCCAGAAAGGGACCATTTCATTGTCTAGTTTGACCTCCTGTATGTCATAGACAATTTGGTTCTCCCAGGTTACCCCTGTATGGCGACCAATAACTTATGTTTGGCTAAAACGTATCTTCCAGAAAGGCACCCAGTCTTGATGTGAAGACATGAAGTGGATTCTCCATCTCTTGCCTTGGGAGTTTGTTCCCCTGCTTAATCACCCTCACTTAAATTTCTGCCTTATTTCTAATTTGAATTTGTCTGGCTTCAGTTTCCAGACACAGGTTTTTGTTATGCCTTTCTCCACTTTATTAAAGATGCAAATAGTCCCTTTGATTAAAGTACTATTCTACAGGAGTAGGTGTGGCAGAATCTGGCCTTTAGATCATAGTTTTCTTGGTGCAGTGACTTTCTTTCAGTCTATGCTTATCTAGCACAATGATATCTAGAAGTAGATTGAAGCCTCTAGGCACTACTCCTATACAGATAACAAAATAAGAGTTAGAGTTTTCATCTTTCTTAATGAGAACATGTCTGGTAATCCGCCTCTTGCACTGGGGGCAACACCAGATGTTTCAGAGTAAGGAGGGGGAAAAAACCCTCTACCCAAAACACACAATTCTAATGCATCATAGCCAATTGTGCAAGGATATACCTGGGGTTGCACTGGGATAAATACCCTCATGGTATGTGCAATATCTACATGCAGTGAAATGAGAATTCCAGAGTAATGCAAAATGATGACCAACTAATTCCAATATGAGACCAATTCAGTGTCTTAAGTAAACAGTAAAGTACTTGGTAATCTCACTGATCTCTTTCTGCACCTGAAAATACACAATAACTACTCAATTAACAAAACTACTATATTTCAAGAATATGTCATAGATGCTGATAGTATTTTAAAATAGATCCTGTCAGACTTTTTCCTTTCAGACATTGTCTTTGAAGCATTCTCTGTTACTCTTTTATGAAAGGCACTTTACAAAGATGAACTGAATTATACTATAATTTAGTTTTTGTATTAGATTATTTAGCCTGATATTAGCTAATTTATGCTCAGATTTATGTAAAATGTAATTTCTGTCCAGGCATAAAGTATTCAACAGTATCTTAGGGCTTGCCTGCAATAGAACACTCAGGCCAGTTAAGCTGAATCAACTAAAGATGAGAATTTAAACCATGTTAGTTAAACCCCATTAAACCCATGTGGACACTTTTGAAGTAAATTAAGATAAACTGAATTAATGGCAATTTCATTCTGTATGAGTATCTCCACACAAGGGTTTAATAAGGTTTAACTAATGCAGTGTGAATTCATACCCTTAGTAGAGCCAAACTGACTTTCCTCTGTTCCTGTGTAAACAAGACCTCAGATTGCAATGTAGTATGGGTGTATGGAACATATGGAAAGGTGATGAGGAAATGCATGTGGAATAACCACATGAGTAACTTTCTAGGCTTGTGGCTTAGATGAGGACCGAACCTGCACAAGACTGAGGTTATGCTAGTGGACTGGAGAAACTGGTGGAGAAGATACCAGCTCCCTAGTTGGAAAAGTTTCCTTTTCATTGTTACTCAGGTGGCAGGGCAGAAAGAGAGTCACCTCTCTACAAAGAAAAAAGGACTGTAAGCTGTCTAAACTCCTACCTGCTACGTGGGGCCACAACCGTGGTACCCCTAACCCACCCAGCAATATCGTCAATCTATCCAACCACACACTCAGCCCAGAAGAAAAGTCTGTCCTATCTCGGGGACTCTCTTTCTGCCCTGCCACCCCCACCAACATGATACAGTTCTGCGGCGATCTGGAAGCCTACTTTCGCCGTCTCCGACTCAAAGAATACTTTCAGGACAACACTGAACAGCGCACCGATACACAGTTACCCTCCCACCAACAGCACAAGAAGAAGAACTCCACATGGACTCCCCCTGAGGGTCGAAATGACAGTCTGGACCTATACATTGAATGCTTCCGCCGACGTGCACAGGCAGAAATTGTGGAAAAACAACATCGCTTGCCTCATAACCTAAGTCGTGCAGAACGCAATGCCATCCACAGCCTCAGAAACCATCCTGACATTATAATCAAAGAGGCTGATAAAGGAGGTGCTGTAGTCATCATGAACAGGTCTGACTACCAAAAGGAGGCCGCCAGACAACTCTCCAATACCAAATTCTACAGGCCACTTCCCTCAGATCCCACTGAGGAATACACTAAGAAACTGCATCATCTACTCAGGACACTCCCTACACTAACACCGGAACAAATCAACATACCCTTAGAGCCCCGACCAGGGTTATTCTATCTACTACCCAAGATCCACAAACCCGGAAATCCTGGACGCCCCATCATCTCGGGCATTGGCACTCTCACTGAAGGACTGTCTGGATATGTGGACTCTCTACTCAGACCCTATGCCACCAGCACTCCCAGCTATCTCCGTGACACCACTGATTTCCTGAGGAAACTACAAAGCATTGGTGACCTTCCAGAAAACACCATCCTAGCCACCATGGATGTAGAGGCTCTCTACACAAACATCCCACACACAGATGGAATACAAGCTGTCAGGAACAGTATCCCTGATGATGCCACAGCACAACTGGTTGCTGAGCTCTGTGCCTTTATCCTCACACACAACTATTTCAAATTTGATGACAATATGTATCTCCAGATCAGTGGCACCGCTATGGGCACCCGCATGGCCCCACAATATGCCAATATTTTTATGGCCGACCTGGAACAACGCTTCCTCAGCTCCCGTCCACTCACGCCCCTTCTCTACCTACGCTACATTGATGACATCTTCATTATCTGGACCCATGGGAAGGAGACTCTGGAAAAATTCCACCAAGATTTCAACAGCTTCCACCCCACCATTAACCTCAGCCTGGACCAATCTACACGGGAGGTCCACTTTCTGGACACCACAGTACAAATAAGTGATGGTCACATTAATACCACCCTATACCGAAAACCTACCGACCGCTATGCCTACCTTCATGCCTCCAGCTTCCATCCCGGGCACACCACAAGATCCATTGTCTACAGCCAAGCACTGAGGTACAACCGCATCTGCTCTAACCCCTCAGACAGAGACCAACACCTACAAAATCTCCACCAAGCATTCTCAAAACTACAGTACCCGCACGAGGAAATAAGGAAACAGATCAACAGAGCCAGACGTGTACCCAGAAGCCTCCTACTGCAAGACAAACCCAAGAAAGAAACCAACAGGACTCCACTGGCCATCACATACAGTCCCCAGCTAAAACCCCTCCAACGCATCACCAGAGATCTACAACCCATCCTGGACAATGATCCCACACTTTCACAAACCTTGGGTGGCAGGCCAGTCCTCGCCCACAGACAACCTGCTAACCTGAAGCACATTCTCACCAGTAACTGCACACCGCACCAAAGTAACTCTAACTCAGGAACGAATCCATGCAACAAACCTCGATGCCAACTCTGCCCACATATCTACACCAGCGACACCATCACAGGACCTAACCAGATCAGCCACACCATCACTGGTTCATTCACCTGCACATCCACCAATGTAATATACGCCATCATATGCCAGCAATGCCCCTCTGCTATGTACATAGGCCAAACTGGANATCCTACAGCAAAAAAACTTCAGGACCAGACTTCAAAGAGAAACTGCTGAGCTTCAGTTCATCTGCAAATTTGACACCATCAGCTCAGGATTAAACAAAGACTGTGAATGGCTTGCCAACTACAGAACCAGTTTCTCCTCCCTTGGTTTTCACACCTCTACTGCTAGAACAGGGCCTCATCCTCCCTGATTGAACTAACCTCGTTATCTCTAGCTTGCTTCTTGCTTGCATATATATACCTGCCCCTGGAGATTTCCACTACTTGCATCCGAAGAAGTGGGTATTCACCCACGAAAGCTCATGCTGCAAAACGTCTGTTAGTCTATAAGGTGCCACAGGATTCTTTGCTGATTCTTTATAGGAACCACCTCAGCACCAGTGCTCCAACTTCTTTCCTGGCTTCTATTTATTTCCAGATCCAATTTAAGATTTTTCATATACAGCCTTCAGCTGATTGGGTCCTGGTTACTTCAGTGACTGCCTCTATCCTTTTGTAGTACTGCGATAGCTGAAATTGTCCAAGGTTCATGGTCTAATACCCTGTGGCTGAAGTGCAAGGAGAACAGAAATGGGGCATTCTCTGCACTGGGTCCTCAACTGAGAAATTCACTTCCCTTTTCAGTTCACGAGAGCCTGATTCTGTTAACCTTACAGCCACCTAGCAGGGCCTTTTTACTCCTTTGCACTTTTTGTGGAAGGGAAGGAAAACGTTGTTTGAGGGTGTTGGGCAAAATCTGGAGGTGAGCCCACACTAATCAGTGTGGGGTTTGCTCAAAGAAAAGACACTTTAAAAATTCTTTATTGTCAGGTGATACATTGTAAGAGGGAGTATAATACCTGCTCATTCATTACAAGATACCTTATATTAATTCCATTGCTGCATTACATGTAATAAGATCTTGTTATATGCCCTACGATAACAAGTACATTAACTTAGGTTACGACATTAGCTCTGATTCTGTTCCCTTTTAGCGTGTTGGCCTTGTGCCAGTTACTGCACAGTTGCAACATTTCTGAACACTGAACCTCCGTAATCCAGGAAATTTTCTTTGAGTTCTTTCTTATCCCATCTGTTTTTTCTTATGATTTCATCTTCATCTCCCCAGGGATCACATCGTCACAAAAGAACAAGCCCTTTTCTTGCTTTTGAACTTCTAGCTTCTAAATACGGTATACTGATAAACCACCATGCCAGCTGCTAGATTTTGTAAATCAACAAGATAAAGGGCCCTGTGAAAATGTTTATATTTTTAGCTTTGTTGTCACTTGTCCATGATGTATAGTAAGAAAATTTAGAGGAGTATAATTAACTGCGTGCAGACATTTAGATCAAGAACATAGCTCCAATTAGTTTCTCAGATCCAAGAATTATTAGTGAAGTTACAGGCCATGAAAAACACAGAAAAACAGAATATTATTTTCTTTCCCTTGGGTTCTTAACTGCAGATCAGCCATATGACCACCTTGATATGGTAAGCATTCCTGTCCTTAAAATGAAGTGTACTATAAAATAAAGTCCTGGCAGATCAGGATGATACAGTGAAATTGCGAACATTTCCAGAAATCTTCAGTCATATTCAATGTGCTTTGCTAGTGTAGAAGCTGGTTAAAGTGATCAAATCCCCACTTATAGTGAGCAATTACTTGGTAGCAAAGGTTATTTTGATGGACACATCACTTTAACTTAATTTAATGTTCACCATCTGTTCTACCTTTAAATTATAAATGCAAAAATATATCACAGTTGCATCAGAACAATATTATATATCAGTAATTTACAGGCATATACTTTAGTTATTCTCGCAGGCATCTGGCATGTGTTCATGTTTCATACATAAATGAAGGGGAACCTCTTTTTTTCTTTTCCTGCTGCTCTATGCAATGAGATAAATTCCCTGATGTAATATTTTTATCCATAGCAAGGAAAAATAAATAAAGAACTTATGTTTTTAAAAACTTTGCTTGTCATTTTGTCTGATGGGTGGGAATTGAACTGGTGCCTACAACACCTATTTCTGCCAAAGTACCAGTCCAGCTAGTGACCATACACCTACCAAGATAATAATATAATATATGGAGATATACCTATCTCATAGAACTGGAAGGGACCCTGAAAGGTCATTGAGTCCAGCCCCCTGCCTTCACTAGCAGGACCAAGTACTGATTTTGCCCCAGAACCCTAAGTGGCCACCTCAAGAATTGAACTCACAACCTGGGTTTAACAGGCCAATGCTCAAACCACTGAGCTATCCCTCCCCCCAGCTGGTTGTTAGAAGGCCTGAAAAGTCACTCCCTTCAATCCCTCCCTATATTACAATTTCTGGTCTCATCCATCTTTGTCTTTTCTGAAAGTTTCTGTGGAAGAGTGGAGACGTACTAAAATTACAACATTATAACTATGGAGAAGGGATATTTAGCCAGACTTATGGATCACCAGTTCAAGTTCAGTCCATGGTGGTAAAGCCCAACATTTTTTACTATATGTTGGCTCTTTGGTGTCCTAGGTGAAGTGGTCTCAAACTCACTAGTTGACAGGTGTGTGACAGATCAACAAGCACGAGAAGTGGCCAGGGATGTAAACACCCTCTTTCCCTCTCCAGAGGTGGCATTGGAATCCTGCACATGGCCAAAGAGGAAATTTTAAAACAGAATTTTGGGCAGCTGGAGTAAGGGAAGTGAGATTGAACCTGAGGACATAATGGTTATTTTTAGTGTTGTAATGTGGCAGCAAACAGACCAATTTGTTTACCAGGAGGACCCCAGAATATTCCCAGAGCAGTATTGATTCTTACAATGTGTACACTGTGCCATGGATACACTAGGAGATGTTACCCAAAAATCCTACCAGTGCCATCAACAGCACCAACGGGAACCTTAAGATATGTCTGTACTGCAATTAGGAACCCACAGCTCACCCATGCCAGCTGACTTGGCCTCATAAGGCTCGGGCTAAGTGGCTCTTTGATTGTGGTGTAGACATTTGGGCTCGGGCTGCAGACCAAGCTCAGAGACCCTCCCACCTCACAGGGCCCTAAAACCCAGGCTCCAGCCCGAGTCTGAATGTCTGTACCACAATTAAAGAGCCCCTTAGCCCAAGTCACCTGGCCCGGGCCAGTTGCGGGCGTTTAACTGCAGTGTAGATATACTGTTAGTGATCATGTTTAATTGACACATGCTTGTAAAGACTCCAGAAGCCACCAGAGCTGTGTCTGTACTAGGTCTCCCACTGCTGCTTCTAATAGTGCAGCCGATTAACAGGCTGATTGATGAGAAGGCTTGTGATCATAAGCTTTTCATTTTATTCCCCATTTAACATACCAGTGAGGTGTCTTTAGTGGATGGACAGCTGTCTCCTCCACCATCCTCAGGGAACTGCCAGGCATGGCCTCTGTGCCACTAAAATCATAAATGGTCTTTGGTGGGGAAACATTAGGCCCTCACACCATTCACCCCCAGTACATCAGGAAGCAGAACCACATACTGGGCTGCCCAGAATCAGTACCACAGCAGAGGGGTGCCTCTATCATGCCTCTTTTCTCCAGAGGAATGTCTCGTTCACCAGGGACCGCAGGAAGTGAGGGGTGGCTTAGAGATGCTACCCCAGCTCTGTACCATCCAAGGTTTCCTCTTACACAGTGGAGAGTCATCAGGGAGCCAGTTAAAGTTGGCTTTCCAGCTGCTCTGCACTGATGAGAGAGTTGGGCCCTACACTTCCATTAATTTACTTCCATTTTGCAAAAATATTGTGGCCTGATTTGAGGTCACAACGCTCTTGCAAAATGGAAGCAATTTTTGGTTTAAAAAAAAGTTGAGTATCTTGTGCTGGTAACATGTGTATGTGCTCTCACATGCGCTCTCCTCTGCATCACATGACTCTCCTTGGCCTACAGGAGAGGTGGAACACCTGTCAAAGTCTGTGACCAAAGGAATGCTGCAGAGCAACTGAAGTAGGGGTGAAGCACTCTGCCTCTATAGTACTTCCATTGTGCTTGGGAGCCAAGAGACTGGCCCATGAAATTAATCACTTACTAGGTTAGCCCATATATTTTTAAATTTAAATAATTTTATAGTGCAAATAATAAAAAGGATAGATAGCCATTTTTTCTAAATTTCCCTTTTAAAAATAGAAAAGCTTAGGAATAAGCGTTAATACGCTTTTCTGGCAAGCTCAAAAAATAGTTTTGCTGTGTGTGAGTTTTCAGCTTAATCTCTAGTAGAGAAACCCTCTTTTTCCTGTCGTAGTAGTTATCTTTCTGATTTACCTGTTGGTGTGTTAATGCAATGGCTGCTGAAGAAGAAAAGCTCTGTGTGGCTTGAAATCTTGTCTCCCTCACCAACAGAAGTTGGTCCAATAAAAGATATTACCTCACCCACTTTCTCTCTCAAATACCCTGCGACCGACACGGCTTCAACTATACTGTATTTAATATTAAGGGGACATATGTAGTACTAGCATGCCTCTTCTTTCCCTTTATTGATGACTTTATACTGGTCTTCCCAGAAATATCCACTATATACAAACTCGCACTTCAGATATTCCGTGTTCTTTGCTCCTAGTAATTCATTCATCTGCAGATTAAAAGTAATTTGTCTTTTATCCTGCAGCCATTTTCCTCATTCTTTATCGTTTTTTAATTTTCTTTGATTTCAAGAACCTTCAGTGTTAATCGGAGAAAAACCAAAGGGTTAAGATGAAAATGATCAACTATCTTTTTCCCCCCAACTATATGCACAGTAGATATATGAATTATGAGGAACTAGTGGCATGCCGTGTTATGACTGCATGGATGGCTGCTTTGAATTTGCCTAATTGCTACATTTTGTGGTACCCAGTTGCTTATTATTATCTAAACTTCTTGTTCCTGTAGTACTTTTTGTTGTAAGCAAGTTTTCTGCCAGGGTTATTAGAAGCTCGAAGAATACATTTCATTGGAGTGATGCTAAAGACATAATTTTGTGATTACAATACTGTTGGATTCTTTCGATTATGAGCTTGACAGTATCCCATTATGCCTGTTTAAATGCTCTGAAAGTGCTCATAATGATGACAGTGTCATTTACACCCATCACTTTCTGCTGCAAAGACTTACTGAACCGTGGAAAAGAGAACATGTTCTGTATAATTGGGGGGATGGACATTAAATCCGCTCCAGTTCTTCTATGCTGTTTAAAGAGCATAGTAAAGGTAAGGGAAAATACATTTAACTATGGCTAGGCAGAGAGTGACCACTAGCTGCCGTCAGGCCCTAAAATGAGCACTTTTTCTATAGATTGAGGAATGAACAAGAATAAGTGCTTAAAAAACCAAGAACTGGTGGAACTAGGAGCAGCTTAAGTTATCTAAAATACATTTTGTAAACAAGCAACACACTGTTCATACATAATATTTTCCTTTTTACATATTGTCCACTCCTTGAAATCTGTTTGCTTAGTGTTCTAAGCCTCAGTTTTAAAAGTTCACATCCCATTGCAGTTTACCTCCACTAGACATTGAGAATTTTTTTTGCTATTTTCGTCACTTTGTGACAAAAGCAGCTTATTGAAATGAAGCAGTTGCAACCAGAGCAGTGGATTTTTTCTCTCTCCCTGATTCCAAGGTCAGTTAATATTTTTCCACTCTGGTAACCAGATGGTCTGATTATAGAGCTTTTCTTACTTTCTGAGCAGCTGCTGAAGTGGAGATAATGTAATAAGTACCATAAAAAAGAGACTGATCAATCAGAAGATTTCATACTAAGTGAAGACAAAAAAAGCAACAGCTAGTGTACAGCGTTTTTGTCAAAGTATAAAGGAGTTGTGTATCTCTGTGCCAGCTTGTTTAATGATGGACTGATGAAAAGATTTCCTAACCCAAGGAAAATTGTCACTGTTAAATCATCTTTTATGAAATCAGGTCTACAGTTCTATACTATGCAACCAAAGTCACTGCAAATGTGTTCTCTGCTTTAAAAAATAAGAGGTTTCTTGTTAACGACAATGGCAAACATAGTTATGCAAACAAACCCAGAACAACATTGAATCTTTGCCTCTCATATGTTCCCAAGTGGTTCTTAACATCCCTATTCATAATTCCTCTCAAAGCATCTCTCGGATGATCTCCAGCTTTCCTCCATTCCCTCCCCTCAATGTCACAAATATTGGGCCTTCATCATGCCTAGGTCACCAGTTCCAGGTGCTGGGGACTCTACATACAATTTATACCTCATAGCCTGTTGACTAGTCATATCTACCTATGCAGCCCCAGCTTTCTGTCACAAGTGTCCCTGGAAGTCCGCTCCGTAAACATCCTTGGGATCACCAAGTGTGGTCAGCATGTGGATCAGTTATGGCTCTGCAGGCTAAAATGTACACAGATGGAAGTTTCCCTTAATAGTTTGTGGCATTCTGGAATTCCTTGGAATATTGCCCTGAAACATTTGGTAAGTGTGAGTGCTCAAAACTTCCCTCTGCCTTTTTCTCAGACTTTCTCCAAAACAGTTTTTCATTTTCCAGAGGTTTTTTCCCCCCAGTTCTAGAACTCAAACATGCTCTGAAACTGACAGTCATAGATTCCAAGACCAGAAAGGACTACTGTGATCATCTAGTTTGACCTCCTGTATAGTACAGTCCATGGAATTTACCCAAAATTCTTAGAATATATCTTTTAGAAAAACATCTAGTCTTGTTTTAAAAATGGTCAGTGATGGAGAATCCACCACCACCCTTGGTAAATTGGTCTAATGGTTAATTAGCCTCTGTGACATACCCCAGGGTACAATCTAGGCTAGTGAGTAGCTGTGTCATCCCTGCCCTTTACTCTGCAGTGCTTTGCTGCTGTTGTCTCCACTCCTGTACTGCTCACAAACAGCCTCCAGCATATAAGTCACTCCCAGTTATGTCTGTGTGCATTTGCAACCTGCCAGTCACACTCAGGCTTTTACCAACCTGAATTATACTGCAGGGTGACTCCAGCACACTCCCAGTCCCCGATTTTTCCTCAGAAATGTATGTCTTGTACTTCTCAGCTCATATAAAGTCCATCATTTTATTAATAGAAATGATCTGCACAAATCCTGTTATCCCAAACGCACTGGTTTAGATAAAAACAATAAAACAAGTTTATTAACTACAAAGTAATAGATTTTAAGTAAATACAAGTATTGAGGCATAAAAGTCAGAAATAGTTACAAGAAAAATAAATTTAAAACACAACTAGTGCCTAACTTAACAAACTATGTTAAATTCAATGCAAAGTTTTTCTCACCACAAGTTCTTAACAGTATTACTGGCCAAACGTCTTAGGCCAGGACTAAGATTGGCCATACTGGGTCAGACCAATGGTCTATTTAGCCCATTCATAGTATCCTGTTTGCTGACAATGGCCAATGCTAGGTGCTTCAGAGGGAATGAACAGAACAGGCAATCAAGTGATCCATCCAGTACCTGTGTAATGGCAGCACCCTCCCTCTGCTGCAGTGAATAGATGGACAGAGAGACAGGGAGGAGGAGGAGGGGCTCTTGTGGCGTCTCCTTTTTATAGTCCTCCCTCTCCTTTGAGAGGAATTTCCAGATGAGATTCAGGAGACAAAAAGTCTGTGTGGACAGGAACCCCATGCTGTTTCTTTGCTAAAATGCAAATTCTTACCCACACCTTTCCTGCCAAAGAATGGCACTTTAGCAGGTAATGGCCCATTGACCTTGTTTAGACCTGGCTGAGGCGTCAGCTTGCCCTTTGTCTCTGAGGAACTGGTTTGGCCACTCCACAGACTTGGAAAATGTTTAAGTAACACCACACAGTGAAATCTTATAACTTTACATCTAATGTTACCACACATAATTTACCAAGATGATAATGGTCAGAAAATTATAATTTTCAAATGATACCTCACAAAGCATACTTTGTACAAAAATTATTACAATAGTGTACAAGGGATGAATACAGGGGTACAGTCTGTCATACCCTTCCTGTTAAAAATTTACACCTTATTTCCAGTCTACATATTAGCCTGTGGCTCCACTGTTGTGCATGTTCTGTTAAATTTTTTTAGCTCACTTCCTTGTTTGGTTTACGTAGTCAGCAATAAAATTTCTTGCAAGCTGCTTTGCAGTTTCCAACAAGGCTTTGTCATGGCATTTTATTAAAAAAAAAATCATGGGAAAACAGGGGTTTTCACAAAACTTAAAGTACTTCTGCCTTCAGCTGTCATGAAATAGACGCTGATGGTATTTCCATTCTTGTGTGTACCAAAACGAAGAAAGGCAGGGGCTCACAATAAATAAATACGTTTTTCAAACTTCACATAATGGGCTAATAGCAATTCTTTTTTTAATCTAAACCAGGTCCTTCCATCCACACTTACCCCTAGTTAAGGATGTCTGATTTTCTCAGCTAAAATACAAATAGTACAAACTTGAATATTTTTAAAAGTTTCTTTTGTGTTAATTATCCCCAGGAAGGTTGCAGTGTTAGAGACCAAGGGTTAACAAACTGATTAATATTCACCTTCATTAGAGGCATATTAATAGCATATATTTTTGCCATCACGATAATATACTTTTGACTATAACATTGTGTCCTCCAAAGAAGGAAAAACGTGTTCCCTTTGTTTCTTTTTTACAGCTGGCTGATTGATAAGCCAAGTCAGTTATAAAGGTATTTTTAATGGCTACCCACCACTAGATGGAAGGTTATTTGACTCATTTGATCTCTTCCAATAAAAATGCTGCTTTCATCTTTTTTCATTAATGTTGTTCTTATATTTATAGACAACATTCACTTTTAACGGTTAAAACTGCATCAATGAAATGTTCCTAAAATGCTGCTGCTTTTCTGTACATAGAAATGAGTGTAATACCATTTAGCTTATTTTTATGTGCATGCAACATTGTGCGTGTGTGTGTGTTTTGGTTTATGCACCATAAGTTTCTTCTGCTGTTCCAAGTATTTCTGTGCCTGCAGAAATTGTGTGTGCGCGTGTGTAGGGGGGGTCTCTTGCATGAAAGAGGAGTCCTCTGGGAGTTACTTTATTTGTTTCAGTCACTGTGACAGCAACATTCCCTCAGAACAAATAGGCTGGATGAAGCTGTTTCCAGAGCTCATTGAGGCCACTCTGAGTGCCAAAAGGTCTTGCTTGAGTGTGAAATGGAGCTGTCCCTTCTCTTTACAAGCTGAGTGGACTCTCGGTCCCTGTTCTAGAAAATGAGAGCCATTGCTCAGTCCCAAGTCTGGAACTCCTGTATGTCAGCACATCGTGCTGCTAGTAGACCACCATTCTTCTTCAAGTGATTGCTCATGTGTATTCCACAGTAGGTGTGTGCGCTCGCCACGTGCACTGGTGCCAGAAGTTTTTCCCCTGGCAGTACCCGTAGGGGAGCGCCCTAGCAACCCCTGGAGTGGCGCCTCCATGGCGCGGTATAAGGGGCACTGCGTGCTCCCCCCACCCTCAGTTCCTTCTTGCCACCAGTGAAGGTGCTTCGGAACTGCTCTGCTCCAGCTTTGCTGCAGCTCGTCCCCAAAACTGCTTGTTTGTTCAGTGTATGGTACCGTTAGTTAGTTAGTTTAGTTTAGCTAGAGCGCCCGGGCCAGGACGTGCCCCAGGTTTTAAGTCGTGCAACACTTGTAGGCAATCTATGCCAGTGAGTGATCCGCACGTGGACTGTTTGCGCTGTTTGGGGGAAACCCATCTCAGCGATCGCTGCAAGATTTGCAAGTCGTTTAAGCCTCGGACCAAGAGAGAAAGGGACATTAGGCTCTGGGCTATTCTGATGGAGTCGGCGTTGACCCCGGCTCCAGCGCGCCACTCCGAGTTGGCACCGGGCACCGCAGTGTCAGTGCGCGGCGACCCTTCGGCGCAATCGACTAGTCGGCACCGCTCCCTGTCCACGGGGCACACCAAGAAGGCTAGGAAGAAGCCTTCTTCGCCGCAGCACTGGAGTAAACCCGGGACAGAGGCTAGACCCATGTTGGGCAATCATCGATCCCCACCGGCCTCTAGGCCTCTGACTCAAGTCGAGCAGAGTAGCCCGGCCAATTCATAGCAGGCCTCCCCGGATGTCAGGATGCCCTCCACACCAGAGGCCCTGCAGGCGGCCCGGGATGTTATGTCCATGCTGGTACCAGGAGCACCGCCGATGTCAGCCTCGTGCTCCAAAGGCAGGCCGCTGCTGGGATCTCCGCGGCACTCCACCTCATGGCATGGCTGCTCAAGGGTTAGGTAGGGAGGAAAGGACGTGCTCGGAAGGGGTTCAACGTGTCCTCCTAGAAAGCAGGCGGCCAAGCCTACTTGGCAAAGTGGTCTAGGTTTTCCAGACGGGCGGATGAGCGGGGTAGTTCCCTGGTGGCTGCCCTGATCCAGCTTATTCTAGACTACCTCCTTCACCTTATAGCCTAGGGCCTGGTGCCCTCATCAGTCAAGGTGCACCTGGCGGCCATATCAGCCTGCCGGTGCAGGGCCACACGGTATTCTCCCATGCTGTGACTGGCCGATTTCTTAAGGGGTTGGATCGTCTCTTCCTGTATGTTAGGCCCCCTGCCCGCAGTGGGACCTAAACCTGGTGTTGGCCCATCTCACGGGGCCCCCGTTTGAGCTGCTAGCCCTGTGCCCCTGGTCACACCTCTCATGGAAGGTGGCCTTCCTGGTTGTAAGCGCGTCGGCTAGGCGGGTCTCGGAACTCAGGACCCTGACCTCCGAGACCCCGTACATGGTGTCCACATCCTTTGTTCCTCCCGAAGGTGATCTCCGCCTATCACATGGGTCAGCCGGTCCTCTGCCCCAAGCCCCATGCGTTCAGTGAGGAGCGCCGCCTCCACACGCTGGATGTGAGACGGGTTCTGGCCTTTTACCTGGAGCGGACTAAGCCGTTCAGAAAGTCCTCGCAACTGTTCATTGCCCTGGCCAAGAGCATGAAATGTCGGCCGATCTCCACTCAACAGCTCTCCAACTGGATCACCTCGTGCATCCATACCTGTTATGACCTGGTGGGAATCCCTCCGCCACCAATTGTGAAGGTGCACTCGACTAGGGCGCAGGCTTTGTCCGCTGCCTTTTTGGCCCATGTCCCCAGTCAGGACATTTGTAGGGCTGCCACATGTTCTTCAGTTCACACGTTCACCTCACATTATGCGATTGTCTCTCAGACCAGGGCGCCGGGTTCGGCAGGGCCGTTTTCCATCCCAAGAATTTGTGAACTCCTTCCCACCTCCAACAGATATAGCTTGGAATCACCTATTGTGGAATAAACACGAGCAATCACTTGAAGAAGAAAAGATAGTTACCTTTTCCGTAACTGGTGTTCTTCGAGATGTGTTGCTCATGTCTGTTCCACGTCCTGCCCTCCTTCCCCTCTGTCGGAGTTGTCTGGCAAGAAGGAACTGAGGGTGGGGGAGAGCGCGCAGCGGCCCTTATACCGCGCCATGGAGGCTCCACTCCAGGGGTCGCTAAGGGGAAAAACTTCCGGCACCGGTGCACATGGCGAGCACGCACACCTATTGTGGAATAGACATGAGCAACACATCTCGAAGAACACCAGATATGGAAAAGGTAACAGTCTTATCAGGCTCCCATCAATTGTTTATAACAAGGAAGAGATCCGGCAGAGTGAAACTTTAGACAGTGTGTTTGTAAGTTACAGTAATGTCAAATAATGCTATGCATGCTCAGGTCTTGACTCTAAGTGGGATTTAAACAAAAACTTCCAGACATAATCAGTGTCATCATCCATTAAGACTAAGGCACCCATCCTTGCCATATTTATCCTACCTTCAGCTTTGTTTGCTCAGTTGTAACAGCTCTCCATTGACATAAATGGGATTTTTCTGGGGATCCCAGGTGCAATTTTCAAAGTCGCTTAGGGGATTTAGACATCCAGCATTGAAATTAATGAGGAATGTGCATCTAAATCTGAACTCTGTCATTTTGGTTAGCAATCCTGGTTTTGTTTTTGGTTTTGTTGTGCAGTTCTAGCTTTGCAGTACTCCATTTATATGACTGTTTAAGTGGGGCATTAACATTAAAATCACTATTGCGGAGCTGCAGAAATATTTAAGGTGTGGTACTGAGAAAACGTGATTCACTTTAACGTGAACTAGAGAGAGAAAAAATGTGGGTTGGGGCAGACGTTCATGAACTGGGAAAGTGAGGTGGCACACCTTGCAGATTACTCTTGCGGATTCCAGAGGTACCACAAACACCAATAGCCAGTCCTAGGCTCTTGCTTTTTGTAATGCATGGAAATGAGGATGAATTTCTAGCAATTATCCTAGCCATGTTGTTCTTTAAGAATCAAGTTTTGTTTTTCATTTTGTATTATTTGTCAACATGGACTTTTCTTGTTGATTTATTTAAAGAAAAATCTGCTGAGTTATGATGAGCTTTGAATTGGCTGGACGTCTTATCAGATAGAGTCTTATTGAATGTGCTCCTCGTACAGAATTAAATCTGTTCAACCAAAAATGAATAGCAGCTACAAAAAACAAAACAACAACAACAAAACTAAACCCTGAAACCACCTTTTCACTGCAGAGTTGACCCCGGAGGAGAAAGCACAGAGAATTGCCAAAGCTATGCGCAAGCAGTCTTCAGAGGTGAAAGAGAAATGGGAGAGCCTGAATGCCAGTGCTAACAACTGGCAGAAGCAAGTGGACAAAGCGTTAGAGAAACTGAAAGACTTGCAGTGTGCCATGGACGACCTTGATGCTGACTTGAAAGAGGCTGAGAATGTGCGAAATGGCTGGAAACCAGTAGGAGATTTACTGATTGACTCATTGCAGGAACACATGGAGAAAACTACAGTAAGCATGACATTCTTTGTGAATATAACTGTTTTTAGCAGTGTAGTGACCTACTGCCTCCCCAGAGCCAGAACCTTTCCTTACTATAGGGAAAGGCTCCAGCAGTAAGGAAAGGCTCTGGCAGTGGGTCGGCAGCAGGGAAACGCTCCGGCAGCTCCTCACGGCTAAAGCCCTTCCTCGCTGCCTCCCCTCTGCCACAGTCTTTTCTTACCGCAGTGAAAGGCTCTAGTAGCGGGGTGCTGTCGAAGCCTTTCCTTGCTGTCTCCCCCTGCCAGAGCCTTTCATTGCCGCATGTAGCTACATGCTGCAGTGTGGACGCAGGCTGCTTTTCACTAGTTACGCATACCCTACATGCCGCCTACAGGCCTTATAGTTAAGTTTGCTCCAGGGCATTTCCTATCAACACAATTATTAAACTTCAAGGAAATTGCTAATTAAGGCAACATCTATAATTGTCACTAACTTCATTTTATATTCCTTAGTACCCAAATGATGTCATACCCAGAAACACTGACTCCTCAGCTCCACAGCAAAATCTCTTTCAGTTCCAACATACAAGCACGCACAATACACACTGATCAAAGCCATGCTCAAATGCACAGGTTTACCTCTGACCTTAGCATATAAAATTACTCATAAAAGGATCAACCATCTTGGATTGTAAACATTTGCAAGAAAGATTCCATCTTTATATGTATTGCAAATAATTATGTGCATGTATGGTACTATGTAAGTAGTATATCTGAGTGCTTCACTTCACTGGTGTTCATACATAAATGAGTAGGGCTTTACACTTCCATCCTCTGAAGTTTTGCTCAGACTATTCAGGTTCAATGGAACCTAGAAACTTTGAGTCAAACACAGTCAAAGCTGATTTATATCCAGACCGCAGTTGATTTAAGAGTAATGCATACATTCCTCCCCCTTTCCCATTTTAGTATAGACAGTAAACCAAGCTCTCACATGCTGCAGGGAATAGCTCTTTGTTCTTGTGTTAAGAAACAGTTTGTCATATTTTGATGTCATTTCTGCAAAGGAGGGTAAAGCAAAGTCTATTAAATTTTCATTGCTGTGGAAAGCAGAAAGATCTGCTAGAGTTGTGGGGGACTGTTGGCAGCCCACAAACCAAAATTTCCCCTCTTGCCAGTAGATGTCTCCTGTGAATGGGAATGATTAGGGATAGTTTCAAGGAAGGTAGGGAATAGTTGGATTGTCCAAAAAAACCCGTCTCTTTTTCTAGTTGCTGTTGGCTTGTTCAATGACATTTAGTCAGCCTCTTCACAGCATCAAACAATTACCTTTACCTGCTCACAGCAAGAAAGACATTTAGTGCATATTTTCAACCATAACTAAAATTACTTTTTAATGTTATATTTAGTTTCGTTTGATTCAGAAAACCTTTCTTCTTTTTTAATCATAATAGTTTTAACTGTACAGTCAGAATCCCATAAAGTATTCTATTCCTTTTCCTTGGAAGATGCATTGCCTCATGTTTGCTAATTCAGTAATGAGGTATTTGAATAAAGATTTTGCCAGCAGCTTTTGATCAGGGAACAATAGTCAACCTTATTCAATAAATTTGGTTTAAGAATCCTTGATGTGAACCAGTATTACTAAAACTCACTGTAGAATATTGCAGTATTGGATGAAATCCACCCCTGTGCAGAATGACCACACAAGCCCTATGCACCCCTAAAAACTTATTTAAGGCCTATTTTGATGGCTTAAGTGGGATGTAAGTAGGCTTTATATGGGCCCTGTGTACAGGAGTGGATTTAAAGTCAAGTAATACAACTGGGTAGAATCCTTTACAGTCAAAGACTATATTTAAGTAAATAGGCTTTCCTCCATAGAGAATGCTGATTACCTCCTTTGTATGCTCTTGTTTAGCATATCTATACCGCTGTGTCAGTGTCAACCAAATGTAACTGTTTTTGGTTTGGCATGCAAGCTTTCATTCTGTTCTGTAAGATGGTGGTCAAGCCAAGTGTGTGTTTTCTTTTTCCTATCAGGCTTTCAGAGAAGAGATTGCACCAATCAACTTGAAAGTTAAAACAGTGAATGATTTATCTAGTCAGCTGTCTCCACTTGACCTTCATCCATCTTTAAAGATGTCTCGCCAGCTGGATGACCTTAATATGCGCTGGAAACTTTTACAGGTATGCCCTCCTCCTTTCCCTGAAGGGGGAAGTGCTTCAGCAGTACTCTTCTTTTTCTCTTACAAAACAAATTATTACTATTTTTCCCTTATTGCTCTCTTGACTCTGTTACCATAGTGGCAAAAAGCAATGAAAGGAGCTGTCTTTCCTTCACTGTCTTGACTGATAGCCTCCCTTTTCTGCTCTCTCAGCAGTTCACTCACTCAAGGGACTGTGTTAATCTTTACAGACTAGATCTTGTTTTCATTTCACCTGTGTGATAGCAATATTTGTACCAATTTGTAAGCACTGAAATAACTCCATAAATCATAGTTATTGAAACTTTAGAAAGTTTGAACATATATTTCTGCTGTGTTGCCACCCGTATAAAAGTTGATTTTTTTTTTTAAATGTCCAATTTCCATAGGGAATTTTTCATGAATAATGTGAATACTGATAGGTCTGGGATGGGGGGAAGGAAGTGAAAGTTTAGGAGCAGAAAACATGCTTGAGGGGTCTGGAGTGGATTCATATGGCTTATATTTGACTAGTGCTTCAGTGGTCTAGGACTGATGAGGCAGAACCTGTGTATCTATTTAGTTGATTTATAGTTTCATGCTGAATTAAATAATGAGGATTCTTAATTTATTTATCAGTTTACCAATCTTTTCATCCCCCCACCCCACCCCCGAACCACTATCTTTTATGGTATTTTTGTTGTCGATCCACTTCTGTTAATTTTGATTTCCCCAAATCTCAGACTCTCTCTCCTGCCACACACAGCAGGAATTGGGGAAATCAAAATGTTTTGAAAGAGGGGGAAAAATGTCTCCTTTATCTTTGTTGCTGGGAACCTGCAGAGTTTGGATGTAAGCTGCTGGGCTACTAGGCTCAAAACAAGCTGGGAGGCAAAGTTATTAACATTTCTGAAGCATCCCTCCTTGTCTCTCAAAATGTAATTTGGTGTTGGAATGATTTTCTGCCTTAAAGAGAATTAGCTAAACAGCCAAGCCCCTGCTGCACGTGCTTAGTGCAGTTTAATTAGTAAACCAGAAGGAAGTCTGGCCATCCTGTCAGCCAGTGAAGCAGCATGCTCCAGAATGGTCCCATCTTGTAAAGGCAGCTGTAAAATTGATATGATCAAAGTGAGGCCTGCTGACTACAGACAGTTGGACAAGAGAAATGGGGAGAAATAAAACAGAAATTTCAATGGACAACTTTAGTCACCATGAAACTTCTGTTGTTCATTATTGATCTGCATTGCTTACACAAGCGCAACATTACCTTGAATTGAAAAAGAAAAACAGTGGGTGTAAATGAACTGAGAGTAAATAAATGTAGAAGATACACGAAATTTATTTGGAATTGAATGCAAACCAATGTTTTTATTGTGACTCCTGCTTTACAAAATAAATAAGAAACCTTGTTATTTTTTGTTTGTTTGTGTATAGGTATCTGTAGAGGATCGCCTTAAACTGCTACAGGAAGCACACCAGGATTTTGGCCCTGAATCTCAACATTTTCTCTCCAGTAAGTGCTAGTAATAAATTGATAAATTTGAGACAGTAGCCTTCTCTCCAGTCACCTCTCATATAATGATACCCTTAACTGACCCGTAACATCAGGAAGTTTCTTTTCCTTGTAGTTAACTACATCGTTCTTTCAGCTGGGTTGATTCCCTCTTCTTCCTCATTTCACTTAATCTCTCTATAGTATTCCATCCTCATGGATCCTAGGTGTCTCCATGCACAATGGTTCTACTCCTACCTATCTAACCACTCATTCTTTGTTTGCAGGTTTTCCTGTTTTTCTGCACCAAGCATCTTTTTTTTAATTTATTTATTTGTTTGTTTGTTTGTTTGTTTATTTATTTATTTATTTATATATATAGTGTGTCACACATCAGTTCTTGTCCTTTTGCCCTCTGATATCTGTCATCTTTTCATTCAAATTATCTTTACCTCTAGCCTTAGCTACCAAATTGATACAAGACAAGAGCTGGTCAAACTTCTTTTTAAAAAAACCCATACTGATCAAAAGTTTCATTGTATGACCTGCTCTGTGTTTTCAGAATTTCAAATGAGGGGAAAAGTCCAACACAATTTTCTTCTTCTTTGGAGAGACAATTTTATTTATTGCCATGTACTGAGTTTTTAGAAATTTAGATCTGGAACCTCCAATTATTTATGGGATTTTCAGATCCATGGCCGACATTTGACCCATTATAGAAACATAATGGAACTGTGGAATAAAGATCCTTGTTCAGTTTCTGAATCTTTCTCTCACCCACCAGCACCCCCAAAGTTCAAGTATGTTCAGCTACAAGGTGTTAATTCAGGCCTGTCTCTAGTTTTTAGATGAACACTGCAATAATAATCATAGCTCTTCGTCATGTATTCTCCTCGGGTGCTTTGAGATGAGTAGATAGTGTCGTATAAATGACTTAACTCTTATATTCCACTTTTGATTCCATAGATCTCAATGTATTGTATGCATAATGCTCGGAGCGTCTTGCCAGCTGACAAGCCAAATACCCTAAAATAATTTCAAAAGCCGTAGATATCTATTGTCCCCTTTTCAGGAAATGTAACAGTCATATTCTCATTTCAAACCCACAACTATGTTCGAAATAAAGAGTCTGGTGAAAGAGGTGCAGCGTCATACATTTAATTCAAAAATACAAGTCATACATAGGACAAAGTTTTTTAGAGCAATTCCTCCAAAATGGGACCTATTTGCAGACCAGCTGGAACCTCTGAGTCCTGCCAGTTACTTCAGCAGTGACTCTGAGAACAGAGCCACTTAACGCCCTTTTTGCACAAATAAGTAAATAAAATGCATCAATAGTATCGGGGAATGACTGGGAAACTTGAGGGCTCTGTTTAGTCTTAGAATTAGTACAGCTGAAGAAGCATCCTCATGCTGCCTTACCAGCATGCCTCAGCTTTGTTCTTGAGGAACGTCCCTTACGGGGGATTGGCATTCAATCCTGAAACACTAGTCACTCCTGTTCTACAAAGAACAACCGGACACAGAGGACAGCTTGAAGCAATGTCAATCGATTGCCACAACCCATGCTCCAGCTCTTCCCTGATCTATTTCTGTCATCCCACCAACATTTTATTAGAGCAGGGGTAGGCAACCTTTCAGAAGTGGTGTGCCGAGTCTTCATTTATTCACTCTAATTTAAGGTTTCACGTGCCAGTAATACATTTTAACGTTTTTAGAAGGTCTCTTTCTATAAGTCTATAATATATAACTAAACTATTGTTGTATGTAAAGTGAATAAAGTTTTAAAAATGTTTAAGAAGCTTCATTTAAAATTAAATTAAAATGCAGAGCCCCCCGGACCGGTGGCCAGGACCCAGGCAGTGTGAGTGCCACTGAAAATCAGCTGGCGTGCCGCCTTCGGCACGTGTGCCATAGGTTGCCTACCCCTGTATTAGAGGGAAGACAGCTGCAATCTAATTGCATCCTTTCTCAACTTGGAAACCTTGGGCTCCTTACAGCTTACCCTCATGTTGGCAAAGTTTAGCCATCCCTAATGTAGATGGGTACAAAATAATCCAACCTCAGAATATTTTATAATCCATAATTCCCCTAAAAGAAACCCATGCTACTGTCTCAAAGCTTTCAGAAATACTAGCTTGATTTTTTGCTAATTTTAATTTATTTTACATGTCCACAGTTCCACAACTCTGCAGTTCATCTTTTGTATTCTTAGAAGAATAGATTAATGTCAATCAGTTGTTATCTTCATATGCTCTGTCTCTCAGACTGCTGTACTCTTCAAACAAAGCCTTCAGCCACCCTCTTCAATGCCTCCCTCAACTGCATCCAACCTTTTATTAATATCTGCAGTATTTGTACTGGGTGCCAGAATCAATAATTACTCTGTTCATCTTCCACCCATAAATAACGATTTTTTAAAAAAGAATTTAATCTTTGCACAGGTTCATGCAGCACAGAAAATGGGCAGTGTTTTTATTGAGTATGGTTCTAAATAAGTACGGTATCACTTGATCCACAGGAATTAGAGATAGTCTTGATAACATAATAATAGATTTATCTGCCTGCCAGTGCAGAATATCTGCAATCACTCATAACTAATAAGTCAAATCTGAGCAAAACTCAGAGGGAGCTAATCTTCTCAGTTAGTTAACATCATTCAAATAATAGTACCACGGAAACCAATGGCAATGACTAACACTATTGGGAAATGAAGGTCTGAAAGCAGCATATTTCTAAAGTTGTCTGCTATCTTGGCCATCCGTGTGATTTCACTCTTTCTCTCCTCCACACTACAAATCCCTAAAATGCAAGCCCTGGTATCCTCTTTGTTTCAAATTATGGGAAAATAAAATGATTGTTTGGTCATGGAACTTTTTTTCTTACAAATTAGCAACACTTATTAAAATATGGATACCTTTTTTCTCCTTGAAGGGTGGCACAAAATTTTTGCTTAATTATTTCAATACCATATAAAAATGTAGATCTTTTTTCATAAATTCATATATTTTTCCCCAAAGTACTGCACAGTTAATCTGTTGTTTAGTAAATTAATGTATTAACTCTGTACAGTGTGGACAGAATTTTCATCCCACTTGCCTAGATGTTTAAATATGGCGTTTGATGCCTAACTTTCGGGGTCTAGCTTTGGCTTGTGTGTTGAATATAAATTCGTCTCATGGTGCTGGTTAATTATTCCTGCTTATTCTTTCAAGAACAAATATCATTTGCTTCCACAGTGGATATGATGAAGTGAATTTCCTATACAGTAGAAACTGTTTAACTAAACACCAATTTGGTTATGTCCTCTGGGGAGGTATAAAGCATGTGGTGTGGGAAGGTATAGAACAGGGGTCTCAAACTCAAATGACCACGAGGGCCACATGAGGACTAGTACATTGGGCCGAGGGCCGCATTTACTGACACCTCCCCCCCGCCGCCCTCGGCCCTGCCCCCACTCCACCCCTTCCATGAGGCCCCACCCCTGCCCCGCCTCTTCCCACCCCTTCCCTGCCCCCATTCCAACCCCTTCCCCGAAATCCCCACCCCAACTCTGCCCCCTCCCTGCCCCCAGGGGGCGCAGGAGGGGTGTGGGGTGTGGCGGGGGCTCAGGGCAGGGAGTTGGGGTGAGGGGTGCAGGAGGGGGTCAGGGTGCGGCAGGGGGCTCAGGGCAGGGGGTTGGGGTGCAGGAGGGGTGCGGTGGGGGTTCAGGGCAGGGGGTCAGGGTGCAGGAGGGGTGCAGCAGGGGGCTCAGAGCAGGGGGTCGGGGTGTGGCAGGGGTTCAGGGCAGGGGGTCAGGTGCAGGAGGGGTGCAGCAGGGGGCTCAGGGCAGGGGGTGGGGGGGGGGG